>JAIUCT010000001.1:16087364-16320344 GCA_021307375.1 Tetraneura akinire
GAGATTTTGAAGGGGTTTCTGCTGAAAATTTACCAATTACTATAGATGAAAAGAGTGGTTGGGTGTATACAACTCATTTGTTAGATCGAGAAACAAATCCTAAATACCAGTTTCAAGTTGTAGCAGAAGATGGTGGTGATCCACCAAAATCAGCAACTGCTAGTGTTGTAGTTACTGTTCAAGATGTTAATGATAATGAGCCAACATTTAATCCAAAACAATATGATGTAGTTATTAGTGAAGACTCGCCTCCAGGAACACCACTTACTACTGTAATAGCTACAGATCCTGATGAAAATCCAAGGTAGGTTTATTATAATAGTTATTAAATTAATTATTATTCTTAATTTGTTAATATTTTTTTTCTTTTTAAGATTACATTATGAAATAGTTAGTGGTAATGTTAGAGGAAGGTTTGCAATTGCGACTCACAACAGTAAAGGTTTAGTTACTGTTGCACAACCATTAGATTATAAACAAGAAAAACGTTTTATTTTATCGGTAAGTGATTCTTTTTTTTTTTAATAAAATAAGTCTTAGTTAAATAATTTTTTATTATTAATGAAAACAAAATAAGTAATAAGAGTAAAATATTATTTTTAATTAAAATTGAAAATTATTATTATTATTAACACTTAATATGGCACTGTACTCAATGTTATGTTACTGACTACTGTATTATTTTTAATTATTAATTCTTAAAACGGGTTCAGCTTTATATAAATTATAAACTATGGCCATATTTATAAATTATTATAAATTTTGGGTTAAATAATCACACTTTATGAGTTATACTGTTTTTACTTGGAAGAAGGTATGCAATTTTTATTATAAGAAATTAATGAATATAATAAAACAGTTATTCTTTCCTATTTTATTTAATTGTGTATAGTGTGTAGTTACATTCTTGTTACATATATTGTAATAAGTAATGCCAATCAATGGTGTCGTGAAAGTAAACTACTAAATGCATCACACTATTGTTGTATAAATCAAATATGTCTTGCTTATTTACATATACTATCTATTAAAAATAGTTTACAAAAAAAAATTAGAAATTTTTATTCCTTTTAAATGAAGATAGATATTATAATGGTGCATATTATTGGATAAATTAAACATTAAAACTATGTTTTGATTTTATTACAAGTTAATAACTATACCTTCAGAATATTGAAAAAATTAGAAATTTTTAATTGTTTTATTTAACAATAAGAAATAATGCAGTAATATATATTTAAAAAATATAGGTAACAGCAACTGATTCAGGTGGTTTATTTGACACAGCAACTATTTATGTTAATATTACTGATGCTAATAATTTTGCTCCAATTTTTGACAATGCACCATATACTGCTAGTATTTATGAAGATGCTCCAGTGGGTTCTACAGTTCTTGTAATTTCTGCTACTGATGGTGATGTTGGTCAAAATGCTTTAGTAAGTAAAAACATACAATTACAATTATTTCTATAATTCTATATTATGATTTTTTTTTAGATTACTTATTCATTAGCAAGTGGTTATGGTGATGCATCTGAGTTTACTATAAATGCTCAAAGTGGTGCTATTGTCACAACAAAACCATTAGATCGTGAAGTTCAGAGTGGATATTTACTTACAGTTACAGCTCGAGATGGTGGGAATCCTCCACTTTCAGATACTACTGATGTAGAAATTTCAGTTACTGATATTAATGATAATGCACCACTATTTTTCAATGCATCATATTATGGATCAGTATCTGAAGATGCTCTTATTGGAACTAGCGTCCTCCAAGTAAAATTTATTTTCTTGTTTAAAAAAAAAAATTTTAATTTTTTTATTATTAGGTTAGTGCATCAGATGCAGATTCAGGTTTGAATGGTCGTATTAAATATGCTTTGGATGATGGAGTAGAAGCTTTTGTTATTGATCCAACTTCTGGAATATTAAGAACTGCAGCTTCATTGGATAGAGAAAGCATTCCTCAATACAATATACACGTATTTGCTATTGATAAGGGTTCACCATCTTTATCCACTGCTGTAAGTAGCAATATACACAATTTTAATAATAAAATATGTATAAAAATATTCAATTTTACAGGTTCCCGTTACAATACGTATTGATGATGTAAATGATTCACCACCTGTTTTTGAATCTGATAAATTAGTTATGTACATAGCTGAAAATTCTCCAATTGGTTCTACTGTTGGGGAGTTGTATGCTAAAGATCCAGATGAAGGACTTAATGCAGTTGTTCAATACTCAATTATTGGTAATAAAAAATGTCTCCTATTATAAAAACTTAAAAATAATTAATTTTTATTTTAATATAGTTTTAGAACTATTGTAGGATATTTTTATAATTTAAATATTTGGCAATATTTTTTGTACACATAAAGATGGTATTTATCAATAATGTTATTTTTTCACAAATTATTTAATTTTTCAATAATTTATAATGTTTATTGTACCTAATGATAATTTAAATGAGATAATTTCATTTAAATTAATTAATTTTTTATATTGTATAGGTGGAGAAGATGCTAGCAGTTTTTCTTTATTAAGAAGACCAGGACTTGATAAAGCTGAATTATTAACATCTGTTGAGCTTGATTATGAATCAAATAAGAAAAAATTTGAACTAGTTGTTAGGGCATCATCCCCTCCATTGCACTCTGACGCACCATTGACAGTATACTTAACTGATGTAAACGATAATGCTCCAAGGCTTTCAGATTTCCAAGTGATTTTTAATAACTTTAAAGATTATTTTCCTACTGGAACATTTGGTAAAGTTCCTGCATTTGATGCGGATATATCAGATAAGCTTATCTATCGAATAATATCCGGAAATAATGCTAATTTAGTACAATTAAATGAATTTACTGGTATGCTAACCTTATCTCCACAGTTGAATACTAATGTACCTAAGATTGCTTCAATGGAAATATCAGTGACTGGTATATTATTTGTTAAAATTATTTAATTGTACAGAAACTATATTTATAGTAATATTATTTTAGATGGAGTAAATGAAGTTAAAGCTACCATGACTTTAATAGTGAGATTAGTAACAGATGAAATGCTTTTCAATTCAGTTACAGTTCGACTAGCTGATATGACTAAAGAAGCTTTTTTATCTCCATTATTAGAATTTTTCATTTCTGGACTAGCAGCAATTATTCCATGCCCAAAAGAAAATATATATGTATTCAGTATACTAGATGATATTGATGTTAATGGACGAGTATTAAATATTAGTTTTTCTGCAAAACAGCCAGATGGTGTTTTTTATTCTCCTCAATTTCTTCAAGAACGTGTTTATTTAAATCGAGGAATACTTACTCGTTTATCAACTGTTCAGGTAAAATTATAATCATGATTTTAATTTTAATAATAATTTATTAATTTATATTTATATCAATTATTAATTTTAAACTGATCATATTAATTTTAATATTTAAATTTCAGATTTTACCATTTGAAGATAATTTATGTGTTCTGGAACCTTGTTTGAATTTTGAACTTTGTTTAACTGTTTTAAAGTTTGGTAATGCTTCATCCTTTATTAGCAGTGATACTGTATTATTTAGGCCAATTTATCCAGTAACTACTTTTACTTGTCAATGTCCACATGGTTTCACAGGTATATTTTCATATAGATTTTGTTTTTTAATTATTAAAATTTTAAAATTATAAATATTTTAGGGAGTGATAAATACTATATGTGTGATACTGAAATTGATTTATGTTATTCTAATCCTTGTAAAAATGGAGGTCAATGCCGAAGCAAAGAAAGTGGTTATTCATGTATTTGTCCACATCGTTTTACTGGTGACAATTGTGAAATTAACTTGAATCACGATGAATGCAAACCTGGAATATGTCATTCAGGGGCTACTTGTACCCCATTAAAGAGTGGTGGATTTTTATGTGATGATTGTTCTCCAACTGGTACTTTTGAACACTATGATGAAGTTTGTAGACTTCGTTCTAGAGGATTTCCTAAATCTTCATTTTTGACTTTTCCGTCATTAAAACAAAGATATCGTTTACATATTTCCTTAAAATTTGCAACTTTAGAAGAATCAGGATTATTAATATATAATGGTCGATATAATGAACATCATGATTTCATTGCCTTAGAACTTATCGAAGGAGGTCATGGAATACAGTTTTCATTTTCTTTAGGATCTGAAATTACTTATGTAATTGCTTATCCGTCAAGTGGAGTAGTAAATGATGGTCTTTGGCATACTGTTACAGTTTCTTATATTAATAGAGTAAGTAGTATTATAATAAAAACTTATAAATAACAAAAAATGTTGATTATAATATTTATTTTGAAGAGTGCAACTCTAAGCTTAGATGATTGTGATGTTTCATTAACTGTGAAATATGGCACAAAACTTGGATATACTTGTGCTAATGTGTCTACTCAAATTTTAGAAAAAAGGTGATAAATGATTATATTTACTTGTAGTTTTAGTACTGGTACATTAATGATTTATTTCTTAGATGTGAAATTTTAACTGAAAGTTGTCACCGATTTCTGGATCTTACTGGTCCACTTCAAATTGGTGGTTTGCCTATGTTGCCAGATTCTACAAGCTTTCAAGTAAAAAGTAAAGACTTTGTAGGATGCATTGCTGATGTGCATATAGATTATAAACTTCTCGATCTCAATAGGTTAGTAAATATTTAAATATATTAACATATTTGAAAAGTATGATTTATATATACACAAAATTATTGATGTTTATTATTTAATATTAATTAATTATGAGTATGATTAAGTCAGTTAATATTTATATTATATATAACGACTAACATTTTTAATTTTATTAATTTACTATATTTAATATTTTCTTTAAATTAATGTGAATAATTTATTATAACTTATTAAATAATCAATAGTATGAATTTTATCATTCCATCCATTAAGAACAATTGACAATGTATCAAAATAAAAAATAAATTAAATTAGGTGCACACTTTGTAAAACAAGCCAATAATTGGTTACATGAAAATAGTAAAATTGGTTTGTAAGACCTGATGACAAAACTTTGGTTACTGTGGCTGAAGGCATGTTTGCTTTGAGACCAGTAGTGTACTAATGTCATGTGTTACATAACAATAGTGCAACAATTTTAACTAGGATGGTAATTGAATTTTACAATATTACCATGAAAAAAATCGAGAATTTTTATGTTTTTATTTTTCAAATATCTAGATTTATAAAAATATTCATTATTTTGATTTTTGTACAACTCCATTATAAAAATGTATGATTGTGATGTGTGTATTCTAAAAAACTGTAGAATAAAGTAAAGACATATTTTATATTAGTTTTTAAGACCAATGAACCTTTAATGATAATTTTTAGTTTAACATTTTTTCAAACAACTTTGTGTTATAAATTTAAAAGCAATAAACAAATATAAACTAATAATCATTATTATTCTGATTAATTATGATAACAGGAAAAATATAATATAAGTAAGTGAATATCAATACATAAATTGGTGGTATAAACTCAAATTACCAACAGACTATATATTTATACGTCTTAGATTCGCGGGTAAAAAACCTTTTTGCTAACATTTTAATTTTTTTATTTTTACTCATTTAAATACTAAATCTAAAATAAAAAAAATATATTAAGACAAAATGTACTTTTTAGTCAGTAAATATTTATTTATTTATTAAATAATATATAATAAATGATATTAATAATACATATTAAGTCATTACAAAATAATTTAATATAATTTTTTTTTAAATATTTTATTTTTGTTAATATCAAAATTCATCTATAATGCAATTTTAAATATCGGTGAAATACTGTTAAAATATTTAAATAAATAAAAACCCAAATCCACAAAAAATTTACTTTTATTTTAAGCAAATACGTATTTCGGTAACAAAGTTGCCATCATTAGTGCAAAACACAGACTGTGTTTTAAATTGCTTTTAAATTTTTTGTGGATTTGGGTTTTTATTTATTTAAATATATTATCCACAAGTCAATACTTAAAACTATAAATACTGTTAAAATACATTGTTGATAATTGTGTAATTAAACTGTCTAAAAATTATATATACATAATATTATTTTTAGTTTTGTGGCTGATAATGGCACCATTATTGGATGTCCAGAACGAAAATCTTTATGTGTAGATAATCATTGTAAGAATGGTGGCAGTTGTACAGATCATTGGGGTACATACAAATGTCATTGTTCTGAATCATGGGGAGGAAAAGACTGTAGTTATCGTAAGTATACATATATTTATAATTTCTTTAATTATATAATATAGATATATAATTTTATATTTTAGCAATACGAGCTCTTTGGCGTTTCTCAGGAGATAGTATTGTAGCATTTAATCCGTTATTACGAACTATTCAATTTCCTTGGCATACATCATTATCATTAAAGACTAAAAATGATGATTCTCCAATTATTTCTGTGAATATAGGACAGAATACCACTGCTCGAGTTTATGTCAGTTAAAATTTATTATTTTATTTATTATATTTTTAGTTTATACATACATTTTTATTTTTAGTTGGAAAGTGGCTTTATTGTTTATGTAGTTGATGGTCAAAAAGCTGTATTTAACAGTGTACAAATTAATGATGGTAACTGGCACAATCTAGAAATTATATGGCAAAATACAGGAGGTGTGAAATTTATATTGGATTATGGAATTCGTTCAGTTGTTAAAACACTTAATGCTAAACTTCAAGGACAATTTGTTGGAAAAATTCAATTAGGAAACTTTAATGAAGTTGAAAATTTATCTAATATTGATGAAAATACAGGATTTAAAGGCTGTATAAAAGTAAATAATATATATATATATATATATATGTATAATGTAAATATAAATAATAATTATGCATATTATATTAAAAAATATAGGATGTTCGAATTGGTCATAGTGGAGGAACTAGTGTACTAGAAATTCCTGAACTCATGATACGTGTTAGTGAAAATTGTGAACAAGATAATCCTTGTATAAATAATAAATGTCCAAGACATAGTGAATGTATACCTTCATGGCATAATTATACCTGTAAATGTCAAACAGGTAGTTATTGATATTTATTATTATTTGGGAGGTAATAATTAAAAACAGCTGTTATCAGTTGTACTCTTTTAGGTTTAGGATTGAGCATATAATATGAAAACAATTGAGTATTATTTTTATAGTAATATTAAAATTTTGTTTTAAAACTCTATAGTAAATTTTTTTAAGTAGAAATTTTTCCTCCAATTATATAATAAGAATAACTATAAAAATATAAGCCTTGTGTGGAACCTGCTTTCCTAAGCAAAATTTTAGATGATAATTAAATTTAATATTAATAAAGTACATTAGTATTGGTTTTTTGAAGCATAAAATAGAATTTGTATAATGTGAAGAGAATAATACATTTTAAATAAAATGAATTATGTTACACTATTTTAGATTCTGAACAAAGCAAAGAATGTATTGGTTTTAAAATGATGTGTGTTATTTTGTTTTGTTTTTTTTTTTTAAGTATTAAGACACTTTTATTACTCAAAATAAAGCTCCGATTTTCACGAATAACATATGTTTCCGGTAGGAAAGTGGATGTAGTTGGTAGTTTATTTAGGTCATTTTTCAAAATTTTTCAAAATTGACCTTAAGCGGTAGAAAAAACGGCAATATATTAATCAATACCTACATTATTTGACTGAACTTCGTTCAGAATTGTTTTTTTCAAATGCAATAATTTATCATTAATAATTATTCAAATTCTAATTAAAATGAAACACTATGATTTGCACATCTATATCCCTGCGGCAGGAGTATCAGCTCGTCTTTTTATTTTTATTTTAGCTATGAAGGATGCAATTATTTTTAATCAAATTGTTTCTTAATAATAAAAAATTATTCATTTTTTTTTTTAGGATACGTGGGAATTTCTTGTGAAAGTGTATGTGATACTAATCCTTGTGAAAATAATGCTATATGTATCGAAGATCGGAATAGTTTACGTGGTTATCGTTGTCAGTGTAATTCATCTGCATTTACTGGTATATCATTTCTTTATATTTATTAATTAAAATTATAATTTAATTAGGTTTATTTTTGTAGGGGACTATTGTGAGTATGAACTTAAAGAGTCATGTCCTATAAGTTGGTGGGGCCACCATAGAGGAGTTTGTGGTCCTTGTAATTGCATGGTAGAAAATGGTTATAATCCTCACTGTAACAAAACTACTGGGAAATGTTATTGCAAAGTAAAGTTAATTTTTATATTGCTTATAATAAATATAAATGATATATTTATTTTAGGATAATCATTATACTCCTCATAATTCTGATAAATGTCTGGATTGTGGTTGTTACAATGTGGGTTCTTTTGATCGATCATGTGATCAAACTACTGGACAGTGTAAATGTCGCCCTGGTGTAATAGGTCAGCGATGTGACCAATGTCCAAATTCTTATGCTGAAGTTACATTAAATGGATGTGAAGGTAAATTAAAAATATAAATTTAGAATTTTATTAAATATATAATATTATTTTACTAATTACATTCTACTTCATTAGTTATTTATGATGGTTGTCCAAAAAGTATAGCTGGAAATATTTGGTGGCCAAGAGCAAAATGGGGTGAGTATATAACTGAAAACTGTCCACTTGGTTCTCAAGGTAAAGCTACACGATTATGTCATAATACATTAAATGGATGGCAGTCTCCTGACATTTTTAATTGTACTTCAAATGCATTTATGGATCTTCAAAGACTTGTGAGTGCTTAGGGTTAATAATTATAAATATAGTTTTAAAATTAATTATTGCATTTCCATTTATATTAATACAATATTATAAAAAAAATTATTTTATTATCTTTAGTTAAATGGATTAGAAACCAAATCTATGAAAGTAACAACATTTGTTGCTGTAAATGGAGCTAGTAGTCTTCATAAAGCAATCAATAATACTCGTGTTCTCCATGGTTCTGATGTTCTTATTGGTCATCAACTTGTACAACACTTATTATCTCATGAAGGGTCTTTGTCTGGTTTAAATTTGACTCATAGTCAGGATAAAGATTATATATTGGTTTGTTTGTTTGTTTTTTTAATTACATATTTTACTTATTTAATTAATTAATTAACTTAATACATCCTTAATTTTATTTCAGAATTTAATCATGGTTTCAAGCCGTTTATTAGCCTCTAGTGAAAGTAATCATTGGGAACGTATAAATAGTATAACTTCACAGGGACCATCTAATCTAATGAATATAATTAACAACTATATGGCCACTTTAATTACAACTCAACATGATACTTATACTGATCCATTTGAAATAGTTTCTCCTAATATTGGTTAGTAATTTCTTTTTTTATAATTTGTTTAAGTTTTTATAATTATTAATAGTGATAATTGTTTATTTTTATTTTTTACAGTTGTCGGTTTAGATATTGTTTCAGCAGAAAGTTTATTTGGATTTGAACCTGAACATGAACAACCAGATTTATCTACTTCTGCTATAACAGAAGAAAAAGTAAATTTACCAGATTCGTCTATACTTCAACCTGCATTACATGTATGTATTAATATTTTAATAAAAAAATATTTTTATTATTAAATTATTTATTTTAGGTTCTGAGTTTAAAACCAGGTTCAGAAATATTGGGGTTGAAAAACATGGGTAGTCCTGTTGTTGTTTTACCAAAATATAACAATTTTCTTTTGGATTCCTCAAAATTTGATAAACATAGTCAAATAATGGTGCCCATCGATTTACTAGGTATTGAACCTATAAAACATGGAATGACCACAACTAAAGGTCAACTTTCTAAAAATGCAGCAGTTGTTGGTTATGTACAATATCGTACACTTGGAGCATTGTTACCTTTACGTTATGATGATACTGTTTTAAAAAGATATTCTGTGGATCTTCAAGTGGGTTCATCAGTTTTATCATTTATTGCAACTATAAATCATAATAATCCTAAAAGTAAGTTTTAATATTTAATAATAATAAATAATTAAATGTAAATATAATGAGTAAATGTTTTTAAATCAGGGAAACTGCGCCATCTAAATGGTAAAGACATTTTTGAATTATCTGACATGGTACCTTTAGATTCTCCAATTAGAATTAGAATTTGGATTAACAAAAATCCAGTTACAATGAGATCTAATCCACAATGTGTAAGATGGTCAACTTCTCGAGTGTAAGTATTAAAAGTAATTTTCTTTATATTTTCATTTATTAAAATTATAAAATCTGTAAATAGATAATATATAATTTAATGTTATATAAAAAATAAACATATTTATAAATAAATAAAAGTTGTACATTTATAATAAAACTTTAACTTTTTAAACGTTTAGGTGTATTATAATTTTAATTTTAACACAAAATATTTTTAAATTATTTACTATGTAGATAGACAAAAATGTCATTAATTTATATAATTTATCTAGTGAATAGTAATATCAATTTTAAATATTTTATGGATATTATAGTAGTATTTATGAACTTAAATGAAATTATTAAAATATTTAATAAAAAATAAGAATTTTACCTTTTTTTCTTCTGCACACTGTTAAAATGTAATTTATAATATTTTATAAATTAATAAATATAATTCACATCATAAACTAATAACGAACCATTTTATCAAAAAATATTTTGTTGTGTTATTTCATATCATTTTATTACATTTTATTTTATTTTCATCCTAAAAATATTTCACAAAATGTATTATTTAATATTTTTATTAAAAAAATTTAAATATAAGAGTAATATATTTATACAATTTTATAATTTGATTTTTTATTTAAATGTAAATTACTGAAAAATCAGTATACAACAAATTAATATAAATTTACTTTAAAAATGTCTATTATATTTAGAATAAAGTTTATATTAATAGGTTAAAATTTTCTAAATTTTGGAAAAAATGTATGGTTATTTACATTTGTTGGTCTGTGTCATAGGTTATGTAGACCAATGTAAATTATATATCAATTTGAAATATTGTACTGTAAAATATCAGTAAATTTAAATTTAAATCATACTAAATATTCAATTATTAATATTAATAATTATTTTTGATTATATTCCACATTAAATAATGTTAGTAATTTAAACAGTTTAATTTGAAGGGATTAATAAACAAAGTATTGTTCTTTAAAGTAGATTTATTTGTTTTAATTTAATTTATAGCCAATAGATATAAATATTTTATTATATTCTGTTAATATCATTAGTAATTGCATTATTTGCATTTATTTTTATATTTTATCAAAATGATATCTATTTCAAGTAATTGATTTATATCTAATACTTAGCTGTTATATATCTTTATTTATTCAGATTCAAAGTTATTTCTGAGTACTTACTTAACTCTAATTTAGTAAAAAAATTGTAATACATTATGGTTTTAAAATATTATTAACTAATAATTATTATTATAAAATATAGACCAAGTGGTGAGTGGACTAGAGCTGGTTGTCATACTGAATTACCAGAAGATAATTGGTGGAAACAGGATCCTATTTATATTAACTGCACATGTAATCAGTTGTCAACTTATGCTGTTATTACGGATGTGGTTGATGAACACGTATATATTTTTATATTTATATCAATAATAATATTTATTTATGTAGGTAATTGTTTTTTTTTTTTTTTTTTTAGTACATAGTGGATTATTCCAATTTAGAATTATTTTTAATTTTTATATCATTTGGATTAGCAATCATTGCACTAATTGTAACTTGTGTACTACTAGTTGCAGTACGTGCAGGTACTAATACAAGTTCTATATATTCACATTTCGCCTTGTGTTTACTTCTTACACAATGTGTTTATTTGGCTGCTACTCAAACTCGAGGAACTTTATATACTTATGAGGTATTTTTTATTATATTTTTACAAATAATTCTATTAGTTATTACTTATTACTTAATGTAATAAAATGTTATATTGTATTTTAGATATGGTGCAAATTTTGTTCAATAACATTACATTATTTGTGGTTAGCTACCATTGGTTGGTCATTGGTAGCTGCTCTACATTTATATCGTATGTTAACTGAACTGAGAGATGTAAATCATGGCCAAATGGGTTTTTATCATAGTATTGGTTATGTTCTACCTGCCATTATTGTCAGTTTATCTGTTGGAGTGCGTATCAACCAATATGGAAATTATTATTTTTGTTGGTTATCAGTCTATGAATCTGTAGTCTGGAGCTTGATTGGTCCCACGTGTCTTGCTGTAGCCATTACAGTTATTGTTTTACTCCTTTGTATCAGAGCAGCATTTACCTTAAAAGATCATGTGCTCGGTTATGGAAACTTAAGGTATATATTTATTTTTAAATAAAATTATATATCAAGTATAAATCATATTAATTTGTTATATATTTTTAGAAGTGTTTTAGTAGTACAAGTGATTTGTGTGCCTATACTAGTTGGTGTTTGGTTATTAGAAGTTGTTGTGGCATCAGAACGTGATACACGATTAACATATACATTATGTGCTGCTGTTTGTAGTCAAGGTTGGATTGTATTAGCTGGTTTATGTTATTCAAATGCAAAGCTTCGATGTGGAGTGCACCACTGTGCATTAAGACTGATTGGCAAAGATATACCAGAGAAAAATGAACCAGATTCTGGTATTGCAGCAGTATCACCTCCAACAATAAGGTCATCTTTATCATATCGTAATACAGGAGTTACTACAAATACAGAAGGAATCAGAAGACCAATTGGAATATCCATGTCTAGTACTACTTCTCGATCTACAACGAAGACAAGTAGTAGCCCTTATAGGTAATATAGTTTTTAAATTTAATATTTATTTTATATAAACCTTAGATGGCTATTAATAAAATTGTTATTTTCCAACAGAAGTGATACTCAATTAAGAAATACATCAACAACAACAAGTAATTATGATCATTCAACATCTGACTTGCCCTCTAGTTTTCATCGAACACAACACACATCAGATTCAGATTCGGAAGGATCAGGTGAAGGAAGGAGTTTAGACTTAGCTTCTTCTCATAGTAGCGATGAAGATGATTCTTCTCGCCATAGAGGTCGTAGAAGTAATATTTCTTCAAACCGTTCTCCACCATTTTTACCACATATAAATGAAGATCCAGGATTACCACCATCACTCAATGTCATTACAAACTCACAATTATTTCCTAATTTAAAACCTTTGTATGCTCCACGTTGGACAAATCAACCATATCCAACAGGTAGAATATTAAATTAATATATCAATTATTATTTAATATTGTATTCTAGTAAATTGAATGAACCAATTAAATGGTATTTTATTTTTTTATTCTTCTCTAATGTTAAAATGTCATTTAAATTTTATGTGATAATCATTAGCTCTTGAATTTTTTGTTTCTGCTGAAACGCATACATTTACTAACTACAAAAGAAAATTCCAAATTTCTTTTAAATACTTGTTATTTCTTCATTTATTTTTTATTTTTTTTTAGAGTATTGTTATGAATGCCCATATTGTTTATCATTGAAACACAAATTAATTAATTTTTATTAGTGATTGCCATATTAATGACTGATGGTAACAATTAAACTTTTATTATAAATCAATACTTTTTTATTATTTGGTTTGAGTTTTATTTTTAATAATTCTGTTCTGTTTGTTTTTTTTTTTATAAAAATATTTTTTATAAATTTTAAGTATATTTTGGAACTTTAAAATTATTTATTATCTTCAATATGTTCTGAGCTATTTAATTTCTGTAAATTTAGTTCTTAAATATAATAAATGGTAATACAAACCTATACGTTTAATATTTAGTTCAAGAAGAAGACCAGAATGTTGGACAACATCGTTGGACAGGATCTACAATTTCTGATCAAGATAATTCAGTTATAAATAATAGAATGTCTCTTGAACCTCCATTGTTAAGTAATGAACATTTTGGTTATCATCACAAGAGTTCAACATTTAATTCACTCAATAAAACTGGGTCAGATGGTGACGTGGATGATAAAGCAAGTCTTGGGGATAAATACTTATTTCCGTACACAGGTAAATTTCATTATCTTTTTAAATATAATATTAATTTTAATAATTAAATGGATAGTTCTTATATTAATTTAATTATTTTAGCAAATTTTAATTATTGTAACATAAATATATATTTTTTAATCTTTAAATTATTACTTTTAAATATTTATTTTTTAAAAAGTATTAGACATTTAACAAAATTATAATGTAAGTAAATTTAAAAGCAAGGAAAGGGATATAGGTGTGGAAAGGATACGAGTATGCAATCATAGTGTTTCATTTTAATTATAATTTAAATGCAATGATAAACTATTGCATTCAAAAAAACGATTCTGAACGAAGTTCTTCAGATAATGTCATTTTTTCGTAATTTTTTTGATAATATTTTCGATTAACTAAAAATATAAAATTTAAACAGCTATATAAAAAAAAAAGAATTGAGAATAGAGATTTTTCTAATATTTTGATATGCTGTTTAGGAATATGTAAATATACTAAAGTAAAATTTTCAGACCGCGAAGCGAAGAATATATTGGTTTTACAATGTGTGATTTTTTTTTTTTTTATTATTATTCTGTAGACACTTACTACCCGAAATAATGCTCCGATTTTTACGAATAGCATATTTTTCCGGTTGGAAAGTGGATGTAGTTGTTACTTTATTTAAGTTATTTTCCGAATTTCTCAAAATTGATCCTATGCAGTAGAAAAAACGACGAAAAAATGACGAAAAAAACGGCATTTTTCAAGAAAACTGAAATTTTGACGAATTCGATTACAATATTTGATGATAACTCGGGCAATTTTGAAGTTAGAGACTAGAAAATTTTATAGGGTTAATTTTATTTATGTACTATATGTGTACAATATGGTTCCTATATGTGTTATAGAATTTTGCGTTTAAATATTTCATAAAAAATGTCAAAATTTTAATCAATTCCTTCATTATCTGACTGAACTTCGCTCAGAATTGTTTTTCGAATGCAATGGTTTATCATTGCATTCAAATTCTAATTAAAATTAAACACTATGATTTGCACACCTGTATCCCATGTGGCAGGAGTATCAGCTCATTTTCTTCCTTTTTTCGTGTCGCATGGGATCAATTTTGAGAAATTCGAAAAATGACCTAAATAAAGTATATCCAATTTTCAATCGAAAACATATAACATTCTTGAAGATCGGAGCATTATTTCGAGTAGTATAAGTGTCTTCAGACATTAGAAGAAAAAAAAGACACGCTCCGCTCAGAATCTGAAAAATAATTACAGTTTTTTTTTTTTTTTTATATATATATATATATATATATATATATAGTAATAATAATTAAATTTGATTATTTAGCTGAAGAAGATCATTGTTATTCACCTTATCGAGAATTATATGGTGATAATCGCAGAGGAAATGATTTATATAGTATGTCCATGCCACCACCTATGATTAACCGAGGAAGTGAGAATGGATCATTACATAGTGTAGATAATAGATTTGTAACAGCTCGAGCTTATAGTCGGCCATTATCACCATCCACACATGCCTCAACTTCTACTCTAAACTTGCAATCAAGGCATGGTTATACAAATGAGTATGGTATACAGGAAATATTAGAATCTGAGTAAGTTTATTATTTTATAATATTCTGTAATACTATAATGTATCAATTTAATTTGGTGTAAAGGTTATAACACTAATAACTAAATTGTTCACATTATTATTAATTCCAAATTGCATATTTATATGTATGCCAATTATACTTTTATAATTGTCTATACCAATTTAATAATAATTTAGCACTACTAATATTGTAGCTATTTTTATTACTCATTTAATCTACAGCTCAGCTAATTTAGGCTTAAATAATTAATTTTAATGGTTATTTTCTTCTTTGCATTGCTGCTATGGTGTTTGGATTTTACAGTGAAGAAGAAGAAGTAAGTGTTTCATTATATTATTTATTATAATTTTTTAATTAGTATCTCTATGTTTTATTTATACTATTTATAAAATGATCTACATCTATGTAGGTACCTAAGTATATTGCTTATTAGTTGTTTACAATATATTCCAATTTTAATTTCTAATATTATTTTATGATATATTATATAAACAAGGTTCCTTATGAAAATAAAAATGACATTTAAATGATTTATAGACTTTTATTAATTTCTTTAATTTCTCCTACTTATTAAATATATATTTTTTAGATAACTTATGAATTATTAGATTATAATTAATGAAATTTGGTTCAATTAATAAATTTTCATAAAATAAATTTTATATTTAAATTAATAATTTATCAATAATATGTGTAAATACTTAAGAATAATAAGTGCATATTATATATTTAACAAATAATACTAAACACAAACAATAGATATATTCAAATCTCAACAACTCACTTATGTTATATTTCAGTATATTTCATCATATAATAAAAAATAATATGTACATACATTAACATACAAAAAATTTAATTCCACTTCATAGTAGTTTATTCTTAATCAAAACATTTTGTTTTGTTTTTTATTCAGGTATATTATAATATTACTATTAAACTGTTTATTTTTTAAGTAAAACATAATTTTGAAATTTAATTTCAATAAAATTATAAAATATTAATTATTAATATAAGCATAAATATGTAAAAAAATTCATTGGATACATTAATACTTTTTTTTAAAAAATAGATATAATTAAATCATTTTGGTATTTGTTTAGTACATGATCTACTAGTCTGCATGGCCCATGTGCATTGACATGGTGACCTACCCAAAATATTTTTTTAGAAATTACAAATAATATATGGTAATAACATCGTTACACTAAAAAAATATTATTTCATTTCTTATATAATATACTAAATCCAATTTTAAACACAAATAAAATTATTATATGTTTAAATTTCTTTATTATATATTTTAAAAATATAATTTGTATTACTGTAATATTTATAGGAGTAATTTATTTATTTATTTATTTATTTTTTTTTAAATTTAGTATTTGAACTATTGGATTAAATAACTTTTCATAGTTTTTTTTTTTTAATTATACATATAATACAAGACAATGATTAAATATGGCATTGATTGATTACTGTTATAATACTGCTGATAATACAAAATTTTTACATTAATAGGTACATTTATAACATAATATGTTATATTAATAGTATATGAGGAAATTTTCAGTCTCACTTAATCCTGTATGTAGTGGATATAAATATTTACATACTGAATGAATACCATAATTTTGAATATACTCGTATCATTGATTAATTATACAATAATAAATATAATTAATATAATTAATCAATGCTCGTATGTTATATTATTTTAATATTTTAACTTATTTTTTTATTTTTATTATAGGAAGGATTCGAGTGAAACTCCAGTGTAATATTATTTAATGGAGTGTAATAATTAGGTATTTATTTTAATCCTCTTAAATTGTAATGATTAATACTGTACAATGTGCAATTAGTGTATATTTACCAAGTGAGTAAGTAGTAAGTTGCTTATTTAAATTATATTTTAATTTGATTTTAATATCAAAATACTTATAAATTTATAATGAATTTTTATGGTCTCAATATTTATATTTTTTTAAATTCATATTTAGTTGTTAAAATTAAATTTAACTTAAATTAGTGTTTATAATTAATTTTTATATTAAATATTCCAATGTTAGTTTTAGATTTTTAAGATGATATTAACACATGATTTCCTATTTCCATTTATTTTACTTTAATTTAAATTATGCTGTTTATATTTTATTTAAATATTAAACTATTTTTTTATAAGTTTAATGAGCAAAATATTTATAAGGGATTGATATAGTCATTTTATAAAATTATTGATTAAGAAATAAAAGTAATTTAAAAAACTAAAATTTTTATGATATTGTCATTTCTTTATCCCTATGTTAGACTAGAATTTTATAAAATGACTGTCTATTCCTCAAAAATATTTTTTTTTTTTTAAATTTAGTATTTAAGCTTTTAAATAAACAAACACTACAATAAGTTTGCTATATTGACTGTTAGACAGATGGAGACAGGAAATCGTGAAATAATATTTCTTAGTACAACTATTATTTTTAATTTGGTTACATTTTGTATTTTATGAAAGTTTTTACATATATTTATAACATTTTTAAAAAACACAAAACTGTTTTTCCATTTAATTATACTTTTTAATCAAAATGTTTCATTTTAGGTTTAAATTTACTAAAGTAATTTAGATTTAAATCATGTAATGTTGTAAACTTCTAAAAAACTTAGTGATAGTGTGTCCAGGAACCAATCAGCCACGCTTCCACTGCCATGGACTTTGTACAGATAATATTTAAGCTGTATATCATTAAAATCTCACCTTACACATATCTTTATTTAATTGAAATTAATTTTGATATACTTAAATTTTATATTTTTATTTTTAGTGCCATACTGTCTGAATTGGTCCAATTGTTTGTGATATGTAGGCCTAAGTATAATCATTAGTTTTGATAAAAAAAAAAAACTAAAATTATCACAAATTAAAATTGTTATTCTAAATATTGAATATAATATATTATTTATATCATTATATTCATATTTCCAAATGTTATATTTGTAATATGCTCAATATGGTTTCATAATTTATCATATTCAGTACAAATATAAAATTATATTACCAATTAATATATAATATTTAATTTTGAGTAAAAACTATAGTCACTATAGAACTATATATTTTTTAATTTAATATTCTAGAGAGTTGTGATTTTCTATATTTTTTTAGATATTAATATGTATATAATAATATATTAATGTATAGCATATAATGTAGATTTTTTCATTTGTGTGTGTAAATTATATTTTTTTCATTATAAATATAAGTATATATATATATAACATACCTAATTGTATTCCTCCTACATTTTGGTTCCTTAAAATAATGATATTATGCTTGTAGAATGTACATAATACTAGAATCTATATTTTAATATTGTAATTGTATAATGAGAACGTTAAAAATTCGAAAATATAATTTTGTATTTTAATAATAATAGATAAAAGTAAAGCAATTTTGATAAAAATTAATTGAAAACAATATTAAATCAAGGCCCGTGGTGCCTTAGGGTTTGGCTAGTTGTATGTACCGTTAGAATGAGGTGACAAGGACTGACAAGCTCGACAGTTCATTTATTCCGCCGATGTCTGTTGGTAGCTACACGATAAGTTATTACGCCATATTATCTGATATCATAAACTGATTAGGTTTGGGTAGTATAAGTTTTTCACGAGGCTATACGATTTACGTTTTTTTTTTTATTACTTACTAATTGCATAATATTAAATAAATTGTTATCAAAAAAGCAAGGGAAGGGATACAGGTGTAAAGAGGATAGTGTTGAATTTTGATTAATATTTGAATCATTACATTCAAAAACGATATTGATTGTAGTTCATCGAATAATATATGTATCGATTAAAATTTTTACATTTGTCTACATTCAATATAAAAAATTTATCATAAAACCTCTAAATGAGTCACCTAAATACTCAAATCTGACAGTACTTTGCTCAGAATCGATTTTCGATTGTAATTATTTATTATTGCATTCAAATATTAATCAAAAATCAACACTATACTCTTTATACCTGTATCCCTTCCACGTCACTATCTTTTCCCTGATTTTTATAGTACAAACAGCGATATAAAAAAAAAAAAAAAAAAATCGTAAACGTAATACTTCACAATTAATTGTAACTGAGTTAAGTAAAATGTATTTGAGCTTCAATAAAAGTTTCAAAATTTTTAAAATATTTTTTCAATTTAATTTAACATTATTTTAAAATATTGAAATATAATAAGAATCCATATTACCTACCATAAATATTGATTTTACTAAAATTTTGTCTTAAAACATCTATAAAAAAAATTTGAGACTTGAGATTTTTCTAATATTTTGGAAATACGTTAATATGTATATCAGTATGATTCAATAAAATTTTCAGACCTTAAAACCCAAAACTGCCAATTTTATCAAACATTATAATCATAGGCGCCGCTAGGAATTTTATTAGTGGGGTGCATCGTAACAGTAGGTATATCTATATACTGATTTCTAAATAATTCTTATATACATAATAATAATAATATTGGTTAAATACGTAAAAAAAATAATTGAAAAAATAAATAAAAAGTATAAAGTAAATAATAAATATACGAGTACTATAAAACATGCACTTTTTGTGTTTTTGTAGTCAAAATGTATACAAATATTCATTTTGTTCAAAATATGCAAAAATATGCATTTTACCCAAAATATGCAAAAATATGACAAATAAAAATACCACCATTTACCTCAGCAAGAACTAATTCGTGGATATTACTTACAAAATAAGTAATCAGAAGTTGCGAAAAAAACATACCATATAATATATTATAATATAAAATATATATAGACAATAATGTAAAATAAGTTTAAATGCATAATAAATAATAGAAATAATGTAGATAATTATGCAAATAAAATAGTTTTAATACCACTCAATTTTAGATTCTGAGCGAAGCGAAGAATGTATTGGTTTTACAATGATGTGTGATTTTTTTTTTTATGTCTGTGTACAAAAATACTACCAGAAATAATGCTCCGATTTTCATGAATAGGGTATGTTTCCGGTATCAAAGTGGATGTAGTTGGTACTTTACTTAGGTCATTTTTTGAATTTCTCAAAATTGACGCTATGCGGTAGAAAAAACGGCATTTTTCGCGAAAAATGAAATTTCGACGAATTCGATTTCTATATTTCACGATAACTTAGGCAATTTTTAAGATACAGACCTGAAGCTTTTTTTGGATGTTCACATAGCTACTATATATATGTGGTATAATTTTGGAACCGTTATGTTAATTTTTCTACAAATTATTGGACTTTGAATATTTCGTAAAATTCTCGTTTTTACGTATAGAATGTTTGATAAAATTGGGAATTTTGGGTATTTTGGTCTGAAAATTTTACTGAAGTATACTTACATATTACTTAACATCATACTAAAATATTATAAAAATCCCATGTCACAATTTTTTTTTATAACTGTTTTAAGTTGATATTTTTAGTAAAACGAAAATCTTACAATCCATACGTATAAATAAATATTCTGAAAACACTTTTACTACCCGAAATAACTCTTCGATTTTCACGAATAGCGAGTTTCAGATGTAAAAGTGGATGTAAATGCTACTTTATTTAGGTCATTTTTCGAATTTCTCAAAATTGACTATAAGCGGTAGAAAAAACTTCGAAAAAATGACGAAAAAACGGCATTTTTCACGAAAAATGAAGTTTTGAGGAATTTAATTTCTAAATTCTTTAATTTTATTTCTCGATAACTCGGGAAATTTTCAAGATAGAGACTTGAAATTTTTTTTGGGTGTTCACATCGCTACTATATATATATGGTAAAATTTAGGAACCGTTTTTTAAATTTTTTTACAAAATATAGGACTTCGAATATTTCGTAAATTTCTCGTTTTTACGTATATAATGTTTGATAAAATTGGCAATTTTTGGTATTAGGGTCTGAAAATTTATTGAAGTATACTTACATATTACTTAAACTTAACATCATACTAAAATATTAGAAAAATTCCTAATCTCAATTTTTTTTTATAGCTGTTTTAAGTTGATATTTTTAGTTCAAACGAAAATTATAATCTGACTGAACTTCACTCAGAATCGTTTTTTCGAGTGCAATGGTTTATCATTGCATTCAAATTCTAAGTAAAATTAAACGCTATGATTCGCACACCTGTATCCTGTGCGGCAGGAGCATGAGCTCATCTTTTTTTACCTATTTTTTGGTGTAAATAAATATATAGCATACCATTTAAAAAAAGTAAAAAATTCAAAAATCAGCAAGAAAAAAATTGTAAAAAATTGTATTTTTATATAAAAATGTAGTGTTATAAGTTCTATATAATTTGTAAAAAAAAAAAAAAATTGAAAAACATTAAAATTGACCGAGAAAATGAGTGTAGTAAGTTATTTGGATCACCCTGTACAATCTATGGAAATTATGTACAATCTATGAAAATTATGTACAATCTATGGAAATTATATGTACATTCTATGGAAATTATGTACAATCTATGGAAATTATGTACATTCTATGGAAATTATGTACATTCTATGGAAATTATGTACAATCTATGGAAATTATGTACATTCTATGGAAATTATGTACAATCTATGGAAATTATGTACATTCTATGGAAATTATGTACAATCTATGGAAAATATGTACATTCTATGGAAATTATGTACAATCTATGGAAATTATGTACAATCTGTGGAAATTATGTACATTCTATGGAAATTATGTACATTCTATGGAAATTATGTACAATCTATGGAAATTATGTACATTCTATGGAAATTATGTACATTCTATGGAAATTATGTACATTCTATGGAAATTATGTACAATCTATGGAAATTATGTACAATCTATGGAAATTATGTACAATCTATAACCCCCTAGACGGCTCTATTTACAAACTTAAAAAGTGTCTCCTTCACAAAAGACCAGCCTCTCACCCACTTATAGGTCCAAACGACTTAATATTTCCGGCCATCGATCGAGCAGAGTTGATAGCCGACTCTCTCGAGCGTCAATTCCAATCCAACCCCGGCCCCGACATAGGTACCTGAGGTAACCGCTTATCACGAACCACTTCTAAACCGAAACGTGCACACATCGAACTTTTTTATCTTATTAATAAAAATATTTTTTACGATTCGGTTAAAACTTTCGTGGATTGAACTATATTATTATTATATTTTATATTTATTGCGGAAATATCCATGATGTTTTTTTATTGTGATCTAAAAAGTTTTGGAACTGTTTTCCAAACATCAGACAAAATCAAACACACGGATATTTTCCGCAAAACACGATTATATAAAATATTGTTCGTTTTTATATAATCGTATAAGTCATAATTAAGTTGTAATATCCGAGCAGGGAATTTAATTTTAATACTAGTTTTAAACCGATCTTAACATTATACGCAGCGTAACAACAACATCCTCCCGAGAAGAGGAAAATAAATCACAGAAATATAAATTACCGATATATATTCATAATTTTACATAATATTAAATATAGATAGGTATTTAAATATCGAAGAAATGCGTCCTCCTGGAGATCTTTTAACGCGTGTAATACTTTTTTTTCTTAAATTTTATCAGATACATTTAGAAAATTAGAAACCTTATCTCATATTTTTAATTTAATTTTAAAATTTTTTTTTGTCAAGCCAAGGGGGTGCAAGTGCACCCCCTTGCACCCCCTCACGACGCCCATGATTATAATATAATTTACGAGTATAAAAACGAAATATTTAATGTCCTATATTTTGTAGAAAAATTAACGTAACGGTTCCAAAATTTTACCACATATATATTGTACCTGTGTGAACATCAAATAAACTTTTCAAGTTTCTAACTTCAAAATTGTTCGAGTTATCGTGAAATATTGAAATAAAATTCTATGAAATTTCAGTTTTCGTGAAAAATACCATATTTTTTGATACCAATTTTTTTCTATCGCATAGTCTCAATTTTTTAGATATTTTAAAACTGCTTAAATAAAGATATATATAAAAAAAACATCATTGTAAAACCAATATCTACACTCTTTGTTTCACTCAGAATCTAAAATTTGGTGATACTTTTTCAGTGCTTTTTGTGAAACATCTTAGATTTTGTATTGGGTATGCTGAAATTTAGGTTGTGATTAAAAATTTGTCGAGAAATTTGTATTACTACAATACATTTTTTGTATCTTTCATGTAGAGTTTGTGCACCAATGAATAGATACTATTATTGTGAATGTGAAAAAAATTCACCAAAAATTAATGGATCAAAATATTAATTTTATTAAGGTTTAATATTTGACATTAAATTAATTATATTATATTATAATATTTAAAATTAAAATTAAAATTTTGAAAAACTATGAAGTATTAGTAATACTATTAAAATATAAACGATTCCAAGTAAAATATAGGTAGGTACCTATATTATTATTGGTATTTTAAGTATCTAGTCTATTGTTAGATAGGTACCTATACTAGTTAATTAAAATTGTTATATAATATTTACAAAAAAATTGTATAAATCAAACTTAAAACCGTTAAAATCCAGTCATGTAAAAAAATACTTTTAAAATATTGTATTTAAACACAGATTAATATGTTCGTACATTCTTTAGAAAGTATTTTAAATACCTACCTTTAAGGAAAAGTATTTAAGAACAAATACAAATACTCGTCATGTATTTAAACACTATTACAAATAGGTAGGTACTTTTATATAGGTACTTGAAATAAAATTGAGCACTTCTGAATATTTTTATAATATTTCTTTAAAAATCCAAATCACAAAATTGATACTTAATAATCGTATTTTTAAGATAATTTTTAAGTACCAATGCAGCCTATATATCATCGATGGTTTGCAGCCACACAACATATATTAAACTATAGCAGTAGCACTAAATATAATATATGATTAGGTACGTTGATTAAAAACTAATAAATTAAAAATATCACTTGATCAAATAAATGTTTAAAATTTAATATTGTAATATATTAATATGTTCTTTAATTTAAATTTCCATTTTTTCATTCTATTCTTTAATATATTTTATTTTTAAAGAATATGAATATGGTTAAGAGATATAAATAATAGAGAAATTGATTATATATAATATATATATAAAAGCAATGGAAGATATACTGGTGTGGAAGGGATACAGGTGTTTTACTAAATATTTAAAACGCAAAATTTTATCACACATATAGGAGGACCCATATAGGTACACCTATAAACTATAATACATTAATAAACATTGAACACCCTATAAAATTTTAAAATTTCTAAGTTCTAACCTAAATGCCCACATCATAAAAATTTTTATCAATTTTATTTAACATCATTGTAAAATATTATAATATAATAAGAAAAATCCATATAAATACTTTAAATAGGTACCTATTGATTTTATTGAAATTTCAACTTTAAATACATATATAAAAAAAAAAAAATGAGTCTTGAGATTTTGGAAATACGTTAAGATATATGTCAGTATTCTTCAATAGAATTTTCCAAATTTTTGGGATTTTCTAGTAATTTTAATTGTAAAAGTATTGAGAAATAAGAAGAATATTCCTATGGATTCTAAGATTTTCGTTTAAACTAAAAATATCAACTTTAAAAAGCTATAAAAAAAAAATTGAGAAGAGGGAGTTTTTTAATATTTTGATGTGATGTTAAGTAATATGTAAATATAGTTCAGTAAAATTTTTTGACCTTAATGCCCAAAATTGCCAATCGTGAAATATTGAAATCGAATTCGTCGAAATTTCAGTTTTCGTAAAAAATGCAGTTTTTCGTCGTTTTTTCTGTCGCATAGGGTAAATTTTGAGAAATTCGAAAAATGGCCTAAATAAAGTACCAACTAGGTACGTCTACTTCTTAACCGGAAACATATTATGCTGTTCGTGAAAATCGGAGGATTATTACGGGTAGTAAAACGTAAAAGTGTCTTCAGACAAAAACAAAATCACACATCATTGTGAAAACAATGCATTCTTCGCCTCGCTTAGAATCTAAAATGTATTTAAATAAAAGTTTGATTTTAAATTTCAAATATGTTTCGTGTTGTATTTAAAATACTTTCCAAATATATAATTTCAAAAGTATTCCAAATAATACAAATATTATTACTGAAATACCTACTTTACAAGACTACCTACTAAAATCATAATATCAAGTAGGTACCTACCTATATCAATTAGGTACTTGTGTGAATATCTAATATTTACTATTTTTTATACTATTATTATTTTAGGACACAGAATTCAAGATGAGTAATGGAAATAATGGCAAACGAAGTTCGAAAATCAATTATAAACTTAATTAAAAAACATAGGTATTATTCAGTAATATGTTTTACGGAATTCGTAGTTACAGTTATAGCTAAGAAATAAGAAACATTATTTGCAAATATGATTGACTTTATTTAATAACTAAAGAACAAATAAAGTAATAACTATAAATTACATTAATCGACATAGCTAACTATAGAAGTATTGTCACGAAGACACTAGAATTCATAGACCGTATATCTTATGAATTACGAGTTCGTACCGTTCGCGGTTACAACTTACAACCACACACTTGACTGACTTAGCTTAGATAATCCGGGAACCGGTGGTCGAATAGCCGCCGGCGCCCGGCCCGCCGCGATGTTGACGATAACAAATAGTTGATTGTACATTTTGCACCCCAGATTAATTAATTAAACATGTCAAATTAAAATAAAATTGGCTTTCTATTATAGGTACGACTATAAAACTGTATGGGGCCCCGCAAAAATCTGCACTGAACCTCAAAATGCATAGGGCTGGCACTGCTACAGTGCTACTATGGATAACATTTTCAAGTCTCTACGACTTGTATTTTATTAATTGTCATATTATAATAAGTAAAGTTCAACAAAATTAGTTTTTCTAAATTTTATTGCTATTTCCAATTTCTTAGTTTTTCTCTTTGCTCAAGAAAACCGTTCGAAAATTCAAAAAATGCTTAAATATAATATTAATTAAATGCATTTTTCTACTGATTACGTATCACATTAATTACCTAATTAGTAATTACCTTATTTGTTAATTAATAAATAAAAATTAATTACTGTATTTTTTTTAATGATTATAGTACATTTTCAAATTTGTTTACGTCGCAAAAGTTAAATTTTTAACTAGCAAGTAAATTTGTAATAAAAAAAAGAGTAAAAATATATATATTTCTTCAATTTTATTAAAAATTTTAATTTAAAAAACTTTAAAAAAAATTGAGATTATCAATTTACATTTTAAAAAATTAATAAATATACAAATTAAATGATCATAAAAAAACATAATTATCAAAAACAGTATTTTAAAATTAAATAAAAATATTAATTATTTTTATTCAAAATACATATTCGAATAACTTTAAAAAAACATATTAAAAATTGAATTCGAATACTAAAAAAGTATTTTTATTCGAATACTTTGCAAGTCTGATTAGGTATATGTCACAATAACTAATAATCAATATCTATTATATATAAAAAATATTAAATAATTAGAATTTACTAAGATAAAACTAAAATTATCTTCATAATTTATTTTCCCTCTTGTAAAATAGAATAATAATAAGTACGTACATGCTGACAATGCTGAGATATAAAATGATATATTATCACATTATCAATTGCACGTGTCAAAATTTATGTTTAATACCTACGTCATTATTTAATATTAATTATTTCTAATTATGTAAACTATATTATGTTAAAAAAAAAATTAATAATATAGATTTAATTTTAATTTTTAATGTTGTATAATAATTATTATATTATGAAACACTAAGAAAAAGTATTTCAATGAATGTGTAATGTATTTCAGTATTTGTATTTGTATTTAAATAGGTACTTTCATTATCAAGTAGGTATTTAAATACCTATTTTAAAAAGTATATTCATCTGTATTTAAAATACTTTTTATACTTTATTTTACAAGAGTGCATGGAAATATCAAATATAAACAATACCTACGTATAAAAATCACAACAAGGTAAATATAAATTGGAAATTTTTTTATATCAATATTACTTTTTATCGGTGTTAATAATTGATTAGCGACCGCTGGGTGATATTATTATCTCGTAAAGGTTTTGTGACCGTTAATATACATTTATTTTATACCAATATTAAAATATATTGTAATATCAAAACGTTTTGGCATCGGAGTCACTTCGTCTGAGACTTCGAGTCTCGCCTCTCGCGGGCTGTTTAATTTTACTACACAGCAGTCGTCAATCTGAATGTGAAACTGAACAAAATAATATTGCAATTAACCTCAAAACGTTTTATTTATAGAAATAATGACGGATCTTATCTTCTATAAATACCAGTGTAATGCGTGTAAACATTAAGGCCTATAATGAACTGGTTGGAAATTATTATTCTGATATCGATTTAGGTACATG
Source organism: Tetraneura akinire (assembly GCA_021307375.1). Classification (NCBI taxonomy): domain Eukaryota; kingdom Metazoa; phylum Arthropoda; class Insecta; order Hemiptera; family Aphididae; genus Tetraneura; species Tetraneura akinire. Next base: position 16,115,505 of record JAIUCT010000001.1, read on the forward strand.
TTTATTGAAATTTTAATTATGTATGTAGGTTACATTATTCTACTTAATATAATTATATATAAAAATTAATTAATTATTCGGTATATATAAATTGTAATGAATAATATTCAGCATTTATTTACCTTTATGATTGTAATAATATTTCCTAAATAATTCAAAAATAATACGTTAATATTTAAAATTTTACATCATATATTGTAGATTATATCATGTCATATTATTAATACGTAGTGAATTCTACGTATATTTTTGTTTTTTTTTATGGTATTACAAATATACCTAATATTAATTAATATTTACATAATATAATATTATGTAATCTCGGGGTACGTAATTAGTAATTACTAATATTGTTAAATTTAAAGTATATGTGTAAGTAATTCGTAAAATTAAAATGTAAAAGAAGAAGAGATGCTGCACTGTTGAGGAAGGAATACAGGTGTAAAGAGGATAGTATTGAATTTTGAAAATATGAATGCAATGATAAATTATTACATTCGAAAAACTATTTTGAGTGAAGTTCAATCAAAAAATAGGTACCTATATGTATTAATTAAAATTTTTATATTTTTATTAAAAATATTACGACTAATAGATATTTACACTAAATTTTAACGTAAGAGTTCCAAAATTTTATCACATATATTAAGTAAATATATGAACGCTAAATAAAATTTTCAAATCTCTAAGTTCAAAAAAAAAAAAAAAAAAAAATGCCCATAAAATCCCTAAACGAGTCTCCTAGATGCCTATATCTGACAGCACTTCGGTCAAAATTATTGTCTTGAATGATATGATTTATCATTATATTAAAATTTTAATCAAAATTCATTACTATCCTCTTTACATCTATACCCCTTCCACATCAGTATCAGCTCTTCTTTTTATACTTTAATCAGCTATAAAAAAAAAATTGTAATTGTAATATTCACAATAATTTAGAACTGAGTAATGCAATATGTATTTGAGTTTCAGTACAATTTTCAAAAATTTTTGTCAATTTTATTTAACGTTATTGTAAAATATTGATAAATAATAATAAAAATACATATAAATACTATAACTAATGATTTTACTAAAATTTGAACTTTAAATACATATACAAATAATCGAAACTTGAGGTTTTTGAAATATTTTGGTAAGTGGTAACACATCAAACTATACCTATATAAGAGGATGCTTCAATAAAATTTTCAAATATTTCAAAATTGTTTGTTTCTTTTATTAATCATTATTGTAAATATTGTACAATAATGATTTATTAATTTTAACGTACCTTTAATAATAATTTATTTTTTTATTTTTGTCATTTAATTATCATATATACTATAGTTTATACTTTTACATAAATATTTTAAGAAATCGAAAAACATAATTTGACGATATTTTTAAATACATTTTATACTGAAAATATGTACCTATCATTATATAATATTTATATATCCAGAAATAATTAGATGATACTTCTTGACTATAGTGCATATCATAGACCAAAACTCCAAGACGTAATAAATTATATTATACTCTTGAAAAAGGATCCTACATTCCTACTTCATTCTTGTATGTAGTTAGAGTTGTTATATAAGATATTTATTGTGTGTACGAGTAAAATGCGCAAATATCTACTGATAATTGATAAAATTATTGACTTTATTTTCAATATTAAAATAATATAGGTACACATATGATAAGTAAAACAGACATTTGAACGGATTAAAATTCAAAAAGCAATCGGTACTTAGTACTTACTAATAATACAATTATAAATTAAATGTTGTACTTCAATAAACCGTTTATCATTAAAATTATCAATTATCATATTGTGCTTCATAATGTAAGACGGGTATATTTTTTTATATAGTACTATGATTATAAAGGTACCTATATAATATAGCTTATGCAATAAAATACTAAATTTCAATAGCTATTCCTTTATTTTATATTATATTGTATATTGTTATGTAGGTACCTGTAATTAAATTTAAATCTTATCACTCGAGTACAAATTTGAAGTACCCGGTAGGTACCTACATGATTTTTAGTAATATTCTTTTGTGATTATCGGTACCTATAATATTCAAATAATAAATAATTCATTTGAAAAACAAATTTATAAAAATGAAACTGAATATAAACTTCTCCCTTCAGTAACATAAACAGAGAATTTTTTATAGTTTAACCTTTAACATTAAATATTTGATTACAATGGTTAAAAAAAAAAAATTAATTTATTAGTACCTACCTACATTGAGAAAAAAATTTTGATAAAAAAAAATTGTTTTATTTTCATAAATAACGTTTTAGAAAAAATGAAATGTGAAATAAATTAATTTTTTGTAATTTAAAATAAAATAATTTCATAAAATTTAAATTTTGACAATTAATTAAAAAAAAGCAGGGGATACTCCTGCTGCAGGTGTGCAAATTATAGTGTTTAATTTTAATTAGAATTTGAATGCAATGATAAACCATTAGATTCGGAAAAACGATTCTGAGCAAAGTTTAGTTAGATAATGTACGACGTACGACTGTACAAGTAGCATGTAGGTATTGATTAAAATTATGACATTTTTTAATTAATATAATATAATTCTTCTTATTATTTCTCAATACTTTCACAGTAAAAATTAATAGAAAAACCAATAAATTTGGAAAATTTTTGAAAATTATATTGAAGCATACTCAGGGGCGGACTTGGCCGGCGGGATACCGGGAAAATTCCCGGTGGGCCGCTGTTCGTATTATTATATTGAAAAATATCAATTTTTAATAATATTATGGAATTACAATATTTTGTTTTTATACTTTTGAAATATTATATTACATTTCTTAGCGAGAATCAGAAGTAAAAATGGATGTAAATGGTACTTTATTATAGGTCATTTTTCGAATTTCTCAAAATTGACTCTAAGCGGTAGAAAAAACGACGAAAAATGACGAAAAAACGGCATTTTTCACAAAAACTGAATTTTCAACAAAATTAATTTCAATATTTCACGATAACTTAAAAAATGAAAAAATGGCATTTTTCACGAAAACTGAAATTTCAACGAATTCGATTTCAATATTTAACGATAACTCAGACAATTTTGAAGTTAGAAACGTTAAAATTTTATTGGCTGTTCACAAAGATAATATACATATGTGATAAAATTTTGGAACCGTTACGTTAATTTTTCTACAAAATATAGGACTTTGAATATTTCGTAAAATTTTCGTTTTTATGTATATAATGTTTGATAAAATTGGCAATTTTTTGTATCAAGGTCTGAAAATATTACTGAAGTATATATACATATTACTTAACATCATATCAAAATATTAGAAAAATCCCAATGCTCAATTTTTTTTTATTAAAATTGAAATTTCAGTAAAATCAATATTTAAAGTATTTATATGGATATTTCTTATTTTATGTATGAAGACATTTTTTCGACCAGATTAAATACTGCGATATTTACAAATATTATAGGTTTTCAGTAGAAAATTGGATGTAGTTGGTACTTTATTTAGGTAGTTTTTTGAATTTTTCAAAAACCCTATATGGTAGAAAAAACGACGAAAAAATGACGAAAAAACGGCATTTTTCATCACGAAAACTGAAATTTCGGCGAATTCGATTTTATTATTTGACAATAACTCGGGCAATTATGAAGTTAGAAACTAGAAAATTTTATAGGGTCTTTCTTTATGTACTTTATTATTTAATATTATGTATTTATGTGTACCTATATGGTTTCAATATGTGTGATAAAATTTTGGGTTCTAAATATTTCATAAAAAATGTCAAAAATTTAATCAATTCCTTCATTATTTGACTGAACTTACAATAAAATAATAGTTAAAATGAAATTTATATGCAATATCGCTAAATAATAGTATTAAGACTAATAGGTTATTGTTTTTTTTTTAATGATCAATAACAATAACTATTATTATTTCTTATATAATATATAATACAATAATTATTATTTTAAGCAATGGTTACTAAAATATTAAATAGGTTTTATATTTTTTAAGTATATTCAAAATTCTTTCATTAGTAATCTAGATATTAATTTATATTTTTTACACTGTGTAATATAAATATATAATTTATTAATTTTATTTAAATTTAAAGTCATTACTTTATTAGGTTTCGATATAGGTAGTTAATAAAATTACTAACTTATTAATTTTATAAAACTCATAGTACTGATTATAAAGACTTTTTTGTTTGCATAATATTTTTCATCAAGTCTTTGTGGTAGATAATATAGGTATCTATATAGAGTAGCGTGATTTTTATCTCCTAACCTAACTTGACCTATGATTCACGATCCTTTATAGTGATTATAGCTTGTATACTTATATTATACACATTAATATTATACATATAAATTGTACCTATAAAATTATTATTTTATTGTGGTCGTTACAAAATATAACTTTGAATATAACATAGCTCTAAAGACAAAATAAAAAAAAAAAATCGATAAGTATTTAACTATTTTTGAATATTTTCTATCTATTAGATATTTTATTACATTCATATATTTATATACGGTATAAATTATACCATACGAGTATATTGAGAATATTCGGGTCGTTGATTTCACAGTTAATATTGTATTCTAATATTCTAACTATAACTATACTATTTCTAATTACTTAACTACAGTATTCTGTAAAATATCTTCATATTTTGTTTACACAATTACAATGTACAGGTGAATATTTGGAAAAGTTCGGTATAGGTTTTTAACGAGGTTTTTAATTAGCAGATCTACGTATCCTGTTTATGTACATCCGTCTTCAACGTCTCAATCTTAGAGAAAGTTATAGCTTATAATGTTATTTAAATAAAAGTTAATCCTGGTCCTTCGAAACTCATCCCAGTACCCATTTTCTTTACAGTTATGTTATACGAATTCAGCGCATATAAAAAATATTTGATATTGTTAATCTTGGAAATATACATACTAGGTAAATCGAAAATGTGTTACTTACTTGAAATCTAAAGTTTTCAGTTTCAAGTAGTCCCTTGCTTTTATACTTTAAACAACTATATAAATAAAAAAAAAACCGTAAATGTAATAATTCACAATTAATTGGAAATGAATTAAGTAAAATATATTTGAGCTTCAATAAAATTTTTAAAAAAAAAATTTGTCAATTTTATTTAACATTATTGTAAGATATTGAAATATAATAAGGAGAATCCAAATAAATACTTTAAATATTAATTTTACTCAAATTTTAAATTTAAAGACATATAAAAAAATTGAGATAAGAAATTTTTATATTTTGAAAACACCTTAAGATAATATATAATATTATGCTTCAATAAAATCTTCAAAAATTGTCCAAATTTTTTAGCTTTTCTATTAATTTTTATTGTAAAAGTATTGAGAAAGAATACTTGTATGGATTCTAAGATTTTCGTTTATACTAAAAATATCAACTTTAAACAGCTATAAAAAAAACTGAGATTTGAGATTAATTTAATATTTCTATACCATCATGTTAAGTAATATGTGACTATATACTTCAATACATTATTCATAGGTACCTTAATGTTAACACCCAAAATTACCAATTTTATGAAACATTATATATCTAAAAACGAGAATTTAAGAAATATTTAAAGTTCTATATTTTGTAGAATAATTAAAGTAACGGTTTCAAAAATTTATTATATTTATATAGTATACTTATGTGAAAACACAATAAAAAAATTTCAAGTCTCTAAGTTCAAAGTTACCTACCTGAGTTAGTGAAATATTGAAATAAAATCGTCGAAATTTCAGTTTTCATGAAAAATGCCGTATTTTCATCATTTTTTTTGGTCGTTTTCCTATTGCATACCTAGATATATCCTTATAAATCATAATCATTAATCATGATATGCATCTATAATATAATACAAATTCACATGATTAATGATCAAATGATTGAAATTTACGTATTTCTGACAATGATAATCCTAAGTTCATCAAGCTATCAATAATTATAAACTAATAACGATAATAATTATGACTTGTGAATATATATGACGTAATGGGTTTTATAATTAACTGTTCTGTAAAATGACGAATATTATTATTTGGTTAAAACAAATACAAAAAATAAATAGATTTAATAAGAAATTTTTCTTTGAAATAAATAAGATATATATATATTAAAAACGCGGTCATGTCTACTGTGATAAGAAAATATTTTATAAATAGGTACAAAGATGTACCTAGGTATAATAGTTGAAATGTGTAGAAACTTTGCGACGTTATTATTATTGTCTCTGCGTATTATAATAATATAATAATCGTCATTAAATCAAACGAAAAAGTTAAGTAGGATGTAGGAACAAAAATGTGTTATTATCGATTGAAATATATTATAAATTATGAATGATTTATGCGTAATATACTAATATATAATATATAATTATGTATATAATTGTGTTATTATCCAATTATATTATAAATTATGAATGATCCATGCGTAATCTCAGTTTGAGGAAGATGAAATATCACAATGTGGAAATAATTACGATAAGATTATAATATTATGTTTTATACGTGACGAACTGCAGAAATATACCTATCAAAATACGTAAATCATAATATACTTGAACAAGTAGCAGATGACTGAAAATGCCTTAACACAAATAATAAGACAAATATAATAATTGTGAATATACATATAGGAATCAGAATATTATATTTAAAATGTTCAAGATTTGGTTGTATAAAGTCAAAGAAACAGTTTTATAGAAGTTGAAAGGCCATTTTACTATTTTAGTATAATTGTATACTTTATTATATACACCTATACAACATGATATGAATATTTATATTCTTATTCTGCATTTGCATTTCAATACACTATACGTAGAAAATCAAATCATATAATATTAATTCAGTATTTTCAATCCAATACGAAACATCACCATCGAAATTCTATACTTAAAAAAGATTTTTAAAAAAAATTACAATGTTATTTAACATTATTCTAAAATATTAAAATATAATAAGAAGAAACCATATATAAATATTTTAAATATAGATTTTACTTACATTTTATCTTTAAACACTTAGAGAAAAAGTGTCTACATATATAAGATTAGGTTAGGTTAAGTATAAATATATAATTATTTTCATTACAATATTATAAATTTAATAATATATTTTATCTCAATATGTTAATAATACATTATTAACATGTTAACGTTTTACTTAAATATATATTACTTAGCTTAGTTCCAAAAAATTGTGAATATTACATTTTCAATATTTTTTGTAGCTGATAAAAAAAAAGAGCTGATAATGCTTTAGAAGGTATAAAGGTATAAAGAGAATAGTGTTCAATTTTAATTAAAATTTAAATGCAATGATAAATCATTACATTCGAAAAACGATTCTGAGCGAAGTACTGTCAGATTTGGATTTATATTGAACGTAGAGACTGCATGAATATAAAAATTATAATCAGTACAACAATAGTACATTATATTGTCTGATTTATCATTACACTATCCTCTTTAGACCTGTATTCCTTCAACAGCAGTTTCAGCTCTTTTGTTATTATTAATATTAATTGTCATGAAACAACAGTTTTAACTTTAAAATATGTATATTGTTGTTTAATCGAATTTTCATATTATTTTACAATCCCGAATGCGAATGCCGAACACCAATAAAATTTAAGAAATAAAAATAAAATTTATGTGGTGGTTAATATTTTCCATAAATCTATCATAGAAAATTTAAGAAAACACGTTTCATTTGTTCTCTATAATATTCTTGTCCTGTCAGTAATTACTCTTTAGTAATATTCATTTTCAATGTATTTCTTGGTTACTGATTTATCTAGGTATGCTAAAATTTTTAAAATACGTATAAATAATATACGATTTTTACAAAATAGATATTATAATTAATTATTATAAATGTATAACATTATATATTTGAGTACTTATCAATAATGGTATTATTATGATTTGCAGGCATAAGTATAGGCATTTATTATTTACACAATTATAATATGTAGTATATATACTTAATGGTAGTATGTACAAGTACAATTCAGCATTCATTTATCATTCGTTTAAAAATAATCGTATATCATTATATAATATATATACATATATTAGGCACATAAGTATGTAATATAATAATAATGTGCTTATACGCTTATACGTAATACACTATGATATATATAATATATATATATATATATATATGTATGTATCTCTGTGATGTGTGATGTATGCGTGATATAGTCAATTTATGTATTTCATTTAAATGCAAATGTAATTTGATTTAATTAGTACGAGCATATAAAATATTATATTATTAATTATTATATATATAGCTACTATATGTTGTTACTTGTTATCAAAATAATAATCGTTTATATATTATTATAATTAAATAATTTTTACGTTGAGGAGTTAAAACGTTTACACAAAATAATAAATATAATAACTACAAACATAAATATATTATACAATAATTTTAAAAATGTTATTCAGATCACTATATTAGGTATTAATAACATTGCGTACGACTATACTACTTACTATACATATAATTAGCACATCATTTTTAATAAAGTGTATTGTAAAGTCATATTGGATTAATGGACAATTTAACAATATTTATATAGGTGATAAGTATGATTTTAGAATGTGGCTATATCCTAAATTAACTAAAATAACTTATAAGTTTTTGATCTAAATAGTAAATTCATTAAATTTACTATATATAATTGATGTACGATAAAAATTTAAAATACTCAAAAAAAAAAAAAAAAAAAAATGTTGAGACATAATTATAGCTTAATATATAATATAAAATATCTACCTGCAGTGTACCTACTGGCTACTAAATTACTACAAATTTGAAATTACAAATTAAAAATTATTTATTTATCAATAGAAAAACTTTTAAATATTAATTTATAGAAAAAATATTTATAATTAAAACTGAAAATCAAAGTTAATTTGCATATAATCATTCAAATCTGTAACTGATGAAAGGTTATAATTAAAAATCCTACATGGAATAATTATAAAAATTATTTAAATAAATGTTAAAAACACATTATATATTTGTGAATTTAATTATTGGTCATACTGATACAATATAATTTAATTATATTACAATAATACTGTTATTAGATTTTGAAAATGTAATTTAAATTGTATATGTCAGCAGTTCTTAAACTTTTAATTATGCGGACTCCTTATGAAGGATATTTTTAAATCGCGGACCATTTTATCAATTTTAATAAGAAATACGTTTTTCTTTTAAATTTCAGTTCATTTCAACAAATTTTGATTAAATTTTCCGTTATAAATGCTACAAAGCGTGAATATCCAGATACTAATTGTAAAGGTTGTCTTTTTCACCTATAGGACCTATAGATTATGAGCGAAGCGAAAATTGTATTGGTTTTACAATTATGTGTGATTTCGTTTTTTTGTTTTTATATCTGAAGACACTTTTACTACCCGAAATAATGCTCCGATTTTCACCAATAGCATATCTTTCCGGTTAAAAAGTGGATGTAGTTGGTACTATATTTAGGCTATTTTTTGGAGACTTTAAAATTTTATAGGGTGTTCATTTATGTACTATATGTGTACCTATCCTATCCTATCTATGGTTCTTATATGTGTGATAAAATTTTCCTTTAAAATATTTCATAAAAAATGTCAAAGTTTTAATCAATTCCTACATTATCTGACTGAACTTTGCTCATAATCGTTTTTTCAAATGCAATGGTTTATTATTACATTCAAATTCTAATTAAAATTAAACACTATGATTTGCACTCCTATATCCCTGCGGCAGAAGTATCAGCTCGTCTTATTAATGTCGTTATTTTTAATACAGATTGTGCGTGTATTTTATTTTTTTCATTTGTAATATATTTAATTATATTCTAATATTTGATATAACTTTTTAACTTCCTTAGGGAACTTCCTCAGCCTTTTCTCTTTTTGCGCCCCTATCCGTATCCTTGTCCTTATAGGTTAGGTAAGGAAGTAAGGTAATTTTGTTATTTATATACGTGTTTATAAGAAAATTGTTAGTCCTTTATCATTTTATCAGATAATATTTCGTGTTCAAAAAACATAGAAACTAAAATTTGTTTTGTAAATACCTGTATATTGAAAAATATATTTAAACAAAATAAAAGTTTATAATATATATTATATATGTATGTATAATTATTAATATTGTAAGTGGGGAGGGTAAAATTTGTTTAGTTATATCTCCTCCCTTTAAGACATCCTATATATGCCACTGTTTAAAACTACCTATTTACCTATATATAATAATTCTATGATCATGTATTATTATATATTATACAACTTACAAACTGTTCGCGTTCTCCAACTATACAAAGTGTCCGGCGTTATGAATTTTTTATACCTAAATAATCTAGTATTCTTCTTTCAGTTCCAAATTATTGTGCATACATATTAAGTACAATTACATTTTTTTTATATAGCTCTTTAAATTATGAAAACAAAAGCTGATACTACTGTGGAAGGGATACAAGTTATAAAGCGGATAAAGTGCTGAATTTTGATTAAAATTTGAATGCGATGATAAATGATAAATGATAAATCATTTTGATTTTTGAGCGAATCTCTTCATTTTAGATTCTGAGCGAAGCGAAGAATGTATTGGTTTTACAATGATGTGTGATTTTTTTTTTTTTTTTTTTTTATTCTGTAAACATTTTTACTACCCGAAATAATGCTCCGATTATCACGAATAGGGTATGTTTCCGGTAGCAAAGTGGATCTAGTTGGTACTTTATTTAGGTCATTTTTAGAATTTCTCAAAATTGACCCTAAGCGGTAGAAAAAACTTCGAAAAAATGACGAAAAAGCGGCATTTTTCACGAAAAATGAAATTTTGACAAATTCAATTTCTATATTTCACGATAACTCAGGCAATTTTTAAGATAGCGACCTGAAAATTTTTTTGGGTATTCACATAGCTATTATATATATGTGGTAAAATTTTGGAACCGTTACATTAATTTTTCTACAAAATATAGGACTTTGAATATTTCGTAAAATTCACGTTTTTACGTATATAATGTGTGATAAAATTGTCAATTTTGGGTATTTTAGTCTGAAAATTTTACTGAAGTATACTTACATATTACTTAACATCATACTAAAATATTAGAAAAATCCATTGTCAAAATTTTTTTTTATAGCCGTTTTAAATTGATATTTTTAGGAAAACGAAAATCTTACAATCCATACGTATAAATAAATATTCTGAAAACACTTTTACTACCCGAAATAATGCTTCGATTTTCACGAATAGCGAGTTTCAGATGTAAAAGTGGATGTAGATGGTACTTTATTTAGGTCATTTTTCGAATTTCTCAAAATTGATTATAAGCGGTAGAAAAAACTTCGAAAAAATGACGAAAAAACGACATTTTTCACGAAAAATGAAATTTTGACGAATTCAATTTCTATATTTCACGATAACTCGGGCAATTTTTAAGATAGAGACCTGAAATTTTTTTTGAAGGTTCACATAGCTATTATATATATGTGGTAAAATTTTGGAACCGTTTTTTAAATTCTTTTATAAAATATTGAACATTGAATATTTCGTAAAATTCTCGTTTTTACGTATATAATGTTTGATAAAATTGTCAATTTTTGGTATTAAGGTCTGAAAATTTTATTGAAGTATACTTACATATTAATTAACATCATACTAAAATATTAGAAAAATCCCTAATCTAAATTTTTTTTTATAGCTGTTTTAAGTTGATATTTTTAGTTCAAACGAAAATTATAATCTGACTGAACTTCGCTCAGAATCGTTTTTTCGAATGCAATGGTTTATCATTGCATTCAAATTCTAAGTAAAATTAAACGCTATGATCCGCACACCTGTATCCTGTGCGGCAGGAGTATCAGCTCTTTTTAAACATATACCTATAATATTATTATGTACCAATGTATTATAATTTTTAAATATTGTATAATATGCCTATACGCTATATATATATATAGTGAATATAATATTGGTAAATGATCATGATAAAAATTCAAATATTTAATCACTGTATTTATATTAATATATTATATATTAGAATTATATAATAAGAATCTGTGTAATCTGCATGCTGTAATAAAGTGATATTAATATTAATATAATACGAGATATAATATTAATATAATATTTTTATAATTATTTGTAGATTGTGTTTGATTGTTTTTGTATTTGTAGATTATTCATACGATCTACCTATAATTATAATTTAATTTGATTCGGTCACGTGTGTAAATATTTGTAAAACTATAATATTTTAGTTTTTTCTACTACTATAACGTCTGTAACAATATATTTCTGCAGGTCGTCGACTTTAATTATCAATTTTTGAATTCGTTAACCAATAACCTTTTATAGTTATAATGAAATTGTTTAATTATTTCATAGTCTAGTTTATTGATATTAGGACCTAGGACGTAACTTTAATCAATGTCCCAGTTGTACAGTCAAGTATTATAATACCGACCACGCTGATTTCGATTTCATTAACAATAAATTTTAAATTGTTGTTTTCGATAAAAAAAATAAAATGGGTAATCATGATTGGATATCGTAGAATACATTATACATATTAAGAAAAGTCACTACTTGCGCAACTTATTCAATGCTGCAAACGCAGTCGTAATTTTTGCGATTCGTATCATTGAACTGCATACCTGATGCTGGTAGGTATTTTTCGGTAGTTATAACTTATAACTATACTTAATATTATTATAAAAATATAAAGTAAAAGTATCTATCTATAACTTTGACCATGGTTGTTATCAGTTTATCATTATTATCTATTATTGTTGTCGTTAACAAATTGATATATAAATAATAAATATGATTGTAAAATCTGGAGTCCCCTTCCTAAACAATCGCACGCGCTGCGGTCAAAGGATTTTACGTACGTACGATAATGTGCGCGTGCGCATTCCCGAGGTCACCATAACCAAATAACAATAAAATACCGACACCGAGACGCACAGCATGTCAGTCGGCAGTTCGGCACACAGCAATTGACCGTGGTTGTTTTGTTTACCGCCTGCGAGTTTACACCAAATCGTGTTTAGTCCAAGTGTCGGGGAGTCTAGTCGTCATTTACAGGCCACGTGCTCGTCGTGACCGTCCGTCAAAATATTGTTGCGTTCTCCATCGATATAATATTAATTATTATACGCAACTTTTAGCGTCCGGTAATGTAAATTCGCATATTTAATATTATTTCACGTTATTATTGTAAATATTCGGATACCCACACATGATATAGTTTTGAGAATAAAATGTTTACCTACGTTCCTATTATAGACCATATCATCATCATTTACACGAATTTATGTCGTTTTAATCGACATACGCTCTTCTTTCATACTTGAAATGTTACCTACTAAGTATAATGCAACTTTTAATTTTTCAAGAATTCTATATTACAATTATTGACATTTCACTATCGCTAATTTCAATTTATTATTTTTGTCGAAACACAATAATAACGTTACGCGTGTTTAGGATTATTAATATTATTCTTATTCTTGCGTTGCGTTGCGTTGCGTTGAAACTTAATTAGTAAATATTGCAATTTTTTTTTTTAAATGTTGTTAATACAGAAATTAGAAACTCATTTTCAAAAGTAATTCAAATTTTTATCTATTCAAATATGATTTTTCAAATTCAGATTTTTACTAAATAGTTGATTGTTTTTTAGGAATATTGACGATTTTTATTTTTAATTACAATGAAATGTATAAAAATAACAACTTTTTTGACAGAAAGTATAAATTAAAAAAATATTGGTAACGAGAATATTATTAGAAAGAGGAGTTAAATTTTAACTTTTCTAAATTACACGAATTATTAATTTATTATTATAGACATACAATATTATTATTATTTAAAAATATAAATCTATAACATACCATTATTATTACACATATTATAATATCGTTCAAAAAGTATTTTTCAAATTCTACAAATAATAAATATAAATACATTTTTAATTAAACAATCTCGTTTAATATTATTTTATATATTAAATACGTTTGTTATATTTTATCTTGTTTTTATTTGCTTTGATTAATGTTTGTTATTAAAAATAGAATAACAAATTTGATAAAGAAGAGCTAATACTGTTGTGGAAGGGATACAGGTTTAAAGAGGATAGTATTGAATTTTATTCAAAATTTGAACACAATGATAAATCACCGCATTCCAAAAAAACGATTCTGAGCGAAGTTCAATCAGATAATTATTTATGTACCTATTGTCCTATTACCCAATCAAAATTTTTACATTTTTATTAAAAATATACAACGCATAGATACTCATTTACATTTCAACGTAAGAGTTCCAAAATTTTATCACATGCCTATATAATCCCTAAATGAGTCGCTTAAATAAATAACCAAACCTGACAGAACTTCGCACAAAATCGTTTTTTCGAATGCGATGATTTATTAATGCATTTAAATTTTAAACATAATTCAACACTATCCTTTTTAAACCTGTATGTATCCCTTCCACAACAGTATCAGCAATTCTTTTTATACTTAAATAGCTATATAAAAAGAAAAAGTAAATGTAAAATTTACTATAGTTTCAAGCTGAGTTAGGTAATATGTATTTAAGCTTTAATCAAATTTTCAATTTTTTCAAAAATTTTTGACATTTTTATTTAACATTATTGTAATTATTTCCGTGAAACATGCCGTAGTTTCGTCATTTTTTCGGTAGTTTTTCCCGTAAAATCATGTGCGTTCTCACGGGGGAATATAAGAGATAGATCCCCCATGGTTTTTTTTTTTTAGTGATAAACAACAGGATTAATTAGTGCCTAAAATTTTTAAATTTTGCAACTGCACACTAATTTTTATTTATTTTTTTTTCCATTACATTACTGTACAAATTATTAAAAAATAGTATTTTAAGTAACACTATTATCTAAGATTTTTTTATGTATATTGTATATATATATAATAAAAATAAAATACAGTTTATGAAATAGACATTTTTTTTATTAAGAATTATTGTAAAAATATTGAAAAATAATAAAAATAATCCTTATGGATTCTTAGGTTTTCGATTACATTAAAAACACTGATGCACTAAAAATATCAACTTTAAACAGCTATAAAAAAAAATTTAGACTTGAAATTCGTAAAGAATGTGGTATTTTTATAATTTTAAGAAATTTGAAAAATAACCGAAATAAAGTAATTACCAATTACTACTAAATCTATTATAATATATGCAATCAAAACTGAGAACAAATAAAACACAGCCATAGACGCTTTACAATTATGAATTATATAATGAACGTATTTTTCCTAATATTTATTATTTACTTAAAATATTATGTACTTGTACTATATACCAATATCCACATCTACTTCCAAAAGAACATTTTCATGCATGAAATGACTTAAAATGACATAGGTTAGAAATTCAATGACTGAAGTAAGAGGTAAATAATAAATACAATTACTTTGTTTTTATAATTTTTTATTAAATTCATAGCACCGTCTCAATGGTTTAACATTATTAGCACTCCATAGAGATGTAAATGTTAACTCCTCTGTTAACTCCGAAGATCTATTTGATATTATGGTAGAAAAATCAAGAAAAATTGAATACAATTTGTACATAACCCCACAGACCACTTTGCAATTTATTTTTATATCCCCCCCCCCAAAAGAATACTAAGAACGCCACCAGTGGCGTACTGGCGTTATCGGGATAAAAATAAAAGGGGGCAAAACATTTTACTTAAAAAACTTAACTCAGTTAAAAAAACATTCGATAACTTGCTCAACCTTGCATTAACTTGTAATATATATTATAATGTACACATCTACATACAAAAATATTAATTTTTTGTCTACATGACTTTACTCTGAAGAATTATACATTTATATTATAAACATAATATCTAGAGGGAAAAAATTATATGACCGCATTTTAGTAAAATCGCAGAGATGTGTCACTTGCACTACTACAATTACGCCACTGCATCTTACTACATAGTCAATCATTGTTATTTAATTTTTTCAATTATCATTTTCATTTAATAAAAATAAGAAATATATATTATTTTATGCCGAGATCAATATGTTATAATTAATGGAATATATAAAATATCTAATTAATATTAATGTTCGTGTTCATAATAAAATTATAATTATTATAATTAACATTTATCAATAGGGAAATAGAAATTATTATTATTATTATTTTTTTTATATCAATATTTTATTATTCTTATAATCTTATTATTATATATATTTATATACATTATTCTAAAATAAGTGTATTAAGTAATTAATTTAAAATTTAATTAATTACAATTTTTACTCAAATTACTATAATTATATGACAATTGTATAGCTCATAAAATATATATCATTTGTTAAAAATATATATATACTAATTAATCGTCGATAACTTAATACTTAACGAACCATAATTTGTAAATATTATTTATAACAATTGCAATGCAACAAGTATATTGTTTGTTTACTTGGAATCGATTGATTAAATATTTACTATTTTTTTCATAAGTTATATATATTATAACATCCCATTCAACCTAACTTAATAAGAGTTTGACTTATTAAACGCAAAAAAAAAAAAATAATAATAATAATTAGGTCATAACTTATTAATAATAAACAGATAAAATCAAATGACACACGGTTCTTAATATATTTCTTTTTTCTTTAAAAAAAAAACGTTTAACAGACATATATATAATATATATACATATACATATACATATATATATATATATATATACCACGTGTTTATAACAAGTACTTTTTTATTTACAATATTTCTTGTATTTATTCATTTAAATTCATTTTTCATTAATGAAATAAAATTGAGCATTCGATTATCGCATTATACTTATAATAATTGATAGGTTAATATAAAATTATATTACATACGTTATGAATTTTTGATTACGTATATTACGTAAATAGAATATACTATATATTAGGATTCGCCGATTCGGAAGGCATATAATTGTCAATTATATTAATATATTAACCATAATTTTTGAATAGAAATGACTGCGGATCCGAATAACTTATGCCATAAAAAGATTGACTCACAATTCGGGACTAAAGTCATTCACAGAGGCCAAAATCCTGACCAATGGACCTATAGAGACGTCGTTCCTCCAATCTCATTGACCACTACTTACAAACAATATGGTCCTAACGATCATGCTGTAAGCGTAAAAGCTTGAATACTTTATACTTGGTCCAAAATCATAAAATAATCGTAAAATTATACTCTAAACAATTATTTTTATACAGACATATTTTCTATCGATATATTTCAGGGGTTTGAATACAGTAGAAGCGGAAATCCGATCAGAAAGGTGTTACAGGAATGTTTAGCTTCCCTCGACGATGGAAAACATTGTCTGACTTTCGCGTCCGGTTTGGCCGCCACCACAGCCGTCATCCAATTGTTGAAATCTGGAGATCACATACTGTGTGGCGACGACATGTACGGTGGTACAAATCGTTATTTCTCTAAAATCGCGTCTAAATTCGGATTGTCGTTCACGATGATGGACATGACGAACGAAAACAATGTCGAAAAATTAATTTTGCCAGAAACTAAGGTAGGTAATGAAATTAATATAATTTTAATGCTTAAGTTTAAATACAAATTCACCTACGGTTTATTGTTTCTTTTAGTTATTTTTCAAACTCATATCTTTAACTAGGTATTAATTATCATTTTAACCTGGACCTCAAGGTTAAAAGGTTTTTACATCCTATTATATTACCTATACTTTTCATATTATATATTTCCTAACGCTCACTATCTTATAACATAATTATGTATATTTTACATAGGTATTAGATATACAGGTTAATTTTTTTTTTTAAAAATCTATCTAGTATTTATTTTAAAGGTTGTATACATACTCGTAATATTATAATAATTCGTATATTTTAAGCACGTGAATATAATATTGAAAAAAAATTTCTTTCCATACCTATGTTTATATTATATTAATGTCGTTATAGGTTATGCTAATAAATAAATATTTAATTGTTAAATAATGGTGTAATACCTACGTGGAAAAAATAATTTTTAATAAAAATAAAATAATAACTCTGTATAAAAACAATTTACAATGTCAAAATATTGAATAAGTATTTATTTTAATTAAGTAATTTGAACAAATAATGTTCATATTACATTTACAATTTTGTTTTTTTATTTTTCTATTTATTTATTTAAAATTTTGTTAACTAATTAATTTTAAATACATTTTAAAACCTGCCTTCAAAATAAATTATATAATGATATTTCTAATTACTAATTAAGTTCTAATCTTTAATTAAAATTAAAGTTTAGTTATAAATTAAATAAAACACAGTAAATTAAACACGTTAAGAGAAAAAGAGGGCCAAAAAAAAAATTGAGTAAAATTGTAGACCACTTCGTTAGAATGATGATTGCTATATAAAGATTCGTTTAAAGAAAGTTCGTAAAAATGGTTAGGTAGTAAAAAGTAATTTAAACGTAACCTATTATATTATATTGAATGATGGAGTATCTATATAAACCCAAGGAATTAAACCAGGTTTAGTGTAAAATGAATAACATTATACATTTGTATTTAAAAACATAATTATTAGGAAGGAGAATATTTCATATGGTTGATCAAAGTTTATTGATACGTTGATGCCTAGCGGAGATATGAAGAAAAATTAGATATGGAAATTGGAAAGTAGCCCATGTGTGATTTGTAGATGTAAATTTGGCTAGTTATAGTCAGCTAATTGATTATTAGTTTTATTACCAAGCACGTATACAAGGGAGGTTTTAGGAGTATACACTATATTTAACACAATATTTTTTCGAAAATTATAGTAGTTAATAAACAAGTTTGAATATTGATACTTGGAGTAAATTGTATTTATAAGTAAATTAATGTATCCTATGAAGATGAACCCACCCACACCCATGAATTTTTATTAGTTTACGTGATATCTAATTATTACCCAGAATTTTCTATAACCAGAGATCCAAAAAAAAATGATTGGTGTAAAGTGTAAATTAAATACTTAATGCGAAAAATAAGAGATGAGAATTGAGGTTCAAACAAATATGATTTTAATGATTTAAAATTAAACAAATAATTGGAAGCAATTAACAATTTATTTGGAGAAATTTTAAAAATGAGACGCGGTGTTTTAATAATTGAAAGCATTCAAATACTCATCATAATTCATAATAAGTAAAGAATGATGACTATGATGGATTACTACTATCTCATAAGCTACTTGAATTAAATTAATTCGGATTATTGCTAGACGCTCAATTTACAATATAATTATCTCGATAATTATTTAGTAGGTAACAAATATGGGGAGCGTTGAAACCCTAATAAAGTTATGTTAAGGGGATTGGTGGTTTTCTTCGATTTAGACCAAAAAGCCTGACAAAATGTTTAATACTTAGAGTATTCAGAATTTAATTCTAAAAAAACTCGGAAAAAAATTTTAAATTCATATAGTATTTTACTACTAAATATTGAAAATGAAATTTTGACTTTTTGCTATAAACTCATAAAAAATTAAAAAATCAAATTTTTAAATCTCTGCCTAGTTAAAACTATACTTAAAATGAGAAAAATATTTCCAACGTTTTGTGGTAGAGAATATAAACAATTATAGTATGTTTTCAGAATTTAAATCGAAGTATTCTAAGTACGAGTATGTGTAATTTTGTCAGGTTTTTTGCTCTTTAAAGACGCGAAATAAAAATGTCATCAAAAACGTTGACATGTGCATGCGCGTGTAAGAACTGTTAATATGTATGTAGAGGTACGGGTGAGACACGCACAACGCACACCAATATTCATTTACTACACACACACTTATACAACTCGTACGTAATCGTGTATATAATGCCTATACAGAACTCCTTAAAAACGGACCGCCACCAATCCCTTTAATGTTTAATAAATAATAATACTCGTTATTCGCATATAAGATATACTATATATATATATAAATATATAGGTATAAAATGTAGAAAAATATAAAATAATAATTTATATTGTAAAAATTATAATATTATAAATTTCTACATTTCTACATTTATGGTCAATTATAAGAAAAAACTTAATTTTTAATTTTTTGAATATATCATGAAAAAAAATATCTCCTTCCAATTGTGTTTATATTTATAGCTTAATATATTACGTATATATGAATTGATTTAATTATTTAAGTTTTATATTTTATTGCATACATATTTAAATCATAAACTAGTAAAAAATAATTCGTATTAAAAATTAGGAAGAAATATAAAATAATTATAATTTATAATATATTAATACCTTTATTAAATATATATTTAATATAATATTATATATATTATATATATTATATAATTAATGTATTTAATTTTAAAAAAAAATTTTGTATTACATAATAAAACAATATAAACTTACAAGTACCTATATATATTTTTATTTCATTATTAATAAGAGGATTATCACTATTATTAAACATAGTTAGGTAATAATGCCTTTATTTTAGTATTAACAATTAATATTTCAATTGGTATCTAACATTGTTCTTATGAAGTTTTATAAAATATAAGTGTTTTTTTTTTCTTGTTCTTGATCTCAATATCTCATATTAAATAAAATAACATTATTTTTGGAGAGGAATGATGATTGATGATGTATCTAAAGACCTATGTATTAATAATTAATTAATAATAATAATTATTTAATTAATAAAAGATAATAATTTATAAACATCAATAAATTTTGTATATATCAATATCAATATAAACTATAATACAATAATATATGAGGTTAATATGAACAATGTAATTACAGGTAATTAATATTTATTAAACATATTGTTAATGGGCTACTAATTAATATTAATACCTATATGTTAATTCTTGAAATTATTATAGTTTCAACTAGTGTACTAGTAGTACTACAGTCACACTTGAAAATAATTGAGAATTTATATTTATTTATTTTATAATACGTTTATATTTTTTAGTTGATATGGTTAGAAAGTCCTACAAATCCTCTAATAAGAGTGGCAAACTTAGAAGCAATATCAAATATTGCTCATAGAATCCGAAAAGATATTATTGTTGTAGTTGACAATACTTTTCAGACTCCATATTTTCAAGTAAATATAAGTTTATAGTTTAATATATTGCACTCATTATTAAATTAATATAAATTATTTATAAGCAGTGATTGAAAGGGGAGGATTACATTTTATCTACATTTTTATTTAATATTACATTATTACCATCATAATTCATTTATTATTTTTATTATTTACATCCATAGGTACCTAATATATGATAACACATTCCCCATGAAATTTATATTAATATCAGTATTTAGTATTTCATTAGATATTGTAGTTCGTATTTAATATTATATCCCTTATTTTGATTCATTTCAATCACTTTTTATAAATCAAAGTAACTTTTACTAAACGGTTAACCAAATTTTTCTGATATTTGAAAAAAATTCATATATAATAATAATATTTATATAGCTTCTAATTGATTTCAATATCCTTTTATAAAATAGCAAATTTTGCAGGATTTTAAGGTTTAATAATTTTATTGAAGCTTTATCATATATTGCTATCCTTAATTCTAAAATATTGTTTATTTTTCAATTAGGGGTACCATTTTTTTTTTTAAATGTATATAATAACACTATCTTCTCCACGCCAGCATGGCTTTTTTTTACATAAAATGTATACATCGATTAGGTATTTTACATTAATTATTAAGCATATATTAATATGTAGTGCTATCATATTGTGAATACCTAATATTAAATGTAAATACATTTTAAAATTAAATTAAAATATCCTCTTTTCATCAAAACGTAAACTAAATTGTTTTCTTTTATTTATAAAGAAACCTCTTAACTTGGGTGCAGATATTGTACTCTACTCACTAAGTAAATATATGAACGGTCATTCAGATGTCATAATGGGTGCTACTGTCATAAACGATACAGAATTATTCGATCGGCTTGCATACATTCAAAATTGTAAGTATCTACCTATATTCTATAACTAGGTATGCATTTTTGAATTATTAATTTAAATGGTTTGATAATATTCGATGTTGTCTAAAGACAAATAAAACTTATCAAATTTGGATTTTATTTGTTGAAAATATTTAAAATTACTTATTATTTATATTATCTATATGTTCATAGGCATTAAAACAAAATTATGAGTGTCAATGACATTTAAATTTAAAATACGAGTTTTATGTTACAAAATTTGGTTAATTTTTTTATATATTACATTATTAGGGTTTGATATTTTTTATATAACACTTAAATCTACTCAGTTTAATAATGAAAAGTTATTTGAAGCGGTATATCAATTTAAGAGGAATTTATTGCTCTATGCCTACCTCTAAACTTTACTGAACTTTAAATAGTAAAAAAAAAAACGAAACGAAACAGGAATCTTTAACTGAAAAAAATATAATTATTTAATATATACTATTATATCTAAGACAGAATGGAACTAATTTAAAAAATTAAAATTTTTTAAAATTAATAATTATAAATTAAATTAATAATATTTTTATCGTAATATGTACATTCTATTTATTTATTGTGGATTTCATTTTTCAGCGTGCGGTGTTATGTCATCACCATTTGACTGTTACTTGGTCAACCGTGGTCTGAAAACCCTACATGTGCGTATGAAGGAACATATGAAAAACGGATTCGCTGTAGCCAAGTTCTTAGAACAACACCCTCTAGTCGATAAAGTCCTATATCCAGGTTTACCATCGCATCCCCAACACAATGTTGCTGTACGTCAATGTAGTGGTTTCAGCGGCATGGTATCATTTTATATTAAAGGTGGTTTAGATGAAGCTACAAGATTTCTACAGGCCATCAAAGTATTCTGCTTAGCCGAAAGTCTCGGTGGGTTCGAGAGTTTGGCCGATCATCCGTAAGATTTTTCTATGTCTAATAGGAAATAATGCGATAAAATATTCACCTAATTATTATGATCAAGTAGTGGAATATTCATGAATATTCATGATTTAATTTCCAGAATTTTCTTAAATCTGATATTCGTTTTATCTATCCAGTTTCAATCATTTGAAGTCAAAATTATATTTTGATTATAGGCTCGAGTCTCATTCATATAAAAAAAACAAATATTTACATTCATATAGTGAGATAATAAATGTACAACTATGTAATTTATTCAACTACTTTCTATTTTAGCGAATATAGATGCATACATTCGAAAATAACATTTATATTTTTAAAAATATTTTTCTGTTGGTTTATAATATCAATTAAAAATGAAAAAGTAAATTAATATAAAAAAATTTTCTATGAATGTATATGATTTAGTTAAATAATGATTTTAAAATTATGGAGTTAACTTTTATATTGATATAAAAAAAAATATATAAATTAATATTATAAAAATAATATAATGTGACTTATTTTGTTTGCACGTAAGAAAATAATTAATATTTTTATTTTAATTCTACAACTAACACTTTAATACTGATATAAAATGTATCTATTATTGTTTCAGAGCACTCATGACCCATGCTTCAGTTCCACCAGAAGAACGAAAAGTTTTGAAAATTACTGACAATTTAATTCGTCTATCCGTAGGAATAGAATCAGAAGAAGACTTAATTGCTGATCTAGATCAAGCGCTTAAAGCGTCTGTCAAAATATAATTTTACATTCTAGTTGAAATAATATTTTATTTGTATCAAATTTTGATATTTATTAATAATGATATATTGATTAATATAAATATATAATAAACATATAAATGAAAATGAAAATTGCGTTGTAGCGTAAACATTAACATTTATCTTTAGCTCCGCATGTTTGAATTGCTTGTTCTAAATCATTGATCAAATCTTGGACGTATTCTAAACCGACCGATAATCGAATGAGATTTACATTAACTCCAATTAAGCTTCTTTCTTCTTCCGAGAGCGAGGCGTGCGTCATTTTACAACTAAAACAATATTGACGAAATGGTTAATATAAAATAATAGAATTACTTTCAAAGGAATTCTCGTTTTCAGTAGATTAACACGCAAGTTCTCTTAAAAATTACTATAACACGCTGTCTATCCCTTAAGTTATTTTAGGTATTTCGTGTTTAAATCACGTGAAACATTCCTCGTGGTCCAGAATTACGTAAATTATGATTTCATACATCGTATTCCTGCGACAAGGATAGAAAATATAATATACTCTGATCTTGTCAAGAACGTCAAAATTTCATTTTTTCACGCGTGCGAGAAGTGCTAATATAGCTCGTTCACATACTGGGTGTATAATTTTTAAATAAAATTTGAGAAACTCACGGAAGTGCGGCCAAACTCTCGTAGCATCCGAGACTGCAAGTGATAGAAAAAAGCTTCAGAGATTCCAACAACATCGTACTCTCTTTTAGACCGCCGTTAATGTAAAACGACACTATGCCATTATAACCGGTATATTGTTTATCGATTATGTCACGCTGGGGATGATCAGCCAGTCCCATATAGTTCACCCGGAGTATTTTTGGATGCGATTCTAAGTACTCAGCTATGGTAGTAGCAGATTTCATGTGTTGTTCCATGCGAACTTGTAACGTCTTTAAACCGCGGTTGACTAGGTAACAGTCGAATGATGATGGCACGTTACCGCACGCTAAAACGAATACAATATAATTATGAATCTGTTTTAATAGTCGTACCTAATACTTACTGTATTGATAAAAGTATAATTTATCATATAACTCCTTGTTGTTGGTAACTAATGCTCCCATGAGTACGTCCGAATGACCATTCATATATTTACTAAGCGAATACATTACTACATCCACGCCGAGTTCTAAAGGTCTCTTTAGAGGATAACAAACAAAGCAATAAAAATTTTAATTAATTTTTGTTTTTGATTAATTTTTTATTAATTCGTATAAACACGGCAATACTGTTCGATCATTAATATTATTGATTATAAGTTCCAAAATCGTTTGGTGCATTTTGCAAAGTGTATAGCAGGGGTGGCCAACCCGCGGCCCAACTTGTATAATTTTATGGCCCTCGAGATTTATCTCACTTTTACAAAATATGTTTATTTTCGTGCATTAAATTGCTTTTATAGAAGTTCTATAGAGTACTAAATATAAATATATAAGGATATTCCAATAAAACTGTTATAGTGTATATAAATGATTGAACTTGTAGTATTCATTCGTGGAGTAAATGAATAATTTCAAATAACTGAAGAAATATTAAAATTGATAAGTTTGAAAGATTCTATAAAAGGTGAAGATATTTTCCAAGCTAGTGAAAATTGTTTATCCGAAAATAATTTGGGTTTGGAAATTCTTTTTGAAATATCAACTGATGGTGTATCTGCTATGATCGGTAAGGAAAAAGGAGCTATAAAATTACTGATTAATAAAATGGAATCCAACAACCAAATTATGAATTGTAAAAGAGATGACTTATTTATAATACATTATTTAATTCATCAACAAAATCTATGTTCCCAAGTATTATCGATGAATCATGTTATGCAAGTAATGTAGTCATAAAAACAGTGAATTACATTCGATCACATGCACTTCCGCACCGACAATTTAAAAAGTTCCTGAAAGAATTGGATTCTGAACATAGTCTTTTATCTAATATTGCCTTCAAAAACTATCTAATTAATAACAATAAGCATATTACGTATATTATTGTTGTATGTTAAGTTGCCTATGTTTAACACCCGAATTTTATATAAATTAATTTTTTGTAAATTCGTTTTTACTGACCTTTAATAAGGTACAACGAATAATATCAGTATATCACCGATTAATTTTCGAATTGAAAACGTAAGACGTAACACAAACGTTATTATATAAACGACCGAATATAAATAATATTTAATAAATTAATAATTATGATACCTGACAATAGGGCGTAACGAATGAATTATCAACTGCCACTAAGATGTCAGCTCGTATTTTGTGAACGACGTCGGATACTTGCTTTACGTCCAATACTCGCATCAAAGGATTCGATAAACTCTCAAACCAAACAAGCTGAAACAAAATACAATTATCTTTTATGTTTATTAGACGCATTTACAAAACTCGAAACAAGTCACTATAATACTATATATATATTATATACCTTATACCTAGTCAGGTTAGGTTACCAAAAATAAAAAGTTCTCAAATATTACTATATAAACGATTATTATATACATTTTTTAATTTTGAAATAATAGAAATGGGCACGTATAAAATAAGTACTAAGTGGCGCGAGTGTTTTTATTTTTATGAGTGAATCCTTTAGTATTTTTTGGAATAATTATTTATAATTTTTGTTGTATTAATTATATGGAAACTTTTGACTTTTTGTTTTTGTCATTTAAACTTAGTTATATAAAATTACAATTTTTTAACATTTTGTATAACCTATAACAGATCACAATTGGAAACTTTTAACCACAATCAAGAGTACACGTGACACGTTTAATTACACGAATAATGTTATGTTATTTCTAATTTTATGTTATGTTATTATATACGCATTATTCATTTTCCCTGGTTTTTAGGTTCATGTCACCAGCACCGTCCATTGAAATTTTTTTTATCACACTCAGGGCTTTCGATTGTGTTAGATTTGTGCTGGATTGTGCTTATAACGATAATATATAGCGTTATACCTATAATTAAATTAGACTCTGACAAGAATGCTATGTATAATATTTTCACATATATTATTACATCTTATGAGATACGCACTTTTGTCTCGGGTTTAATACTATTGGTGATTTTTTTCTCGTCCGACAGATCGGCGTAGTCGAAAAGGACGCCGGCGTTCTTGGCCACATTGTTCAGTAACCGGTAGGTACCGCCGTACACGTCCGAGCTGCACACCACGTGATCTCCAGGTCCCAGCAGATCGATTATAGATGCGATCGCGGACATTCCCGTGCTGTAGGCCAGCGCGTATTTGGCGTGGTCCAGTTCGATCAAACATTTCTCTAAAACCGAACGAATTGGATTTCCGCATCTCGTGTACTCGTACCCCTGCAGTACAATTAACATATTTTCAAATGAAAAAACCGTTTGTATTCGTCATCGAAAACGATTTTTTATTTTTATATTATGATTTCAAACACAATAACACATATCTAAGTTTGGGTTATACTTATAAGTTAGGTTAGATTCAAGATTTAACTGTAATTTCGCTATGAGGTTTATGGGTACATCTACTTCGTGAAAAAATTACGAATAGATCTTTGCAGGAAAGAATTTTTTGGATCCATCGTCTGTTATATATTTTTAATCAAAATTCAACACTTTCCACTTTAGACTTGTATCCCTACCACATCAGTATCAGCTCTTCTTTTATAATATTATAATCTAATCTTAGTTCAATGGACAATGGTGAAGACGTAACATAGTAATGATATTATACTATCATTTCGTGAAATGAAATAATATTTTTTCTATAGATACATTTGTCGCCCGTTCTGTTTTGCGTAATTTCATATTTTAATCCATTTAAAACTTTAAAAAGAACGATTATTATAATATAATAAATTGGAAAAAAAAAGTTTTATTAACTATTCGTGTTCATTTAGACATATAAGTACGTAAATGTAAAGTAGACGAAACTATTCGGTTTTTATTTTTTTTCTCATTCTGTTTTAAACTTTTAACAAATAATTTTACTCGTTGAAATGAAATAATTGTCTTCATTTTTCGTTAATATCATACAATAAAACACATATTGTCTGTAAACAATAGGTAATTTTATAGTAATTAAATTTTAGAATTAATATGTAAGTTAAAGTGCAATGAACTAATGAAAACAATAATTAATATTATTACTAGTTAATAGTTATACATATTACATACCTATATAATGTATAAAAATGGATTAATTTACAATTCATTCAATTAAACACATTAATTACCAAAATTTTACACAAGTGCTTTCAATAGATAATTAATAATAAATAATATTTGTATGTAATTACTAATTACTATTTATAATAAATAATAATTATTATTCTTTATAATATGCTGAATCATGAGTGTTATACTCACACTGATTAAGGTACTTAAAAAAGTGGCAATTAAAGAAGGTAAACCTGATAGTTTCATGATGGGTTATGGAATCACCATTCACCAGAATCGCACATTAAAAATGATTAATTTTTAAGAGAATACATTTTATATAATTATTTTATCCATAATAAAATATTATAAAGTGCATTTTTATTATAATATACTTGAAATATTATAATATTATTTGAATGTTTATGTTTTTACTATATATATATATTTAATTATTAACAAATAGGTATAATCATTTATCAGCATATTTATGTGTATTTTATTTAAATTTGTTTAAAAATAATTTTTTACTAGATACTATAAAATTATACAAAAAAAAAAAAAAAAAAAAATATCGTTTTATTTAAAATATATTTTTATTCTAAGAAATCTACTATTTAAAACATTTAAATTTAAATACTAATAAATAATAATTGATTAAATTGATAAAACGAATTATTGAAATCGTATTGTTGTTAGACCTCAAATTTGACACGGGAGAGGGGAGAGCATTTCAACGTCAAATATATTCAAAATAATTGCAAGTATTATAATTTATAACATATTTTCAAATAAATGAAAATAATATCTAATATTGTTTAATATAAATATATATATAACATATAGGTATATATATTTAATATTATTTATATATAGTGGCAGTTGCATAAAAATTTAAATATAGGTACTTTATGTCAGTACCTAAAATAATTTATTATATTAACTAAATAATAAGTTTCAATAATTGCCATCCAATCTAGTAATAATGTTGATTACGCTAATTATTGACACTATTACACTAATGTATAAAATTGTAATAAATTGTATTAAAAAGAAAATGTATTATGCATTTTAATTATGTGTAATGTATAATGTATTATAATAGTATAGGTATAATAATATAATATAAGTGTACGAAGAAACACATTTTTAATTCGATAGAAGGCATTTAGTTGAGCGTTGAATTAAAAAGTATGCATTTTTTTTATATTTTATCTGAATAATTAAGTGTAATAATTAAGTAGTAATCAATAATAATTAAGATATTATATTGCATACCAATTTAAAATAAATTATAATACATTTATGTACAAGGTTATGCGATTATAATTTTTTAAGTACATTGTACTTACACATAATATTATTATGTACATGCTTATAAAGTAATAAATACCTAGTTGAAATCAATCTTCGTATATTATTGCAAAGAAAAAATCCAAAGATATGATTTTAAATATATAGAAAAAATATTAATATAAAAATAAGTGCAAACAAATTATAGTTTAATATAAAATATAATTTAATATATGTATGCGTGAATTTATTTTTAAATTTATTATCAATTACCAACTCAAAAAAGTTTTGTATTTTTAAATGATACATTTTTTAGATTCTGAACGAAGCGAAAAATGTATTGGTTTTACAATGTGTGTCTTTTTCCTTTTTTTTTTTTTATGTCGAAGACACTTTTACTACCCGAAATAATGCTCCGATATTCACCAATTGCATATGTTTCTGGTTGGAAAGTGGATGTAGTTGGTACTATATTTATATCATTTTTCGAATTTCTCAAAATTGACCATAAGCGGTAGAAAAAACAGCATCTTTTACGAAAACTGAAATTTTAACGAATTCTATTTCAATATTTCACGATAACTCTGGCAATTTTAAAGTTAGAGACTTGAAAATTTTTTGGGTATTCACATTGGTATTATATATATATGGTAAAATTTTGGAACCGTTACCTTATTTTTTCTAAAAAATATAGAACTTTGAACATTTCGTGAAATTCTCGTTTTTTGTATATAATGTTTGATAAAATTGGCAATTTTTGTTATTAAGGTCTGAAAATTTTACTGAAGTATATTTACATATTAGTATATTACTAATATCAAAATATTAGAAAAATCCCTAGTCTCAATTTTTTTTAAAAGCTGTTATATTTGATAATATTAGTTTAATCGAAGATCTTAGAATCCATATAGGTACAAGTATTCTCTTATTAATTCTCAATACACATAATATAAAAATTAATAGACATGCAAAAAATTTGTAAAATTTTAAGTTTTTAAGTTAGAGACTTGAAAATTTTTTTGGGTGTTCACATAGCTATTATAATATATATGTGGTAAAATTTTGGAACCGTTTTTTAAATTTTTTTACTAAATATAGGACTTATATATATATATTTTTAGTTCAAACGAAAATTATAATTTGACTGAACTTCGCTCAGAATCGTTTTTTCGAATGCAATGGTTTATCATTGCATTCAAATTCTAAGTAAAATTAAACTCTATGATTCGCACACCTGTATCCTGTGCGGCAGGAGTATCAGCTCTTTTTGTTTTTATAATTGAGACGTGGTTCACATAATATGTTTATACATT
The DNA here is from genome assembly GCA_021307375.1 of Tetraneura akinire. NCBI lineage: Eukaryota > Metazoa > Arthropoda > Insecta > Hemiptera > Aphididae > Tetraneura > Tetraneura akinire. The sequence continues at coordinate 16,146,108 of JAIUCT010000001.1, forward strand.
TTTTATTCGATTTATTTAAGTCATCGTTTTAAATAGTTAAGTATATTTATTACTAAAAGGCAAACTAACTTATACTGGTGTGGAAAGGATACAGGTATAAAGAGGTTAGTTTTGAATTTTGATTAACATTTGAATGCTATGATATATCATTTTGTTCAAAAAACGATTTTGAGCGAAGTTCATCAGATAATATATGTATTGATTTCAATTTGTACATCTACCAGTCTCTATATTCAACATAATGTTCTACTACCTCATATACAGGGGTTAAAGTGAGGGGGGACTAGGGTTGCCATACGTCCCGGTTTGGCCGGGACAGTACCGGTTTTGAGTATGACGTCCCGGTGTTCCGATAATGTGTTTCGGGACAGCATTTTGTCCCGGAATGAGACTTTAATTAATTATAAGTGTCTTTTATTAGACATTTGATGAAAAAAGTAGCAAGTAAGATCTGAGATAATTATCAAATCATAAAGCTATTAAGTTAGTTCCTGTAATTGTTCGTTATTTTTCGACCACTGCAGGCGTAAAAACAAAATTCTTGAATTTTCCAATTTACCTGGAGAAACTGCAGTATTAATAAAAATACATAAAATATATTAATATAAATAATATAATATAATATAATATAATATAATATAATATAATATAATATAATATATATAATATAAATTATATTATATTAATATAAAAAAAATAAAAATAATGATATAAATAATCATATTATAAAATATTAAGTATCAAACAACACAAACTGTTATGCCGAAGGAGAACACATCGGACACAGATTAAAAATTGTGTATTTTATTATGTATTCTTTAATTTTTAAAGTGTCAAATATTATTATCTATATAATGTGTATTAAAAATTATATTGTATAATTAGAAATCAATGAAAAAAAAAAATTAAAAAAAGTTTGTCTTGGTTTTTGCTAAATAAAATATGGTAACCCTAGGGGGGACGCAATGGGACTCAGTCCTCCTACCTCTGACAGCACAAAAAAAAAGCGTCCCCTTTAATCAACTACCTACTTAAAAAGGTTCGCTGGAACGCTCAATAACAAAGTAATAAAGTGATAATTATTTGTTGTATTAATTATATGCACCCATATTTAGAAAAATCTTGATTTTTGATAAGTTTTCTAAAGACAATAATATCTAAATACGTATTTATACGTATTATATTTTGTTGTAAGGTTCTATCACACTATCGGTTAGGACAAGGGTTCTCAACCTTTTGAAGTCCACGCCCCCTTTCAAACTATTTTATGAGTTCACGCCTCCCCCCCCCTCACTACTATAAGATTGATGTATGCATAATATTTATAAACTATACATAAATGTTGGTTATTGGATTAATATGAATACAACTTCAATGACTTTTTTTTAATACTAAATGAATTTATTTGCACAAAAAAAAAAATATTATTATAATTTAAAATTAATATTAACTATTATTAAATATACAATTAATGAGAGGGTTGGCCCTGTTTATTTTTAATCAATTTTTTTATGTTTGGCGACATCTGTGATAATGCGCATCTCAAATCACTCTCCATATCTATTGATCGACCCCGGCGGCGATCAACACACCGGCAATGCACGGCTAGAAAACGGCAACGTTTTCCTTTTTCGTGTTTTTTTTTCAACATTTTCACGCCCCCCCTGAAATTTTGTCACGCCTCCCTAGGGGGGCGCGCCCCCCAGGTTGAGAACCCGTGGGTTAGGACGTTAGGTTATAGGATATAGGTAGGACGTAGGACTTATATTATTCTTTAATGTATTGTAATTGTGTTAATTTATGGTTTTTACATTTTATAAAAAAAACATGGAACGCTCAAAATTTCTATGGTATTTGAGTCCCCTCCTTCACCTCCTTCCCACTCTAAGCCCTGCTCATATAGTAAAGAGAGCATGTGATTCGATAACTATGAATATAATATTACATCAACTGACAACTTGAACCTTAGTTTTGTAAAGATCTTACCTAACATAATATAATATAATTGACTATAGTAGAGGAAAAAATGAGCCATAACCTAACCATTTTCGGCGAAAACTAATCACTGTCGGAGATAATTGTAAGAGAATCAAGTATAGTTGATTGTATTGAGCTATTTTTAAAAACATTTCCATCATGACCTGCAGTGTAGAAAGTATACCTAATGTAATGTGAAAATGCCCCAAAAACAAGCGCATCACAAACGATAAGGCGGGGCTTGGAAGCTAGTGTAATGCTGCTATATATATATTGGAGAGAATGTTATTTTAATAACTATGAATATAATATTACGAAACTATACATTTACATTTTTGTAAGATTCAGATTCCCTTAACTCATACGCAATACCCTCAGGTTCATGGGCGTATTTAAGGGTGGGTTAGGGGGGGCTTAGCCCCCAGTGTATTGTTTAAGCCCCCTTCGTAAAAATAAATGTCATTCTATATAAATGTTTTATATTTTCAATTACAATGTAATTTAGTTTTTGATTTGAAAACTGTGGATTAAATATACCATATTATATGTATAATTAATTTTTTTATTGTACCTACCTATAATTATTTTATTATTTGAAATTTTCTTATACATTATACAATATTATTATCATTAAAAGTTATAGTAAACAAATTTTTTTTCGGGCTTAAGCCCCCCTGTATTGTAACTCTAAATACGCCCATGCTCAGGTTGCTTGCTCAACACAATCTACAATTGTGTTTACCGACAACATAGCTTTCTGCATGTGACGAAATCAAATGTACATAAATAAAAGTATGCCTGACATGGAGACAAACAGCAAGTTACGGTAGAATTAACGAAAAATACAATAATATGAATTATAATACATTAGTATAAATAAATAAAAACCCAAGTCCACAAAAAATTTACTTTATTATTTTAGTAAATACCTACGTATATTTCGACAACGATGTTATCATTTTCAATACTAAACACAAACTGATCCTTTTTAGTACTGAAGATGATAACATCTTGCGTATTTACAATCTAACGTATTAACTAAAATAATAAAGTAAATTTTTTGTGGACTTGGGTTTTTATTTATTTATATATAATATCCACAAGAACTCTTCTTATAAAATTACATAATACATTAGGATAAACACATGAAAAACACCAATGAGGAGAGGGGTTAAACAACCAAAATCCCCTTGGCTACGCCACTGCATAGGAAGCCAGGAAGGATATATAAGTACTATACAGTCATAGGCGTGCGCAGACCTCAACTTCCGGTCGAGCCTGGATACAATTAGACATTAGTGCCCCTAATTTTTTTCTAACACTTAAACATAGTAGATTCTGTTGTAAATTACAAACTATGTAGGTAGTATTTATATCTATGCATAGAATCAAGTATTATATTGCTAATTTTTAGACATATATTTTTGAAGTTAAAAGTAAAACTTTAAATTCCTTAAAATCAAATAATATAAATATAATTAATAATTATATATAAAAAGAAAAAAACACATTACTCAACATTTAAAAAAAAGTTTGGTTTAATAAACAAAAATTCTATATAGATATTAAATTAATACATAAAGCATATATAATGTATAAATGTGTAATTATGTATTAACTATAATTTAAAAACAATCATAAATGAATTCTCCTATTTCCCATCATTTTAAATTCGTCAATCACCGTGTCAATGTTAATACTTGATGTTAGTTCTGATTCAGTAAACATTAATAATAAACTATTAAGTCGGTCTTGTTGCATAGTACTCCTTAATTTATTTTTTACTATTGTTAGTTTTGAAAATACCCTTTCGCAGGAACAACTTGTAACTGGTATTACACTGAATAATTTCAGTACGGTAAAAAATCCATTAAATGATTTTATGTAATTATTTTTTTTCATATAATCAAGCCATGCGTGAATAGATTCATTATTAGTATTAGTATCTGGTTTACCATTAGTAGCTGGTAAATATTTTAATAATTTTATCTCAGATTCTAATATCTCTACCGGGACATTTGCAAATTTTGATAATATTGAAATCATTACAGGCGTAGAGTCTAGACGAATCATACTTGCTACAGCTTGAACTAATTGCACAATTTCTTGGTTAAACCTCGAATTGATGCCAGAAATTAGTTCATCTAATAATTGGTTGTACACAGTTACTTTAAGTTCATTTTTTTTTGTTTTAAAAAAAAATTGAGAATTTGCTGTTTTGTCTATACGAGTTGACACTTTTCTATTAATTACTTCTGGTACTTGTACACCATTTTTATTACACAGTTCTACTGATTGTTGATAAATATTTATAAACTCTTCATCACTATTCCTCATAGCCATCAAGTTTTGCACTAAAGACTCTACACTGTTTACTGCTAGTACAAGATCCATGTTTGGCGACTGTAATAAAGAACTTGTTTTTAATATTATATTTAATATAGGATTCAATAAATACAGCCCAAAAATAAAATCAAAACTTTTTAATTGATACTTCAATCCCATTCCTTTTGCACACATTTCTGGAACACTACTACTTTCACAAATGTCTTCTATGGCTAATAGCAAAACTCCATAGTTATTAAGCACTGATTTGACTGCTTCTGCTCGGCACGCCCATCGAGTAATAGAACATGACTTTAATGTAAGTAACTTAATTCCTAAATCTTTGGATATTTTTTCCAAAATTGTATGCCTCATTGCACTACTCTCAATAAAATTGTAGGTAAATTGTATTGTTCCAAAAAAATTGAATACCAATTTGTTTCTTTTGGAATTTTTTGACTTATCACATACCGAATCAACAAGTGCTAGGTTTAGACAGTGAGCATAACAGTGAATATATTTAATATCTGAATTTTGTTCTTTACATTTTGTCTGCACGCCTACTATTTTACCAGCCATAGTAGAAGCACCATCAAAACAAACTGATAAAACTGAATGCCAATCTTTTCCCATAAGTATCAGTACATCATGAAGGCAGTCAAAAATAGCCTGAGCTGTAACAGATTTCATTCGTTTCAAAGTAACATAAGTTTCAACTGGTCTATTTTTTTTTTCATCAAAATATCGAAAAACAATTGACAATTGCTCAAAATGTCCAACATCTGTAGTCTCATTAGCCATTATTGGTATGAACGAATTTTGAATGCTGTTTTTTATATTTTGTAAGATAACATTTTTAATTGATGTTATTAAATCATTCTGTATTCTATTACTTGTGTACAAAGCATTTTTTGGAGCCTCTTGTAAATGGTCTTGAAGAACAACATCATATTTTGTCAATAAGATTACTAATTCCTTAAAAAGTCCTTGATATAATTTGAAAAAAATGAAAAATGAATAATTTTTTATTGAACATTTACTTTTAATTTTTAATAGTTCTGCTTCTTTACAGGCTCTACGTTTTCTGTTTTCGCAACCACTTCGTTGACTAGACATGTTTTAAGTTCTTTATTTAATACAACTTACACAACACCCGATATATTAACAAGAATAGTATTAATTATAATAATGTCTGGTCAAATTATTATTTCGCGGCATTATAATATAAAAATATTACAACAGTAAACACGGAACACTGAAACTGAACAGACAAGTGACAACAGTAAACCGTCAACATACCGATTAGATTATTGGTAGGACAGTTTATGGTGTTTCATTGAAAGCGAATAATTATAAGCGCATGGGTTTTTCCGTGGAGCAGTGCGTATGTGTCCACGAGCCTGCTGGTGCAGGTCCGCATTCCGCTTATTTTAAAACGATAGTAATAAGTTATTTGTAATATAATAATCAACTATTACTATAATAGTCATGGTACCCACATAATATTCGTACAGAATGTTTTTGTGAATAAAATTGATGTAATGATAGGTATACACAAATATTTTGAATTATATTTCACAATCACGTCACGAAAAATAAAATTTTAACGATTTCCACGAACATAATAAAATATATATATAGAAATTTTACTATGGTTAGTTTAAATTTTACTATGCCCCCAAAAAAGTTCCGGTCGAGCCAGAGCTCGCCCGGCTCGCCCCGTGCGCACGCCTATGTATACAGTTGTATTATATTAATATTATACACACAAGGTTGTTGCAGTAATACTCCCGTATTTTAAACACCCGAAATGATTAGGGATGTTAAGGTTGTATTTACGTCAATAACACCAGGTGATTGTGTGTTAAATATCGTGCTCATCGATATCGGTGGCACCACGTCTTTGTAAGTCCCTTCTCCGGAGTTGTACCCAGCATGTATGAGTTTCGTGCCAAAGTTCAAGTCTCGGGCGTGTTTCACCGTATCGTCATACATTTTTGTCCGTTGTTGACAAACTTCGTTTCTATTTTCACTGACAACTTTGAGAAATTTTACCGAAAACTTCAAGATGGAAAAACGGTAACGCGAAACGAACAAGACTCGCGCGCACTGAAAGCGAATTTACAAACGGAACGAACGACGATCTCTTAACATATTTCTTCATATCATAATTAATTGGGATAATTATTGTACAACGTTGCGATTGTCTTTCAGTATAATTACCATGTTATAATAATATAATACGTATTATACGTTGTTTAATTTTTTAATCGACGCATTATATCTATCGCACGTCGATTATTTCTCACGCGATTTCAGTCGATTTGGTATTTATAACCCTTTCCACAATAATCCTGTTGACATTATTATGATTTTAACAAATTTACAACGTCTCCGGATAGATTTAATTGAACATTCGTAATTCATATATTTACAAGTATTTCCATATAGGTATTAAGACGAAGACAATAATAACGTTAAATCCCAAAAATCGTAAACGTATGCGTATAGGTATACTATTTTAATGGTAATACATAAAATACATTATTATTATACGAGTACTTTATAACTTGCTATATTGTCTCGAGTTTGTTTGCAGTTTTGTTATATTTATTGTAAAAAATTTTTATATAAATTTTTGTATTTAAAGTACCTATAGAGTAATATTATCGAATTTAGAAAGTTATATTTCTCTGCAGCCGATTTAATCGTATTATTATCGATTATGATGATTATTTATTATACATTCATATACGTAGCTGATGGCTAATGCATAATTGTTTATAAAACTCGAGGTACTATCAACACGGTATGAACTTCGATTAAACATAAACAATTAAATTCTTTGTTCGATGTAATTAGATGCACGATTGTTGGTTTTTAATTTAAATCGAATTAACGAATATGTGATAACGCGTGTTCAGATGTTTCATTGTGTTCGTCATTCGGGCATTTGATGCGAATTATATCCGGGTGCCGGGTAGTGTCTCGCGTGACAATATTATAATATTATATCATAGGCAAATGCTGGCCCTGAATATTTTTTTTTTTTTGGACTGCTAATTATTAAATTTCATCATTGATAAATTAAATTTTCATTAATTAATTGCATTAGATTTGTAAAAAATTCGTTTTTAATCAATGAAATATTTTTTAAACAACACACGATTGAATATAACTGTGATAGGTACTTAAAATGTTAAAATTAACTATAAAATAAATGAAATTATGGGCTGGATTTCTTCAAAAATTGGGTGGAATTTTTTTTCTGCTGCCTCTTAATTTGAAACCTGCGCACGCCTATTCTATACATTATTTAATATCTTAATAATGCGCGTAGGTATATATTTATTAATTTAATTATCAATTAACAGTGAATAATAATTATGACAAAATAATAATATAGCGAATCAAAACTGTGATGCGTATTTGCAATAGGTAATTATAAATAATAATAACATCCATACGCGTTATGGAGTTATGGTTATTGACTATTTATTGTATTTCGTGTTTTCATATTATATTATCTCCCTCGCGCGAAACAATTATCATTTTTTAAATATTATTCAATCATTATCATCATTAATGTTTTCATTTTATGTGTTATGAAATAATTTTATAATTATTAATTATATAGATGGAAACACTCTATTTGGAACTTTCATTTAGTGAAAAAAATTATATTATATTATATTGTATAGAAAGAAAATATTTTAAAATTGTTTTCTTTCTTTCGATCTGCAGGCTTAAATGCGTAATTCAAACTTAGACATAATATCAATAAAAAATTTTTATTATTAATATTAAAGTTAGCTGTATTTATCCTATTTTAGATATTCGTTTATGCTACGATATTATGTAAAATTAATAATAATTATATATAGGTAGGTACAGTGTTTGATTTGAAGAAAAAAAAGAAGGGGGACTATCAGACTTTCAAAAAAATTAGCGTCCCCCCTAATATGCTTAAGTACATGTAATATCATAGGGGATTTAATAATTAGTAGGGGTACGCTCAAAAAAATAAAAAATAGAAGAGTTACTCCGTCCCCCCTCAAATCAAGCACTGGGTAGGTACCTAATAATTAATAATATACTCGTATAGTCGTATATAAAATTTCATCCGTTAGCATTTTCTAATTAATTAGGTATATACAGGGTGTAACAGGTCTATCTGACAATTGCAATAACTTTTTTTCTATTCATTTTTTTTAACTTTTTTTTTTTTCAAATAAATACTGAGCCCTTGCGCTACAATACTGTCGATTTCAAATATTTTTTTGTACTTGGAAAACTCAAATTTGAAAATTTAAAATTTAATTTTACCATTTTAAAAGAAAATCAAAATAGCCATTTTGTAGACCGGATTTTTAGAAAAATTATGGTATTAAAATATCTTCTTAAAGTTTGGTCATTTATTTCTTATGATTTTTTAAACTTTTTGAAAATGTGAATTAAATTACTAAAATTATTGGTACAATTAATATTGTACGGGTCTATCAAATAGTCGGTGATTTGATTAACTTTTCCATGAAAGCATACACTTGATTAAAAATATTCTATTCATATTAACACAGAGTACATACAACTACAATTGAAAATTAGACAATCCCAGCGTTTATCATTTAGTTATGAAAATTATTAGCTACATATCACGTGTTATTATGTTTACGTCTTTACCTATTTTATAAAATATAAATGTAAGAACTGATCAAATAACTAAATGCACTATAATAATTAATGCATTATAGAATTTTTTTATTATGTATTGTTTCTTATTACCTATATTTTAAAAATTTAAATAATAAATATAATTAAAACCCTATAATGATATAATCTAATCTGTGATATTATTAAGGTATAAAAGTGTAAAAGTGTAATAATTCGTTATAACAACATAACTTAACAAAACACAATAATTGAATAGTAATAATGAAATTATTTTATACAACAATTTATGTTACTAAGAACAAAAACAGAAATGAAAAAAGATTTAATTAGCTACTTCGGTTTATTATTGATATGTAAGTAGGTACCATTTATATTATAATAATTATTTTCATTTCTTAATAATATTAATATTTATTTAAATTGGTTAAAGGTTCAGTCAAATTGAGTAATTAGTCAAAATGAGAACTACTAGAATGAATATTTTATACATTATAATGTATGATGTACCTACTACTCATAATTCAATTTCAGTGATATCATCAATATGAAAAATCTGTCTATTAAACATGTAATATTAACATTAATATACCTGGCACCAAAAAATGAATATTATGCAGTTTTGGTCTATTTTTTTTAAAAAAAAAAAAACTAAATTATCTTATAAAAAATATTTAACAATAATTTTGAGGCTATCATAATTATGTATTTCCTCACACACTAGTTATACTTGTATACCTTATTAAAAATAATTTGTTATAACTTTTAAGCATTTAAATATCTAAATACTTATTCAAATTGCACATAACTTAGTCAACAATTAATAAAAAAAAAATAATATTTAACAGGTAATATCATTACCTACCTAAATATTTTTTATTTATATACTGTTTCAATATAATTTTTTTTGTTTGAGTATAAAAATTAGAATGTTACATTTATTAATGTATAACTTATTTATACCAGATACCTACGCAATTATAATTACATTAATGTTAAATTTGCACATTTATTGTTAAGTAAAAACATACAAATATTTTTATGATAATTAAATAAAATCAAAATAAAATTATTACATAAAAGTACATTAACAAATTTACAATGTAGACTGTGGTACTTGTACCTAATAATTGTGATTTGCTAAAAATCTAATTAGACTTTAAAATAATATGGCATATTAATAATCAAGTTAATTATTTTAAATCACTGGAAAAAATATATTATACCTATCATAGTATCATGTTTGTGTTTCATTAATGATATGTTGTCTTTAAGAGAATAAATAATAATATACTGACTGACATAGAAATTCAGTAAATTTATATTACAAATGTTATATTAATATAATATACCTAGGTATTTTAAATTTTTTAATATAATTTGATTTATTTATTAAATAACTTATTGATATATTCTTTAAATTTCTATTACTTACTATACATTTGATTTTTTTATGTTATTAAATTTAGCTATGTGCTAGTTTGATACTACCCTGTTATTTGTTAGGTATATGCAGGGGTTAAAGTGAGGGGGGACTCCTACCTCTGACAGCACAAAAAAAAGCGTCCCCTTTAATCAACTACTTAAAAAGGTTCACTGGAACGCTTAATAACAAAGTAATAAAGTGATAATTATTTGTTTTATTAATTATATGCACCCATTTAGAAAAATCTTGATTTTTGATAAGTTTTCTAAAGACAATATATAAATACATATGTATTATATTTTGTTGTAAGGTTCTATCACACTATCGGTTAGATTATAGGTAGGACTTATATTATTCTTTAATATGTTATATATAATTGTGTTAATTTATGGTTTTTACATTTTATAAAAAAAACATGGAACGCTCAAAATTTCTATGGTATTTGAGTCCCCCCTGCACTTTTTTCCCACTTTAACCCCTGGGTATATGATATTAAGTAGGTAATATATTGTTTTCCATTGAGTATTAATTAAGTTCTTTAAAACAATTTGAAGATTATTATATATATTACATAAATACTCTGCTTTGCAATCCGTTAAGTAATATTATAATATTTTTTAATTTTGTTTTTATAATTTAGTTAATCAAATTGTTAACTTGATGTTGGTACCTATATTAATTTAAGTGCATTATTATGTATTTATTAGAAAAAAATTATATTACCTGTTGAGGTTGATTACATTGAGTTTATTAATTAGTTTTAAATAAAAATGTATAAAATATTTATCTATTTATTGTAATATTTTAAAAATTATTAATTTTTCTTAAATATTACATACATATTTTTAAATACTACCATTATTATTTTTATTTTATTTAATATTTATTATTGTAATTTATACTTAAATCTGTATATTTTGTATTAATATTGTATAAATACCCTTATTTTATATTAATTTATTATGTCTTAATATTAAATAATAAATATGTAAAAATATTATTCTTTTTTACTTTTTTAATTATCTTAATATAGGTACAGAATTAGATAACTGCATTTAGCATTTGCACTAAGGTGTAGATATTTTTATTTATTTATTTTATATTTATTATTTTATATAAATGTATTATAATATAAGGTATTAATATTAAATAATAAATATACACAAATGACAATTATTCCTTTTTTATTAATTTTCTTTAAAAAATAAATTTTTTATTACATGGTTGTGATGATAGTGGTGTAATATTGTCATTCAATTTTCCCTATATTTCCTTATCTTGTTAGAAAAACAATCCTTATAATCCTTCTACTCCTTATAATTATTTGAGTTTGGGAAATTGATTAAATCACTAGGTATAATTTTTACTTTATATTTATAATACCTACATTTTGTTTCATACAAATTTCTTAAATGTTTCACCACGAGTTCAAAATATAATAATTTTAATATAATTTTAATGGAGAATTATAAGGTTTCTATTTAAGAATTGCTTGACATCTAAGATGCATTAAAACAAATAAGTTTAAAGAAAATCAATTACATAAATATGTGCCTATAATAAAATTATTTTATGTTGTTTCAATCTTATAGTAGTTATATCAGACAAAAAATATAATTAAGCTACTTGAATGTGAGATTATTAATAAAAAATGACGAGTTTGAGTTGTTTTTTAAAATAATAATCATAATTTCATAATATATTTTAATATTATCTTATTTATTCTTACTCTATCGTTACTCAAGTTAATGAGGTAAAAGAAATAGACTGAATATAATACATAATATAATAATTATTATATAATAAGTTTTAACATGTTTGATATAGATTAAAATGCGTTTAAAAGTATGTTTACACTGCTGTTTCCTCATGGGAAACTGTTTCAGATATATCTTACTGGCTAGACTTGAATTTTTTAAAGCCTGACCATAAATTAAATGCATATCTGTATACTCAACAACACTATAAAATCGAGGCATAATGGACAACTTTTCAAAAGAAACAATGAATTAAAAGTTTAAAAATTATGTATAATGAACAAAATATGAAAAATTATAATTTTAAATTATTTTGTAAACATTGGAAAAATGTGTATTAAATTTCCTTATTATGTGAAATATATATAATATATTAAATATAAATTATATTGTTATTTAATTATTTTCCCAATTCTATATCTTACTTATATCTAATATACCAAATACAAATTAATAAAATATTGAATTTATGTAAATTTGCATTTTTGCACACTTGACAATGGCCAACATTGATTAAAATTTATCAATATAACTGGGACCACAGATTTCTATATCATACATGATATATGATATAGAAATCTGTGACTGGGACTCATAATAAATATCAATTTAATGATGTAAGCGATAACAAAAATCTTGGAATAAAAATTAAATTTCGATCAGCCATTTAATTAATAGTGTTATACAATAATATTTGTTATAATTTTATGTGGTATACAATAAAATTCTTAACTTTTACACAAACTTTAAAAAATCGTAGAAAATAAATGGGTCAACCTTTATTAGAATTTTAAACACTAATATTTTTTCTAAAAATCAGGTTTACGAAATGGCTATTTTGAAATTTTTCTTAAACAATAAAATAAAATTTTAAATTTCCAAATTTGAGTTTCCCAAGTACAAAAAAATATTTGAAATCGACAGTATTGTAGCGCAAGGGCTCAGTATTTATTTGAAAAAAAAAAAAGTTAAAAAAAATGAATAGAAAAAAAGTTATTGCAATTGTCAGATAGACCTGTTACACCCTGTATATAGGTACTTAAATATTTAATTACAATTTTGTCCCATATCGATACGATCAAATTTATGTTTAATAAAATATATTTTGTTTACGAAAATTGTCTTTAATATATTTATAATATATTATATATTATTATTTTGATCAAGGCACGTAGTCTGAAAATATTCACTATATACCTAGATGGGCCAATGTTATGAGTGAGTGGGCCCCCTCCTTTATGACATTTGTATATTATAAAAAGGTGGTTATTAGCATATCATTACTACAAATATACAAGTATAGGATCTAATAATACATTTCGCCAATAAGTAATAAGGCATAACTGCATAAGTGTAATAAAAAAAGAAATTTAGTTTATAATTATTACGTTTATAAATTATAATTTAAGTTAAAAATTTATCGTTTAAAATTTGAGTATGATGATAGTCGGTAAATTGATAAATTCGAAAAAATATATATTTCATATTATAATAAATTGAAGTATGAAATTGAAATAAATCAATCGTTATATGAACAGATATGATACGACTTCAACTGCAAACAATACTAAAATGTGATATTAATTTCTTAGTTTTTATACACACGATTCATAGAAAGATGAAGACACATGATTGAACAATTAATTATTATTTTGAATTTAAAATAAATTGTGTTATTTAATTAGCAGTTTCTGAGCATCTGAGCTAAGTTATAGCAATATAATGTATTTATTGTGTATACAGTATACGGTTACGGTATATCTAAAGATAAATACTCGTAGATAAAATAATATATACCTTATATTATATTAAACATTTAAAAATATTTTATAAAATAACATAATTATTAGTATATGTACGAGTAATATTATGTATTATGATGTAGTACGATTGGAGACAATTTAAACAAAATACTTTATGTACCATGTCGTCATTGAAATAATGAATAGAAGTATAGAACCTTTTATATTCTGAGCGAAGAGAAGAATATATTACTTTTACAATGATGAGCGGCCTTTTTTTATGTCTGAAGACACTTTTACTACCCAAAATAATGCTTCGATTTTCACGAATAGCATATGTTTCTCGTTGGAAAGTGGACGTACTTTATTTAAGTCAAGTTTCGAATTTTTCTAAATTCACTCTATGCATTACTGCGTTAGAAAAAACAACAAAAAAGTGACAATATATTAATCAATACCTACATTATCTGACTGAACTTCGCTCAGAATTGTTTTTTTCGAATTGCATTCAAATTCTAATTAAAATTAAACACTATTATTTGCACATCTATATCCTTGTGGCAGGAGTATCCCTCCCTTGCTTTTTATACTTAGGTATATTATCATGAGTTTCAATTTATTAAAATTACAAGTATATTTTATTTTCATGAAGGGGCAAGTCGCAAGTGCCCCATCTTGCCTACTCATGGTTCGATCCGCGAAGTGTGACGGTGTGTATTATCTTTCACTACATATGCAGCGTGTTGTAACGTGATATTCGACACCAGAATTTTTTTTTTACTTATATCAGTTACAATTTATTAAAACTTTATTTTTTTAAGGGGGCGAATCTTGCCCATCCCACCACCATGGGCAACCATGAATATAAATTACAATATAACATATTAATATATACGTCATTTTATATATATTATGTATAACTGTATATAATATAATATATAAAATTAATTAAATATACTAAAATATTGTTTAATAATAACAATTTAATTTTAAGAATTATTTTGGAATGATCAAATTTATAACATTTATTAGGTTTTTTATAGCTATGATTAACAACTACAATTATGTAATGGTACATTTAAAATATGAAAAAAAAAAACAATAAAACAATAAATCACGAAAACATCATTGTATAAACTATTAACAATGACAATGCATGGATGATAAAATTAGAAGATGAAAATAAATATATTTTAATTAAAATTAATTAATCTTTTCAACCTAATGTTTTATGAAGAATCTACAAAATGAAAAATTTAACATCTGTACATTATTATATTTATTTTTATGTATTTTATTTATGTTTATTATCAATTTCTAAGCTTTTCCAGCAAGGGCAGTGGACGGTTTTGTTCTATCCATAGAGGTACCCTGCTCTTTCTCCAACTGACGACCAAGGTATTCCCTAAAAAAAAAAAAAAAAAAAAAAATAGTGATTATAATATTAAATTATTTATACACCTGTTAGGTGCTATTTTCACAGTAGTTTTATTATAAAAATTACTAATATATTATAAGCTAATTTCAAAATTATTTTCATAAAATTTAAGAAAAATATATATTTTTGATAATAAATAAAATATTAATTAAATAATATATTTCAGTGGCATGGTTTATAAAATATTTCTGTTTGTAATTTAATATTATTTAATTTATTTCAAATGTTATACTTTTTATAAATATCAATAAACTAGGTACTTTACTTAGTAACTGTATGACAATATTTTAATTTTTAAATAATGGAATTACTATTAATTTACTGGAGTTATATTTTGTTATATATGTTTTAATTGTACACTAATGTACTATATTTTGTTTTATTCTCCTCTAAATTCTAATCATATCTTTATCTTTTTGTTGAAATATCAAAAATATAAAAATAAAATCATTTTTCATACACGTTTAAATAGATTTTTTACATAAAATTGATATTACATTATGAGAATTTCTACAAAAGCTCTTGTCTACTTTTCTTAATAAATACCCTTAATAATAACCTTTTAAAATTTTACATATAATATATAATTAAATATTAATTTATTGTTATCATTGGTAATTTATTCATGAAAATAAAAATTATTATTTACTCCTGCTCACAAAATTCAAGTTTTCTAAAGTTTGTCTTCTAGTCTAGTAACTTTTGAATTTTCCATTTTTTGTTTAATCTAAGGTTTCCTACAGGAATCGCATATAATTGTGATGTATGAAATTTTTGCATATCTTTTGAATTTAGGTTTGAATAATTTGCCTATTTTTGTGTATTTAAGTGATTTTGATGTTCTTAATAATCTATAAGTCATGCCATTAAAAATCTAATCGCCTGTGAAAACACAAGTGAAATAATCTAATAAACAATAATTATATTTTATTTATTATTATATATTATTGCATATTAAAAAATAATAAAAATGATTTAGTGATTAGATTCCAAATTAATATATTTATGTATTAATGTTTTTTTTTATTAAAACATGTATAGTGTATAATATGTGATTATATTAGTAATTTGTTTAAAAAATGCACTTATGTAATGTTATATTACTATAACCATTAAATATTAGTTTTTTAGATTTTCTGATATTATAAATTTATAATAAGAATAATGTAATGTATGGAAGTAACACTCTGAGCGCTGATGTCGACAAAACGTATTCGTTCTTGGTAGCGGACGTCGACACGTTGTCGACAACATGCTCGTTGTTTTCTTACCTCTCCCAATAATACCAGCCTATAAGAAATCTCTTGTTCTTGTGCCTCCGCATAGTTAGACTTATTTAGTTATTATAATATTATAATTACCAATTGTGCACCATGAGTTTTTGTACAGCTAAAAGTGCTTCGTAACGTACATTAGCATCGTCATGAGATAATAGTTGCATTACAAGTTGTTTTCCACCCAGTTGTTCAATTATACTGTAAAATAATATAGGCATAAAGTTTTGTTTGAAATTATTTCAATAAATATATTGTACTCACTGTTTTCCACGTGGATAATGTCTAACGTATTCACCAACATCAAAACTAGCAACACTTAAAACAAGTGGATCTCTACTTGTTTCTAATAAATGTACCAAGATGCGTAAAAGTTCATAATTTCTTTCATTTAAACGAGAAGCATTTTCACGCCAGAATTGTGCTGACCTATGAACTGGGCTCCATTCCAAACGACCAGATTTTACTTCAGTAGCGTATTCATCAAATGAACTATAAATAATTATAAAAATGTTTAAAATAAGTTAATAAATAAACTACCATTGTTATGATTATACCTAAGATCTTGTACAGATGCTTGTAAACGTTCATTCAAAAATTGAATGTCTTCAACGATATCTTCATCATCAAATTTCCTTTGTTCAAGAATACTAAGTTGTTTTAAAACTTTGCTCTGAACCATTGCAATACAATGTTCTTTAGAAGTAGTACTATCTTCAGGTTTCTCAATTAAATTCTAATATAAAATTAAAATGAAAAATGTGATTTTGTTATTTAATAGGTATTTGCATTATAACTTTACTCTGAAAACAGCAAGAATAATTCGTGTAACTTTTTCTTTGACTGAATCGCTTAGAATGTCTGCCAAAATAGGAATAACATTAAATCTAAAATTTAACATCTAAAAATTAGTTAATAGTTAAATTTAGAATTAAAATAATGTCAAACTTGTTCATTCTTTCAGCCAATCGTGGATTAAATGTCATTACCCAGACACAAAATATCAGTTGATATTGTATTTGGAAGTTAACACGCCCTGATAATATGCTTAATAAAGTAGATATACCATCAACTGTGATAAATGCTGTTCTATATTCATCACGGCGCAGTAACATTTGCAAGCAACGAGCAACTGATTGCATATATTCATTGTTCTGAAATAAATTAAATGTTATAATGTTATAAACTTAAAATTTGTACTACTATGTATTTAAAATTAATTATTGGATAACAATATTGTATGGTACATTGTGATGATTTATCTATTTAGGTATAACTTTTTTAATATTAATAATACAATTACTAATTATTGCTAATAAAATCTTACAGCAGCCAACAATTGTTCTTTAATCCAATTCAAGTAAAACTGAAGATCAGTTTGATTAATAAGATCGGTAGAGTAACAAGCAAACTTTGCTATAATACGGGCAGACATATTATTTATAAATCCATCTGCAGCATTTAATAAATTCAAAAAATTTCCACATACTGGTTCATTTTTGTTAAGAGCATATTCATGAAATATTTCTACACGTGATCGATCTTCCTGTAAAATAAATTAATCATATACTTACTAAATTTAATTTATACAACTTAATGAATTTCAAGTAAAAAAATAATCACTCACTGTCAACAAATCATCTATTAGGACAAGAACATATTGAATAGTTGATTCCTTGGAAATATGTTCTAATAAGCTAAAGAATGCCTTGGCTGCTTTAGGTCCATTATTGTTTAAAAGTTGTCCTTTTGCATCACTTACGTCATATGCACTAATGAAATCAAACACTTCCTGTGAAATCATCTGTGACCTGTAAAGCAGAAATATGTCATTACATATGTATATTAAATCTTATAAAAAGTAATAAAAATGTATTTACTGTAAATAAGAAGACCAATTTGGACTCAAATTTCTTATTTCGGCTGCCTGTTGCTGTAATACACTAGTAGCAGCAAACATATCTACAAATATATTGTTTGAAATTTAAAATAAAGGAAATTGAAAGGAATATGTCGTTTTGTTAAAATATTTAACTACATTTATATGAATTTTTTTTAAAGGTACACGCCCTTTTATATGCAAAATTTCGAGCATTCACTTACCAATGTTTTCCTCGGGAAAAGCTGGTAAAATATCCTTTATATTTGTTGTTTTTGACATTTTCACGGTTTAAAGTATACCAATATATATTCAAAAAAAAAATTAAAACAAGTAAAAGTTGGTCATAAATTCATGAAGTTTATGTGGAATAAAAGTAAATTATGGTTACTTATTAAATTGTTTATCTCAAAAATACATTGGCCATCATAATATTCAAGTCTACTATATTGTTAATGAAATAATGACAAATCAGTATGACCACAATAAAAACCAAAGAATAACGTGAAATAAACTTAGAAACAGCTGTTTTTAAAATCTAAATAATCTATTTAGACATGTATATACAGAATAAACTATTATAGTGTATATATATATATATAATATAAATATATAGTAAATATTTTAATACTAAAAAAAAAAAAAACAGCTATACGTACTTCCAATCATAATAAAATAAATTAAAGTAAAGTGAAGTGAAGTAAAATTATTTTACTATGCTTCCAATAGTATAGCTTTCATATTCATAGTAATCACAGAAATTTTTATGATAGCCATAGCATATATATGAATATATCATAATTATGCCTACTAAATGTTACCAGAACGAATAAGAATAAAAAACATTATAATATGAAGTACCTACTTGTACTTTAAGTTTTTTATTTTTTTGAGAGTGCATAATATTTTTGAGGAATTTGGATGTCTTCACTTTTAGGAGAGAAGTGTAATATAATGTTTGGTTTTTCGTGTAATTCCCATCGTATTAGACGAATATATATTTTTTTATACAATGTACGAAAGAATTTTTTTAGTATAAATTATTGTCTCCAGTGTATTATAGAAAATATTCTTTGTAATAGAATATTTTTTTTGTAATTAATTTAGATATTTTCAAACTAGTTTTTCTAAGTGGTAGAATAAACTTCCTAAAGATGACAGAAAAGCGTTATTGACATAATATGTATTTTACATACATGATAAAACTTAAAAACATTTTTTTAAATATATATTTAGAATTAGGTATACAAATTTCTATTATACAATATTTAATTTTGAGTTATTAATATTTAATTCATACCTATAGTCATATAACATTTAAACTAAATATAAAGTATTTTAATAATTGTCAAACTCAAAAGTGATTATTTTTAATAAGTCTTTAATATTAATGGTTTGAACAGTTTATGATAGGTATGTGCCAGAGAGAACCAGCGAATTTTAGCCGAAAATTAATTTCAACTTCTAAAAGTCGATTTAACCAATGAACAGTAAAACCGTTGTAGTTAGAGACTTTGACCATAGAAACAAAACTCATTTTTTCGACGAAGACAAGGTTTCCTGAAAGTTTCAAAAAGATCAGTTCATTTTAATTTTTTTTTTTTAAACACGCAATTGTCACTAATTTTTTATGAATTTTTCGATTATCGTGTCAACCTATGTACTTCAAATTTTTATATCGTTTTGGTAGTAACCTAAACTAACCTCCAGGCACCTGTAGCCGTTTCGTCCGGTTTCCAACTGGAAAGATCTGCTATTCGTAAAAATCGGAGCATTATTTCAGATAGTAAAAGTGTCTACAGACAAAAAAAAAAAAGACACACATCGTTGTAAAACCAATACATCTTCGCTTCGCTCAGAATTTAAAAGTAAAATAAAAATTATATATCATAATGATGGTTTAGTAACCAATTTATTATTTTCCGTAATTTTACGGTCAGGAATATTACTTTCCGGAAAATTATAGCCCCCCATAGCGAGTTTCAGGTGTAAAAGTGGATGTAGTTGGTACTTTATTTAGGTCATTTTTCGAATTTCTCAAAATCAACCCTAAGCGGTAGAAAAAACGACCAAAAAATGATGAAAAAACTGTCCGTGTGTGGCTACCTATTGTGTCCATTACCTACGCATGGCTGAAATATATCGTAAATATAATATGGTATTTTAACCATGCGCCTACGGTCCATCTACGGATATTAAGTAGAGATATCGCATGACAAACTTATAGTACCTTTTGCGCATGGGTGTAATATTAGACTAGACAGTCCTTATAAAGTTATAACTTATAACTAGGGCTGGGATTTTAATGCCCTAAAAAACCTCAAAAAATGCCCTTAAAAAAATGCAAAAATGACAAAAAACTCAATAAATGCACTAAAAAAATGCATTAAAATTATAGTTATTATAGCTTAAAAATTGGTAAAAAATTCTTAATTATATTACATTGTGTATATTTTTGGTTTTTTTTTTTTAATAGTATATTGTACGCTGTTACTTGTACTTTGTACAGTTCTGATTTACTTCTGGTTTATTAATCATTCACTCTAAAATAATTTAAAGAAAAAAAAAATGTTTATAATTTAACTTGTTTTTGCTGGTTTTTGTTACTAACCTGTACAATAATACATAATAGATTAATAGGTATATAACGGCTATAATTTTCGGGGAAAAACCTAGCTATGATAAAAAAATTTTGACGATACTATAAAAAAAGTATATTATATATTTTGTATATATAATTTAATATTCGTCCCGTTGGTAGTTTGTGAAAGTCTATTGTGAATCGCAACAACAACTTTCGTTCATTTTATGAAGAAATTGTGAAAAATGCTCTAAAAACTAATAAAATGCACTAAAAACATAAAAAAATTACTTTAAAATAAACAATATCATCCAAAACACATTTTATACATACAGACCAACGTTTCAAAACACCAGAAAAAAAGAAGCATTTGCATCAAAATCCCAGCCCTACTTATAACCATATTGGCATATTATAATCCATTAATCCATGATGTAAAGATCTTCTCTACATCATGTCATAATCATTGGTGTCAAGGCATGGCGCAATATCGCCAAAATATACTTCATAAAAAAATTGAAGAATCATGAATACTTGCATTAATTCATAAAGAATATATAGTTCTTTTTTCTTCATTGATATTAAATTTTTATAAACCTATACTAGACAAAACATCGATAAAATATTTATATAATCATTATTAAATAATAATAAAATTCAAAATTTTCAAAATTATATTTGAAATTTTAAAGTCCCGGGGGCAAATGCCCCGTCTTTGCCACTCCCTTCGTGTGCCTATAGTGATATCATAATATAAAGTCAATATTTCACTATCGTTTAAGTTCAACCTGTTAATGACAGCCGACTTCAATAATAATTACAAGTTAGATATCCAGTTGTTATAATATTTATCTGTGCTTCCAGTGGTGTTTTAAACTTTCTGTGCATGCGCAATGTCAAATGCGTATAAAAATTATTTTACTCAATATTACTCTTACTACAATATAAATATTTCATCGATGTTTTGTCTAGTATAGGTTTATAAAAATTTAATATCAACGAAGAAAAAAAACTATATATTCTTTATGAATTAATGCAGGTACGTACCTATTCATAATTCTTCAAAATTTTTATTAAGTATAGTTTGGCATTTAATTTTATTACACCCCCCCCTAATAAATTTTTATGAGTGCCCATGAATAACACGATAATGTGATGTATTATGTCTGTATTTGTTGCATCAATGCATCTTTAGCTGTTTGGCAATGTTGCATGGTTAATGGTTATATCAATTTAATTATGAATATTAAAATATTACACTATTTATTATTTTGCAGCTCTCGGTAGTGAATATTTAAGGAGTATTATATAGGCAATAATTGAATTAATTTAATGACGTTTCATGTATGTGTGTGTAAACAACAATGTATGACCTGTTTATGGCTGCAGACTTCAATTTTTCTTAATGTACTATAGGAAGTTAAACCGTGTAGTAGGTATAGGTACTTTATATATTATGAATGAGAATAAGTCGCATACTTTAGTGTTTGATGTAATCAGTGATGTTCCCATCAATTTTTTTGAGAGTATACTAAACTAAATGTAGGTAAATTTAAAAATATTACATTTTAAGATGTTATTGTAATGTACTGTGGGTATTACAGAAAAATTTAAATATTACTATATAAATATACAATATAGAATCCAATATGTTATTTCGAAATTATATTGTTCAAGAATATTTCACGAAAACCGGCATTTCCGACAATCCCATAAGTTAATCACCTAATAAATATATTTCTACTTTCTATCTAAATTCATTGAGAATATAAGCAGTATACCTATGTTTTTTTTTTTAAAAAAAAAAAAGCTTGAGTATACTGCATATATGTAGTATACCCTATGAGAACATCACTGGATGTAATCATATTGCTAAATGTATATTAATAATTATATGCAGCTCATAGTAAAATAAATAAGAAGTACCTATGCTTGACCCGATACCGTGTTTTTGTCGTAGTCTGCGCATGTGCAGCGTCTTGATTTTTTTGTGCATAATGCATTTGTGGTATTTGTGCCTTCAGTTCACATCGATTTCCCGATGATAACCAAAGGTAAAAATAATGCAATATTACTTTGGTCGTAATAATCATAGTAAAATTAATTTAATTACGCCCGATGGTATTCTACGATAAATGAAATGCAAACGAAATACACGTGACGTCACTTAACTTTTTATTTGTTGCCTATCTAAGATTAACGTCAGGCGATGCCCACTACTAACAATCGAGCATACTTCTCATTTATTTTACTATGATGCAGCTTACATATTACAATTAGACTAATAATCATACAGTCATACACAGTAATAAAAGAAACTTGTAATATTAGTTCTTACAATAAAAATATTGAATGTATTTATTATAAATAAATCATAATTTATTAATGGTGTAAATATGTTACCAATCAATAGGTAGTAAATACAATTTATTAAGATCTTGATAATCCAAGTGCGAACGCAGTAATTCTGAATTTTTAATCACGTCTAATTTTATTTTATTTTTGAGTTTTCATTTTTGATTTTCATGTAAAAAAATAAAATACAAATTACTAATTATTTTAAAACAAAATATTAAACATATATATATATATATATATATATATATGCATTTTATTATACCTACATTTTTTCTTTATTTTTTCTTATATTAAAAATCTAACAGTAATGTGGTCCCGTGCATATTAGAACTACTGTATATCATTTAAAAATGAATTAATAGTTATTAGTTAAAAATAAGTTATTTGTATAAATTACCTTTTTATTTTGTAAATGATTTAATATTTGAAAAATAATGAAATTATTTCCTTAAAAAAAGCCCAGTTAAATCTTTGCCTGTGGTTTTCAAACGTTTATTTAGATTCAAGTATTATTATATTAAATCTAAATAAATAAATAAATAATAAATACCATTGTTCAATAAAAAAGTGAAAACATTACTATACACTATACAGTGAAAACATTTTATACATTCAATAAATAAAAAATAGATTAATACAGTAAATAATACTATACAGTGCCACAGTGGCATGACCCGGATTTATTAATTTATTAGTAGGTAGTTTTGATATTATATAAAAGTAATATACAGAACCAATTTATTAATGAAATATAAGTGCTTTATCAAATAATATTTAAAATATAATGATTTTGAACTTAATTTTTTTATTATATTATATATTAATGACTATAGATAATTATAAATAAAAGTAAAAATCATAACGTCAATGATATTGAAAAACTTATTGTCTTAAGTATATTTAATAAATGATAATGGGAAGAAGGGTTCAATACCCAAACTTCTCCCTGGCTATGCCACTGTTACATTAAAAATTTAATGATTATTTAGAGTACTCTAAGAATTATACTAACCATTTAGGGAGTGTTATTTGCATGTAACAATTACTTATCTCAAAATACTTCTCTGAAAATGAATGAAAAATAATATTTAAGTATTTGTGTTTCAATATATTATCAAAAATATTTACTTGATATTTCATATCGAGAAGACATATTTCATCTTTCCTTCATAATCATAAGTAATATTGAAAGAATATCATGTGAAATGCTGAAATATATCAATAAAAAATGTTTATAAGGTATACAAATATGTTTTAAAATTTTAATAGGTAAATTAAAAAGTACTAGTTATTTCTTTAAATTTAAAAGCCTATGTAAACCTACATAAAAATACTAAACATAAGATTCATTTATATTTATTGATTTAAGATAATATTTTATATTGTTAATAAAGTATAAATAAAACATTCATGCTGATAAAATAAACAAAACAAAAAATATACGTAACTGAGTAAACACACTTGAAAACATACATACTTACAAAACATTGAAGATGTTCCGTTTTCTGAAGACATACATCGATACAATTGGACAGCTATTCGACAATATTATAACTCAAATTTTAATTTCAAATTTTCAATATTAAAAAATAATTATATTATTCCAACTTTACATTGAAAAAATCATATTGTCACACTAAACTCATTTGAAGTAAAATAAATATTCCACACAAACAGATGATTTTACATTAAATATATTTTAATAAATTATTCTATGCTAACAGAAATAGGAGATTATCAATAAAAATAATTACAATATTAATATTGATAATAAAATCAAAAATCATCAATCATTCATTCAGACTAGAAATAATTAAATACAAGGATGATTATGGCAGTCATGCTTTATAATTAAAATAAAAAAAAAAAATAGCAAAATCAAATTACTGTATCCAGTAATATATATTATATAAAATATTATTTAAATATATTAAAATTTTTGTTATTTTACTTTATTATAACTTTAAGATGTATTAAATAAAAATGAATAAATTAAACAAACATTTTAATAATTATTCTCATTAGAAAAAATGTACATTTATAAAAAAAAAATAATTTTGATATTGGAAATAATATTTTATTCGTACATTCTACATATCTATTTTTTAATTGAAAATATTATGGAAATATAAATATATACAAAGACATCTTGGGTTTAAAACCCAATTTTATGTTTAAACATATCTATAATTTTCTACCAAATAAATTATCAACAAACTTGAATGATTTTATAATATACTATGATTAAAATTAATAAAATAACAATTATTTTAAAATATTTATAATACTAATGTATAAGTACATATTTGGATATTTAAAAAAATGTTTATTTGGTAATACAATTAATAATATATTTAATGTAAAATAATTAATTTTACTGTTAATATTGAAAGCCATAATACCATCCATTATTTCAATACATAATAAAATCCAGTCTTAAATTATACATTAGACATACAGACATAATAATAATACTATTAAGTTACGAAACATTTATGATGTAAAATAACATAGTTATCAGAATATTATAATAAAGTTAAAAGTATTAGGTACATGTTTTGAATTAAATATAATAGTTTTGAATTAAATATCATACAAATTACGGTCATACCATTTAAAGTTCATTCGTAGTACGTATCATCAAAAAACATTTTTAGTTTTTAAATAAATATATATATTACTGTGAAGAATAAATCTTATTAACATATATTATATATATATATATATATGTATATATAAATATATATATATATTAATTATGACTATATATATATATATATATATATGTAATACAATTAATACACATATGTGCATATTAAATACATACACAAATGTATAATAAATTTGTTATATTGTTATATATACATGTATTATATTTGGATATTTAAATTTTGATTAACAAATAAATTTGTTCTGTAAAATAAGATTCCTTCAGCCTTGCCACATTCACTCTGAAAACATGGTGTATTTTAATAAAAGTCTATATTTTAACATTTGAAATTTCTACTGAACAAATTTCAATCAAAAAATATGAGTTTTTTTATACACATAATTAAATATGTATACAGAATAATATACCAAGAAATTAAGAACTGAGAATTATTTAGGACAGAAAATTGTTTTCTTAATAAAATTATTAATTTTGTATTAAATTACCATTCTTTAATTTAACGATTGCCTGATGAATTGTAATCATTATTAGACCGTTTTCTGTTGTTATAATTATTTCTTTGAGACCATTGATTATTTCCACTAGGAGGTGGTGGTGGTGGCATCATGCGACCATTAGCTAGACTCCATCCTGCAGCTTGTGTTAATGCAGCAGCCACAATAGCTGGACTCAAAGGTAACATTGGGTTATAACTATCTTGTCCATTTATGCCCAAAGATTGCAAATTTGGCATATCTACATTTCCCCGATTATCATGTTGCGAATGATACCAATTACGATAACTATCATTATGGCGATTATTAGAACGTTCCCATGGTTCACTAGGTGGAGGAGTTTGATGTCGATTTTTAGGTACTTGTGGTTTTGGAGCAGCTTCAGAAACACGTACTGAAACATCTTTAACAATATGATCTTCACCACATAAACTAGCAGCTACTTCAGGATCAAGGAAAGTTACAAATGCAAATCCACGGAATGGATTTTTTGGTACAAACACATTAATTACTTCACCAAATTTGCTGAAATATTCTCGAATATCATCAGCTGATAAATCTTCTGTTACACGACCCACAAATACTTTTCCAGAAAGTTCTGAACTATTTCCTTCCTAAATTGCATTATTATTTAAATAAATATACATTTAATTTATATTTTTATTTATTAAAATTTAACTAACTTTTGATTTTGGAACTTTAACTTCACAATTACGACCATCAATTTTATGACGTTGGGAAAGAACTCGTACTTGTGATTCTAAGTTAGTATATCTTAAGAATCCATATCCTCGAGATTGACCATTCTTATCTCTTTTAATCTAATAATAATAAAACATTATAAATATAAGTATAAAAACTAATCAATAAGTATAATTTTAATATATTATAAAATGTATTTATTAATAAAATATTAATAAAAGATGAATTAGATATAGATATGGAACTAATAATGATGGTCAAAGGTTATTATTTTGTATTATTATTAAAATTTGAATCAGCATTCATTAATTCACAATTTTAAACAAAGCTCAACTATATCATGCTCAAGAATCAGGATACTAAATTTTTTCATGTTTAAGAAATGATAGGAATTAAATAAATTTTTATTGTAAACTCCATTATTTTTTTAACATGACATTCTTACCACTCTGTATATAATAAATTAATAATATCAACTTCTTATAATTTTTATCAATTACCTGTAACATTAAGAGTTCTCCAAATTGACCAAAGTATTCTTTTAATTTTTGTTCATCATATGTATATGGTATATTTAAAACAACTAAATCTGAACATTTCAATTTTGTTTCTAATCTCTTTGTTTTAGCTGTTGGATTTTCTACGTTATCATCAATTTTTCTCTTATTTTCCACTAAAATTATAATTAAAATACTCTAAATATACTCTAAAATACTCTGATAAATACTCTAAAGGAATATTATTTCTTTTAAAATTTGTCAATTAAAATGAAAATATTTAATTATTAATTATATCTATATTTTTCATTGATTATAAAAATAAGAAAAAAAAATTAATATTAACTTTTATCCTTAAAAAAAATAAAATATTTAAATGACTTTTATATGGAGTTTCTTTTTATAATTAAAATTTTTAAATAAAGTAGGTTTTTAAATTGTACATTTCAGCATTTGTTTGGGTTGAATAATAATAATAATAATGATATTATAGGTAGTGTTTTATTATTTGTCCCACAAAATATTTAGGATAGTTTATAATCTAAATTATTTATTTATTTTTATACGTGGAACTATCAAAATTGACATTTCTATACTATAACAATATAGTGCTGATTATTGTTGACTGATATATGAGTATTGTAGAACTAAAATTTTGACAGCTTAGTATACTTTCATAAAAATTAATGGGAACATCACTGATTGCAACAATACTAAAATTTAATTTCATTAGTATTGACTGACAGAATAACAATTTTTACCTGCTGATATCAACATATTCAACATGCATATTAAAAAACTATCGTCCTACTTAATTAACCATACCTAGATAGAACTATTTTAAACTAAATATTATATATAATATGTAGGTATATTTTATATTTACTGTGACTAAGGTTGCAACCTTTAAAAGATGGCAAACCCAGAGATAGAATAAGCAAAAAATAAAGTTAAAAAAAGGTGAAAAATATTTTTATTAGTATTTAGTATTATTACATCTTTATTATACCTATAACAAGAAATCAAAAAATCATATTTTATTTTATATTTTGGCATATAGGTATGATACACAAAAATATTATTGCTCATTGATAAATTACATATAAATATTACTAATTTTATAACGACTCGGAAAATAATTCACTAAACCCGTAGCCTGTAGATTTTTATGTAAACCCAGAAAGGTCAAAACCCTAACTGTGACACTTGTATCTTAGAAATATTTTAAAAAACAACAAAATTACTATTTTAATCACTATGAAATAAATTATTAATTTTATATTAAATTACTCAATTATCTATATTACAGTAATGATTATTGATTATAATAAATTAGGTAGCAAAAATGTAAAATTACCTTTAGGAAAAACACAATAATAAGGCGTTTTCCCCCATTCATTATCTGGTACATGAAATCGACCATCAGCTAATCGAACACCTCTCACAACATTATTTTCCGTACGAAACTTCAAACCACTTGCTCCAGGAAATTGGGCGGTCAACGTGGACAACAGTAATGTACCATTATCCTCAAGAGGAAGTTCGACTGCTTCACCGTACTCTTCATCAGATACTAATACATACTTGACAGACATGTTTGATAACAATATAATTATTTGTTCTACGTTTTAAAAAGAAATATTCCTATTTTTACATTCAAGTAGTACTGATTTACACAAAAACACCGACGGTTCACGAATATTATGCACGTACAATATTAATTAATTGATTTTTATAAACATGTAGGTACATTACATTATTAAATTACAGTACTCATATAAGATTCTAAAATCTAAAACAACACTGACAACAAAAAATTCGAGAAATCGATTATAAAGTGAAAATTAAAGAACTGACAATACTAATTACCAAGTGGAAAATACTAAAAATTAAAAATATATTTTGTAGTCCATACTCTTAGTTTCTTGAGTCTCCATATATTTGTAGTTAGACATGAACAAATTTAAATACTACACCACAGACCACATTCACCATGACTAGAAGATTAGATAAACATAAAATTTTAAATCAGTAAACAGCAGTAATTGTTTAAGGTTAAATGGGGAAATATTAATAATTATTATATAAACGAAGACGTAAAACAACTACAGACATAGATAAAACTTGATAACAAAACGAACTATAGACACAGATATATAGAATAAACATAACATAAATAAATTTATTCTATATATCTGTGACTATAGATAACAGAACGTGACCAAAAGTTAGGACCATAATTAGGCTTTTTATATGCAACCACGATTTAAGATATATAGGTTGCGTATTGGAAACCCAAAATGTGACCACTGTACAGAGTAAGGAATACTGAAACAGCTGGGCCCTCGAACAACTAGCGAACCATGAGGACAACTTACAATAGTTTTATCTCTTTTCTATGAATTAAAGGATATTATATTCATAGTTATTATAGCTAAATTTAGGTAGGCATAGACACAAAATAGATAAATGGATGTAATTTCAATTTGTATTATTATACCCACGGTCTTAGAATAAGATTATACCTATGGAATAATTTAAAATATAGTTATAGTATATTATCGTAGTCCCCACCACAGATGTTATTATATGTCTGTGCCATGGCTATAGGCATTTTTAGGGCATTTTTTGATGTTTTAAGTGCATTTTATTAGTTTTTAGAGCATTTTTCACAATTTCTTCATAAAATGAACGAAAGTTGTTGCGATTCACAATAGACTTTCGCTAACTACCGACAGTACGAATATTAAATTATATATACAAAATATATAATATACTTTTTTATAGTATCGTCTAAAATTTTTTTATCATAGCTAGGTTTTTCCCCGAAAATTATAGCCGTTATATACCTATTAATCTATTATGTATTATTGTACAGGTTAGTAATAAAAACCAGCAAAAACAAGTTAAAATATAAACTTTTTTTTTTTTTTTTAATTATTTTAGAGTGAATGATTAATAAACTAGAAGTAAAACAGAACTGTACAACTAAAAGCGTACAATATACTATTAAAAAAAAACCAAAAAAATACACAATGTAATATAGGTAGGTAGTTAAAAATTTTTTTCCAATTTTTAAACTATAATAAATAGGTATAATTTTAATGCATTTTTTGAGTTTTTTGTCATTTTTGCATTTTTTTAAGGGCATTTTTTGAGGTTTTTTAGGGCATAATTCCCAGCCCTAATAATAAACAATTTCAAATATTTTTTTTTTTTTTTTGTACGATTTTATTTTCATTATATTTATAATTATTCTATACATATTCTAACATATTCTAATATTTTATGTAAATATATTTTAAATCTTAATGTAATTAATATCTGTAATCCTATCTGTTATTTACAATTTCGAATTATTTATACTTCACGTTTAAATTGAAATATTAATAAATTGAATTATTTATAATATAAAGATTAGTGACCGACTATTATAAATATTAAATAATAATAGTATAATATATTAATATGACTACAGACTACTATAATAATATAGCATAATATGAGAAAATAATAAGGCATGGATATATTTGTCGTTTTATTTTTGTTACTTTTGTATATACGGCTGTGCGATGTGTGTTGCGCATTGCGGTATTAGTGACCACTGACCAGTGTTGTTTTGTGTATCTCTATTAAAATATTATATTATTATATTAATATATTCTTATATTATTATATTATTATATTATTATATTATTATATTATTATATTATTATATTATTATATTATTATATTATTATATTATTATAATTATTATAATATTATTTAATTATTTTATATTACTTTTTTAAATTTAATCATCTATTAAAAATTTTTTTTAAAAAAAATTATTTTCTCAAATTTAGTAAAATTTGAAGACAGCCAGTTTATCGAGTAATAATTTTGATGAGTCTATTTCCCATAGATGTTGATTTTTTTAAATTTATTGAAAATATGATATTTCTGACAGCATTATTTGCACTAATTTAATCTATTATTTATAATCAATGGTATCTAATTGTGTTTCATATAATCTGTGGTGGTACTATTTACTACAGTCACAGATATATAGAATAAATAATATATATCTGTGACTACAGTTTTCTATTCCTTATCAAATGTTGTGTTAAAAGCACAGATATGCATATTGTCTGTATAACATCTGTGAAAAAAACCTAAACCTAAAAGGTTTAATCTAATCTGTGGTTCCAGTATCCAGAAACATAAACATAGGTACTATATAATTAATATAATTCTATATAGAAGTAAACTAGTTTTCACATTATCTTTGCGTACACACGTACATGAACATAATATAATAACACACAAATTATGTAGGTAATTATTTTAATTAAAAAACGCCACAACTACTATTAGGAGCCTACCTAATGCCACGGTTACGGGATACCATAAACCTATATAAAATAATATATTTTTACGATTTTACGTAATATTATACTATAAACGTGTTAAAGATGTAAAACGCGCAAGGCCGAGTTGCTGATATTGTTCAAGCTCCAACGAACCAGTTCCACTTCCATTACTTACCGTAATTTGTAATTTCACATTTGCTGACATTTCCATAGTAATTCGCGTCATCGCCCGGCCATCACTATTTCATTTTACATTTTGCGTTATGTAGGACGAGTCACACAGTGTTCAATGTTTACATAGACGTTTCTCCTTCTTAACGTAAGAAATTTACCAAACGCTTCGAGGTTTAGGCTACGTCAGTGTAAAATTTTATTACATCACCTTGAAGCTAGAATATAAAATTTAAAAAAAAATAAAAATTGTTTTTAATTCTCACATATATTTTAAATTCTTAGTACTTTATTATCATTTTATTAAATAACTTGCAGACACAAATGATAGTAGGTAGCAATAATTATTTATAAGGCAGAGTTTTATTGACTTTTTATTTTACCTACTAGTTTAATTATATTTTAATATCGATTAAAATTAAGATGAAACATACGATTAATGCGGATTTAAAAAAAGAACGTGAAAAATGCACGTTCAATGTTGAAGAATTTACCAATTTTTTGGACGGAGGTATTGAAAAAACACTGAATCGGAGAAAACTTGGTTTGTATTAATTGTTTTGTAATCATTTTAATGTTTGATCATTTAATTATATTAGGTATACCTATACCTATTTACTATTTTTTTTTTTTTTTTATAGAATCATTTTTTTTGTCTGATCCAAGTTTAAAAGATGATATCCCTATGGAATATTTAAGCCATAAAAAGCGTTATGAAAATGCTATACGAAAGAGTTGTATTTTATTCAAAAAAGTCAATGAGTGGCAAGAAACTGATGACAGTGGTAGCAATTCAATGGAAGTTTATAAGTAAGTATTACTTAAACAAACAAATATGTACATGTAAATTAATTATTTATAATTAAAAATGAAATTTTAGATCACTTCTAGGTGGAGCACTTGGTAGTGCTATAATTAAAGATGGATCACCTTTTGCTGTACATTATGTCATGTTTATACCAACACTTATGGGTCAGGGTACTCTGGAACAACAAGCAGAATGGGTTGGTCGGGCTTTTAGCAACCAAATTATAGGCACTTATGCTCAGGTATTACTATTAACCTAAATTATGTACCTACTATTAAAATTATGTTTTTATTAGTTAAACTTTATATTCAAAATAATACCAATATACTATGATAAAAAAAATAATATATTTTAATTGTTAAATTGTAATATACTTTATAACTAAAACTAAAACTAATGTAATTTGTACAATACAAATAATTTAGGTATTGACATTTCTATATTGTCTGATGAAGCAAGTCTTTGTGATGTACCTTATACCTAGGGCTTGGACTTATATGTAAATATATATTTTTACTGTGACTTGATAAAGTAATTTAGGTAAGTAATAAATTTGTTTCAAGCGATTTCCAATATAATGAATTATATTCTATTTTACATATTTTTACATATTTTGGTTTTTTTAATACATATAAATCCGAGCCCTACTTATAACATTTATTCTTTAACGAAATGTGTAATCTATCTGTTTTGCTTATTTATTGTATTTATTTCTTACATTAAGATATTTAATATAATATATTATGTTTAGTATAAACTTTAAAGTTAAGTTTATAATTGTTATAATGCAGCGTTATATCATCATAAACTTGGAAAATTTTGACCATAAAGTTTTTACAAGTATAAGGTTAATTACCAAACAAATAAAAATAATAATGTATATAATTAATTAAAAAGTTATTGTTGCTGTTTGCAGAATTGTCCATGTTTTGGTTTTGGTCTGGTGTTAATCAATTAATAATTAAAAAGCTTTTAATAATTTATGTTTACAGAAAAAAATAAAAACTATTAAGTACTTGAAATATTTAAAAATATGAAATTTTATAACAAACTTAAATTAATAAGAACAATTTGAAACAAATGTATAGATTATTAATTTGTCATATTTCACTAATCATTCATAAGAGTCATGTAGCTATTTAAAATAAAATCCTTTTTGTAAAGCCCTACTTTAAATTTAGAAAATATTGACTTTCAAGTTTCTAATCTAATACCTTAACTAAAAATAATTTTAAATTTATAATATCATAGTAATTTGTTTAACATAAACAAAATATCAATGGCAATATAAATTTATTGTATTTTATAATGTTTCTTCAAATAAAATATTTTATATTTCATTTTGTTTGTTTTTTTTTTTATTTCTAATTTTCAATTCCTTTTTATTAATTACTTAATTGTTTAATATACTATTGTAAAATCTAATATAAACAAGATAGATAATTATATTTCCTTTTTGATAAGTATTTATAATATTATGTGTTTTAATTATTTTGTACAGACTGAACTTGGCCATGGTACATTTATTCGTGGTTTAGAAACAACTTGTACATATGATCCAAGTACAGAAGAATTTGTTTTGAACAGCCCTACACTAACATCATATAAATGGTGGCCTGGTGGACGTGAGTGTTTTTTCAAATGTTCAATAAAATTATATAGATTTGAAATTAATTTTAATTTTTAGTTGGGCATACTTGTAATTATGCAATTGTTATGGCTCAGCTTTATACCCAAGGACACTGCTATGGTATACATCCATTTATAGTTCAGCTCAGAGACGAAGAAACATGGGAGCCAATGCCTGGTAATAAAATAATAAATAATATAATATAAATAGTGTTATTGAGTTAATACACGTTTTAGCTATCTTACAATATGCCCTCTTGTAATTACTATTTACACTATATACTATAACTATGTTTATTATTAATTATTATTAAAATAACTTAATACTATATCAAATATTTATTTTAATGAGAAAATTGACATCTTTTATTCTAAACCAGATTTTTAAATTTGGTACTCTTGGAGAATAACTAATTTTTTCTATTATGATTGCACACAAATAAAATATTATATACTCTGTTCCAAAAGAGAAGACACGAAGCGGTGACCAGTTTTCGTTCGGTGGCGCGCATTCTCCACCTACTCCGATAAATGCACGTATGCTCACCAGCGACCTCTGACACCCAGCTGCATCGTTAAAAACTATTATACGGCGCACTTGGATTGTTGACATCTATGACACTTGGCGAATATACGTATAACCTGTCACCCCTGATAACCGTGCAAGTGTACACGGCTATTGTGTGCCACATTTTAATTACGGTGTATATACATCGTCGGAAATGATCGGCCGTCATTCGCTATGCGCAGAACCCGTGTCTTCTCTTTTGGAACAGAGTATAGTATATAGCAGGGGAGGCCAATTATAATTTATTTGTGATCGACCTATGTTTTTCTAGGTAGTCGCGATCGACCATAAAAAAAAAAAGGTCAATAAGCAAAAATAAATTATAATATGTATGTATATGCGTGTTACTTTTATTTTACTATGTAAATATAATTAATGTATTATTAACGTTTAATTTCACAATTTAACACAATAAATATTTTAATATATTTATTAAATTATTACTTTTAATTTATTACTACTAGTATACAACTACTTTTATTATTACTATTATGATTATGTTTATTTAATCATTCAATGAAATGTTTGTGCTTGATTTGATTTGATAATTTCACAAATTCTGGGGTGAAAAGATAATCTCAAGCTATCTTTAGAATGAATATCAGTCAAACGTGGTTGGTACTTACTTTTGATTTGAAGTAAATACAAAAAGGCCAATTCACATAGATACGTCCGATCCAAAGCAAGAATATACTGACTCATATCTATTGTTATTTGTTACTGTCATTCCGGACTGGTTCGAATTATCAATTTATATGAATGCAATAAAGACCATTATT
This sequence comes from Tetraneura akinire, assembly GCA_021307375.1. Taxonomy (NCBI): domain Eukaryota; kingdom Metazoa; phylum Arthropoda; class Insecta; order Hemiptera; family Aphididae; genus Tetraneura; species Tetraneura akinire. The sequence continues at coordinate 16,182,204 of JAIUCT010000001.1, forward strand.
AGGAATTAAGGGATATCCATCAGATTACGTAGTACGTACAATGTACCTCACAATAATAAAATACACGATATCAGTGTGTAGACTCATAACTTTTTCATAGTTATTTATTGCTTTTTTCTAAATCTAATTTTTATATTCATGAGAGATGGGATATACAAAGATACAGAAATATACAAAAAAATATTTTATTTGTATTCTGAAAAAAATTAAAGAAAATGTGAAATGGTTTCACGATTGATTGTAATTGATATGTTGGCCACCCCTGGTATGTAGCATAAAACACATACTACAGTCACTACATTATCAATAAATTGTATATTGTAATATAGGCCATGTTTTATTGTGGTATTAGGTATACAAATTGGTGAAATTGGAAGCAAATTGGGAATGAACTCGACCAATAATGGATATTTAGGATTTGATAAAGTGAGAATACCTAGAATGCAAATGTTAATGAAAAATGCTCAAGTTCTTAAGGTAAATAATTTGTTTCAAATAATTTTCTAGTAAATTGCAAAGAAAAATTAATTTAGACATTTTTGATTCTTATTGTTATGAATATTATAAAATATAGATTATCACATTATCAACGTAATAGAAATTAAAAATTATCATAGTTTAATTTAAATAAAATTTATATAGATAAATATGTAATAACTATTAACTATAAATATAAAAGTGAATATTAAAAAGAATAAAGTATTTGAGAAGTTATATAATATATATAAATTTAAATATACGTAATTTTACAATTTACTATCCATAGAAGTCTATAATAAATCATAGTTTTAAATATTTATTTAAAAAAATTAATTTATCATTAAAAAATGTATAATATAAAAATTAAACATTTAATAATATTTTTATATTTCTTATTAATTTGCAGGATGGTACATATAAAAAATCATTAAATGATAAATTAACCTATGGTACTATGATTTTTGTACGTGTAGTAATTGTTAGAGATTTAGTATCAGATTTTATATCAAAAGCTGCTGTAATAGCAACTAGATATAGTTGTGTAAGAAGACAGTCAGAAATCAAATCTGGGTTAATATTTAATTTTTACAAATTAAAACTTCTTGAAAATTTAAAAAATATTTTTTCTTTTATAATTTAGTGCAGGTGAACGTCAAATTTTAGATTATCAAACACAGCAGTATAAAATTTTACCAACTATAGCCATCAGTTTAGCATATAAATGTGCAGCAAAATGGCTTTGGGATGTGTATAATGAAGTAACTTCACAATTAGAACAAGGAGATTTAGAACAATTACCAGAAGTAATACAGATTTCAATAAAATAATCTATTGCATTAATTTTATACTATATTTTTACTTTTTAGTTGCATGCAATGGCTTGTTGTTTAAAGGCTGTTGGTACAGCAGATGCCGCTATAGCTGTAACAACATGTCGTTTAGCATGTGGAGGTCATGGTTATATGAATAGCAGTAATTTTCCAAATACGTATGCAATGACAAGTGCTACTGAAACGTATGAAGGAGAAAACACTGTTTTACTTTTACAAACTGCCAGGTAATTAACTTATTTCATTATAAATTTGAATTAATTTTTTTCTTTGAAAAAAAAAAAAAGAAAATAAATATTTTTAAATTTATTTTTGGGCATTAAGGTTTGAAAAATTTACTGAAGTATACTTATATATTACGTAACATTATATCAAAATATTAGAAAATTCCCAAGTCTCAATTTTTTTTTTATAGCTGTTTAAAGTTGATATTTTTAATTTAAACGAAAATCTCAGAATCCATCGTACTAGTATTCTTCTTATTTTTTCTTAATACTTTTAGAATAAAAATTAATTGATCGATTATAATGTAATCAGGTTTTTCTCCATTGTCTGATCGAGTCGGTCGAGATAATAACAAATTAATGAATGACAATATAAATACATATTTATGTCCGCACGCAACTAACTATGTACAATCAAATATCTATTTTGATTGATATACGGTACCTATAATTATTTCGTTATGAAATCTTTTTTCAAATTGTTTTCGTTGGTAAAGTATACCCATATAGTTGATATTATATATTATTATGACTTATGATTGTGTATACACGGATGATTAAGAATAAGAAATTCATTAATAATATCTAAATTATTATTTTATTTTTTGGTCGTGGGGTTGGTGGTTGAACCTGACCCTCCCCCTGTAAGTACGCTATTGAATATAATACTAATATTAGTAAGTATAGTAATTTTTACTTTGTTTTATTTTATTTAAAGGTTTTTAATAAAAGCATGTCATGATGCAAAATCTGGTGTAAAATTAACTGAAACTGTATTGTACTTAAATGATTTCAAAAACTTAAGACGTAATAACTGGACAACAAATTTTGAATGTATTATCAATGCATTTTTTCAAGTTGCCGGAGGGTAAATTTTATATTATAATAATATTTAAAACAATTAATTTTTCAAAGGTTCTTGTATTTAGTAAAATTGAAAATTGCTACTTTTCTATTAATAAACTAGTAAATTCTGGAATGTCTCAAGAAGATGCTTGGAACCAAACTACTATTAAACTAACCAAAGCAGCTGAAGTAATTTTAGTTTTATTTTTTATCATAAATTATTTAATTTAAAAAAATAATAAATAAGATAAGTATTAAATTTGTATGTTTTTTAGGCACATTGTAGAGCTTTTGTAATAAATAGTTTTATTACAACACTTAAAACAGCCAAATTATCAACAGAATTAATGAAAGTACTAGTAACAGTGTGTGAATTACTTTGTGCACATTGGATCTTAAATCAATTGGGAGATTTTCTTCAAGTATATTTTTTTAATTTCTTTAACAGTGTTGATGTCTATCTAGATAAAAAAATATTTATCTTTTATCTCATCTAGATAAATAAATTTGCACTCATTCGAAGTGTTATCTAAAATAAAAATTTTATTTATCTATTTAATTTATCTAGATAACAATGTTGCTGATAGTTTTCAAAATTATTATAGTATTAAATACAATTTCATTTTTTCAAAAATTAACTTTTTCTTTATAAAATAATAACAATTTATGTAATGTTAACTTAATATAATGAATAAGGAAATAAGGAGTAAATGTGGCGACAAAAAATAAACAAATAATAATATAAATCATAAAGTATACGATTTCATTCAATCTAGTAAAAATAATTATAATTATGTATGTCTTATAATGTCTGATTATCTTATATAACAGGGGTGGCGAACCTATGAACCTATATACAGAAGTGGCATGTTGACCAAATTTCAGTGGCACGTCAAATTTAAAAACTTAAAAAAGTATTATTTATCTTAAAAAAAATTATATTTTTAAACTTTGGTATGAGAAATTTTAAGAATCAAATTTAAACGTTTTTTAATAATAGGTAAGAAAATGTGTTTACAAATGTTATAATAAATAATATTTATGGTTTTAATAATATGTATTTTAGTAAAATTCATTTTTTTCGCACGCGAGCATATTTCAAAAAACTTGATTTTAAATTTTGGCACTTGACCCAAAAAAGGTTCACCACCCCTGCTATATAAAATATTTTGTATATTATATAAATTACTATATTGGTTTGTGAAAACAACAGTCAACATAATATAAACTTTGAAAACAATTATTTTAGTGTTTGTCATATAAAAATACCCATTTGGTATATATTATAATAATGTAATGTATATTGTTGCCTGAAATAACATTTTATTTTAATTCTATGATAATATGATAAAGATATACACATAATTTAATACCTATAATTTTAAGAAAAGAAATTATTTAATTTAGGTATAAATTGTCAATTATATCATTATATCTTGATAGGCAATAAATACTCGTTTAAATGTCATAATAATTTATTTTTTAATTTTAATATAAAATATTCCAGTTATTTTTTTAAACCAATATATATTTTATTGTATTTAATGTTTTAAAATGTTAAATTACATATTATAATATGCAAAAAGAAAAAATTGTATTTAACTTAAAAATTTTAACTATATATGTAAGAAATACTAATAATGTAATAGGTATATTTTGTTTATACACAATGTATAAATACCAGGAATAACTTTATTCAATTTTTTTTTCAATGTACCTGTATTATATAGGTATGCAATGTTATATCACATTTATTAAATGTGGGTTTTAGTTAATATTCTTATATACTAGTATATATAGTATTTTGGTTGATATTTTACAAAAAAAAAAATATTCGTTTTTTGTTCTAGATAATAAAAATGGAATTTTTACCTTTATCAAGATAGACAAATACTTATCTGATCTCAACACTGATCTTCAATATTAATTTTTTAATTTATTTTTCAGTATTCAAATTTAAAGACAAATGATATTCCTTCTATACAATCTTTATTAGAGGAATGTTTAAAATTGATTAGACCTAATGCAGTTGGTCTGGTTGATGGTTTTGATATCCGAGATGAAATATTATCCTCTACATTGGGAGTATATGATGGTAATGTTTATGAACGTTTATTTGAAGATGCTAAAAAAAGTCCATTGAATAAACATTCTGTTAATGATTCATTTCACAAGTATTTAAAACCATATTTAAAATCAAATTTGTAAATGAATCAATTTAAGTTTAACTATTATATCTACAAGGGAAATAATTACAAACAAGAAATTTAAATGTGTTGGTATAATATTGATTATTGTTTCCATATATTTATCATTGTATAATAATATATTTTGTAAACGGGTTATTAGTTATTTTAAATTTATATACAAATACTTTTTAAGATTTAAGAAATAATAAAATAAAAATTAATGTATATAATATATTTATATTTATGCATAAAAATGCATAAATAATGGTTATTTTTTTATAACTTTATAAAATTGTTAATTATAAAATATAAAATAATAAAATAGAAATTACTAAAATAAATATGTAAATTTTTGACAAAGCAAACAAAAATTTGTTTTTAAATTATTATTTATTTATATACATAAAACTATATATAATATTTTTTTTACATAATCATAAACAATATAAAATTTAAATATTTCTTATAAATATCTTCAATTTTTTTTTTTTGAACATTTTTCCTTTTTCTAATATTTATTATTAAAAATGTTAAATAATTATTATAATTTATTGTTTTTACAATAGTGTGTCATTTATTTCTTATTTTGAATGAAAACACGATTTACGGCAGTTAAAAGTTGTAAGATTACCACAAAATACAAATGGAATATGTTTTCAGTAGAAAATTAAATCTATGTGTTATTTTTTGAATTACTCAAAATTGTGCTTATGGGAAGGAATGCTAACCAAAAAAATATAAAAAATTCGACAAAATTCATTGAAATTATAATTTTGACTAATTTTATTTTAAATATTTTAAGATAAATCATTAAATATTGATTTTTAGTGAAAACATAGAACTTTGAAAATAACTAAAATTGTTTGATGAAATTGACAATTTTGAGTTTTTGGTTTGATAACTTAATAAAATCATATACATATTATATTATGTACCTAGTTTTAAAATATTTTGTAAATTGAAAGTACCATTTTTTAAAAAAGCTGTTTAAAGTTGTATTTTTTATGAAAATCAAAAAAATATAGTTATTCTGGATTCTTATTATATTGTAAGTAATAACAGGAAAATATTTAATTTTTAAATACACTATGCCTGAAAATTTAAGTGTTTTATGACATAAGTACGAGCAGTGTTGCATAAAGATAAATATGAATTTATCTAGATAGAGCAATAAAATTATCTAGATAAGATAAAAGATAAATAAAAATGTAATTATCTAGATAAATAATAAATTAAAATTTATCTAGATAAAAAAAAATAGATAAATTTTTATGCTATTATAAAATGTCATAAAATTACTAACATATCAATAATGATAATCATCATTAGGATTAAAAAAAATTCTTTGAAATTTATGATGAAACTTCACCTTTACATGGAACTAATTGAATTTAATTGAAATAAAAAATTTAACTGAGTAACTTGAATTTTTGTAGTTATTTATATTTAATTTATTTTATCTAGATAAATTTATCTAGTTGACTTACATATTTATCTAAGATAATGACTCAGATAAGTCATTTTGAATTCATCTGTATAAGATAAAAGATAAAAAAAAAATTATCTAGATAATATGCAACGCTGGGTACCTACGTATGTATGTAAAATATTTTAAAATTATGACTTAATTTTTTTTACAAGTTTGCAAAGTTTATAATTGTATTACTTATATTACCATCATTATCCTTTCCTCGTCTATATCTCATCATTTTTAGATACTGAGTGGAGCGAAGAATGTATTGGTTTTACAATGATTTGGGTATTTTTGTTTTTTTTTTATGTTTTTATGTCTGAAGACACTTTTACTACCCGAAATAATGCTCCGATTTTCACGAATGTTATATGTTTTCGATTGAAAATTGGATGTAGATTGTACTTTATATTAAGGTCATTTTTCGAATTTCTCAAAATTGACTCCATGCGACACAAAAAAAGGACGAAAAAGGGACATTCTTCCTTCGACGAATTTGATTCATCAGCTAAATTTGTTTATAATCAATGCTAATAGCAACCAAAATAATAATATTGAAACTAATAGCAACCATCTATAAACAGAAATTTCCATCGTAAATCTCATAATACTTCTTTGAGCACCCTCTGGGGTTGGCCATATCACAGATCATAGATCAAAGACTAAAGTCTATAATGAGAATAAACGAAACAACCAGTGATATATACATAATGGTGTAAGGTGATTTTTTCCAATTATCTAGAATTAGCTATAGGGCAAAATGAAAGAAATGACGAAAAAAGAAATTTCGACGAATTCGGTTTAAATATTTCACGATAACTCAAGAAATTTTGAAGTTAGAGACTTAAAAATTTTATTGGGTATTCACATAAGTTATATATATAGGTGGTAAAATTTTGGAACCGTTACCTTAATTTTTCTACAAAATATAGGACGTTGAATATTTCGTAAAATTCTCGTGTTTATTTATATAATGATTGATAAAATTTGATATTTTTAGTAAATCCATTTATCAAAAAAATGACGAAAAACGCCATTATATGACGGAACTTCGCTCAGAATCGTTTTTTCGAATGAAATGATTTGCCATTGCATTCAAATTATAATTAGTTATAATTAAACACCATAATTGCACACCTATATCCTTTCTACACCTGTATCCCTTCCCTTGCTTTTTATTTATAGTACCTATATGCTAGGTATATCCTTTGTTCTAAGAAATGTTAGTAGGTATTATGTTTTTTTATTTTCTTAATTAAAAAAAAATGTATTACTGTATTAGTATGTTACCATTGCTCTTTGTTCATCTTTTCCTTGGGTATTTCATTTATGTGTTTTGTACTCCGAATATTTGATTACCTATATTATTCAGATAATTAAGTATATTATGCTTTCTATTATAGTATTTATAGTCATACATTTTCTTTATGTAACTTAAATTCTATCTCATATACATAATACATATATACAAATATAAGCGATTCAGTTTTATAAATTTTTACTTGTTTTGGTATTCTTATCATTATATTTGGAATTTGGTTATTACTTTCTACATGTCAATATTTCTAACTCCTATAATATAAATAGCTATAATAATACTTATAATAATTTTTTTAGGTTGTATTTAATAAGCCATCAAGGACTTATATCTTCAACTTCTCACTTTCAGATCTTTATTCGTGCCTTATATTAATAAATTTAAAATTCACAATATATAATTATTTTCACAATATTATCTTGTTCTCTTTCGCCAAAATCAAAATAGTTCTTTTCTTTCAACACGTATATGACCGACTGGATACTGAAATATATACAATTTAATACATTATGTATATTTATACAAATTTTGAATAATATGAGTAGGTATCTCGTACCTATATAATATAACTATATAAGAAATTAACAATCTAGGTAGGTATTAAAATAATATCACTCTTCATTGGTAACTCGTACCAACTCGGAAGTATTAAATAATAATAAAATAATATAAATTTACACTTTTAACTGGATTATAAATTTATAATATTATATTGGCTTGGATATTTTATTTTCATTGGAATAAAATACTTATATTAATATGCTATATTGTAGTTTGAAAAATGATAAAATATCCATACTATATGCATTACAAATATGTAGGAAATTAAAAAAAAAAAAATTAAAATTTTTTCAAATCTAAACTTCATTTTAGATTCTGAGCGAAGCGAAGAATGTATTTGGTCTTACAATGATGTGTGATTATATTTTTATTCTATAGACACTTTTACTACCCGAAATAATGCTCCAATTTTTATGAATAGCAAATGTTTCCGGTTGGAAAGTGGATGTAGTTGGTACTTTATTTAGGTCATATTTCGAATTTCTCAAAATTGACCCTAAGCGGTAGAAAAAACAGCATTTTTCACGTAAAATGAAATTTCGACGAATTCGATTTCAATATTTCACGATAATTCAGGGAATTTTGAAGATAGAGACTTGAAAATTTTTTTGGGGGTTCACATAGCTACTATATATATGGGGTAAAATTTTGGAATCGTTTGGTTAATTTTTCTACAAAATATAGGACTGAATATTTCGTAAAATTCTCGTTTTTATGTAGGTACCTACCTATATAATGTTTGATAATATTGGCAATTTTTAGTATTAAGGTCTGAAAATTTTACTGAAGTATACTACATATTAATTAACATTATATTAGAATATTAGAAAAATCCCTAATCTCAATTTTTTTTTATAGCTGTTTTTAGTTGATATTTTTAGTTCAAACGAAAATCTTAGAATCCATAACGAATATTCTTATTATTTTTCAATACTTTCACAAGAAAAATTAATCGAAAAACCAATAAATTTGGAAAAATTTTGAATATTTTATTGAAGCATATTGATATATATCTTAATGTATTTCCGAAATATTAAGAAATTCTCACCACTCAATTTTCTAAGGTAAAAAAAACGACGAAAAAATGACGAAAAACGGCATTTTTCACGAAAACTGAAATTACGACGAATTCAATTTCAATATTTCACTATAACCCAGGAAATTTTGAAGATAGAAACTTGAAAATATTTTTAGCATGTGGAGGTCATGGTTATATGAATAGCAGTAATTTTCCAAATACGTATGCAATGACAACTGCTACTGAAACGTATATGAAGGAGAAAATATTGTTTTACTTTTGCAAACTGCCAGGTAATAAACTTATCTCATTATAAATTTGAATCAATTTTTTTCTTTAAAAAAAAAAAAAATATTTTTAAATGTATTTTTGTGGGATTGGTTTTGTATATATATATATATATTTCATTAAAAAAAAAAAAAAAATTTAAAAAAATCGGATTTTTAATTAACCTCAATAACACTTTAAAATTAAATATTAATATTATTCAATTTATTATTAATATATACCTACTCAACAGCATCATTAAAACTAATATTTTATTATTTTTTTCAGCAAAGCGAAAAATGTATTGGTTTTAAATTATGTGTCTTTTTTCCTTTTTTTTTTATGTCTGTAAGACACTTTTTCTACTTGAAATAATGTTCTGATTTTTACGAATAGTAGGTATATATTATCGGTTGGAAAGTAGATGTAGTTAGCACTTTATTTAGGTCATTTTTTAAATTTCTCAAAATTGATGCCATGTGATAGGAAAAACGACTAAAAAAAAAGACGATCTGATACTCCTGCCGCAGGGATATAGGTTATATATCATAGTAGGTATTTAATTATAATTATAATTTGAATGCAATGATAAACCATTGCATTCAAAAAAACGATTCTGAGCGAAGTTCAGTCAGATAATGTATTGATTAATATATTGCCATTTTTTTGTCATTTTTTCGTCGTTTTTTCTACCGCGTAAGGTCAATTTTGAAAAATTCGAAAAATGACCTAAATAAAGTACCAACTACATCCACTTTCCAACCGGAAATATATGTTATTTTTGGAAAACGAAGCATTATTTTGCTTCAAAAAGTGTCTTTATATAAACTAAAAAATAAAAACACACACAGAGTCACCGACACCATTATATATTAATACATTGTTCGCTTCGCTCAAAATCTAAAAGTACAAGTAAGTACCTATATATTATAGACCAGGGGTCACTAACTAACTTCTATGGAGGTCCATTTTGAAACTTGCCAAACTGGCCGCGGTCCCTAACAGTTTTAATGATTTTTACACACGTTATTAAATATATTTTTTTTAAAAAAGTAGTACTTTCCTACCTATTTATATATAGGTACTGATATGATTTATAATATGAATTTAGTAAAATGCAATTACAAAACAAAATATTTAAACAGAACCCATTATAAGTACCCATTATTTGATGCAAAAATTTACATATTTTATTTTTACATTTACTAATATTAATTTAATTATATGTATAAATTAATTTAATTATATGATAAATATAATTGTATAAATAATATATTGATTTAATGTAAAAAATTACATTTTTAATTTTTAACGAGTTTAATTGGTGTGAAGTTTGTGCAACTGATTTGCATAAACTATTTTTAGATTCTGAGTGGACGAGTGGAGCGAATACAACCAATATGTATTAGTTTTACAATGATGTGTTTCTTTTTTTTTTTTTTATGTCTGAAGACATTTTTACTAGGTACCCGAAATAATGCAAAACGACGAAAGAAACTGCATGTTTCACAAAAACTGAAACAAATTGGGTTTCAATATTTCACGATAACTCGGGCAAATTTGAAGTTATAGACTTGAAAATTTTTTTGCCTATTGACATAGGTAGGTTATATTATATATATAGGTGGTAATTTAATTTTTCGTTAATTTTTCTACAAAATATAGGACGTTGAATATTTCGTAAAATTTTCGGTTTTATGTATAATATAATGTTTGATAAAATTGGCAATTTTTGACAACCAAGTCTGAAAATTTTACTGATGTATATTTACGTATTACTAAAAATTAGTTAAAAATTTACATATTTTATTTTTACATTTACTTATATTAATTTAATTATAAGTATATAGTATATTATATATAAATATAATTATATAAATTACATAGGTATTGATTTAATGTAAAAAATTACTTTTTTTATTTTTAACGATTTTAATTGATGTGAAGTTTGTGCAACTGATTTGCATTAACTATTTTTTGTATAGTAAAAATCTTAATAACGTAAAAGCTACTCCGCTAATAAGGGTCTGTAAAAAATGTGTTCAACGTCCGTATCCGTTGTAGACCTGTTATAGACCATTAGGTATCTAGTAATAATAATAAAAAAAAAAAAAAAAACAGTACCTACCTATACTTATTCCAAATTCTCATTTTTTCACTGAGGTTTTACAACGAGTATAATCTCATAATATAAGATAAGTAGATCTAGAAAAATGGGACTTTATAATATTTTGCACACATTTACATAAAAAGAGAAATATACGTAGGATGTTTATTATTAAAAAAAAAAAATAGAAGATGCCCAAAAATAATAAATATGTATTCCAAATCTTGAAATCTCTATACAGCCTCTAAAACTAATTTTTGTAATTATTATTAAACAATATTTATAAAGAATTTCGTTAAAAACATAGTTTTTATGATTTTTAGATAGGTAGTTAATTAAAATATGTGATTTGGTTTTGACGGTTTTGTCAATAAACGTAGCGTAATATCACGACTATTATTCCAATTCTCCAGAACGCCCGAACATAATCGCCAATCGGTTTTTATATTCTCGCCATTAATTTATTAGGTCTCAAGGTTAATAATAGCGGGGGTGATTATCGATTTTATGAAAAAGGTTTCTATAGTTTTGAAATTGATATTGGTCTTTTTGAAAAAGAAAAAAAAACTATTTAAAAGTACCGTAGTAATAGGTTTTATTAAATATTTTTCAATGGAATAATGCATATCATCGGGACATCGGCCACAATATAGACGAAATAATTATTACGTATATTGAACATATTATAAAATATCATTACCTACCTTTACCTCTTTATATACTATACCTAAATAGTCGTGTATTATATGTACAGTTTTATTTTATATAATATTTTATACGTTTTCCATAGACAACAACCGTAAGTCCGTAAGGTATATTATAAACTATAAAGGGTTTTAGTGACCGGCAATGAAAATATTATACACGCATACACACACTTAAAAAAACGATTGATTTTATACACAAAAACAATATATATATTAATAAATAATAATGTACTTATTAGTATTTACCTAAACGATTCGTTCGCTATATTAATTAAGTTGACACATTATTATTTAGTAATGAATCATGTTTGAAAATAATTATGCATTCACGATATTCAAATTTACTGCAATCGATCGACCTCATCGGGTAACGTCCATCTCGTTTCCTTTCGGCCTAAAAAAAAAAAAATTGTAATAACATTTTATGCGTACATATACATACTCATATATTATATATTATACCGCAGACGTCATGATTATTAGTAAAACAGGTTCTGTATAGAGTATACGTGTAATAATGGTTATTTTCATTATAGTCATATTATAAATTTATAATATATACACGCGAATATCAATTCTTTCAATTAATATAATATTGACTAAATAATTATATTCGATTAAATAATTGTTATAAAACTGTCATTGTACGCGAAACTTCTGGTATACTGATTGGTAACGTTGGTAAAAGTGGTAATTTCAAACAGTCTACAAGTTTACGACATGGTTCGCAAGCACACGATCAACGCAGATTTGAAAAACGAACGGGAGAAGTGCTCATTCGACATGGTCGAATTGACGAATTTCCTGGACGATGGAGCGGAAAACACGGACAAAAGACGAAAGCTCGGTAAGCATACATACTATATGTATTACTATACACGTATATATTTATAGGTAGGTATACCTATTGAGACTCGTAATAATGACTTGCATCGTTTTTTCGTTCAATTTTCAGAGGATTCTTTCCTGAACGATCCGAGGTTTAAGGACGATGTGCCGATGGACTATCTAAACCATCAAGAACATTACGAAATGGCGATTAAAAAGACTTGTATATTGTTCACGAAAATTAAGGAATGGGAGAAGATAACACAGGATAACTTGATAGATATTTATGCGTATGCGAACATTTTCATTTAGTTTTTGTCGTTTTGAGCGTAGAAATTCGCTCTTCGGACTGGCTCTGGGTAGTATTATCATAACATCATTTCATGGCCACGCAGGTTATAGGTATAGAGTAGTAGACACAAACTTTCGTATAACGACATACCTATACGATTCCGAAAATTGATATTTCTTTAATAATTAACCATTACGAAATATGATATTATGCGTTTAATTATTTAAATTTATTTTTACGTGCTGGAGATTTTTTTCTTTTAAACGATAGGTACGATGAATTACGCGATCACAATTATTAAACTAAATGCATACACTCGCATACCTATATTTTTATAAATGTAGTGTCGGTCAACGGTCGCACAACTCAATCGCTATCCGAAAATAATAAATCCATTCACACTATTTTAGTTATGCATAAATATTATACAAAATACATTTCATAGGTAGGTATATGAGTCGAATCGTTTTACATCATTCGATGTTTTTTTCCTTGCAGTACACGTTGTAAACTATTGCAGTAACCAAAGAATTTAACTTATATATGTTGCTATATGTTGCATCCACTTAGTGAAGTAGGTACTGAAGTTGATATTTTCATGAAGTGGATATCCAGTATCCACTTTATGAAATGTATCCATATTATAGTCTATTAGCCAATTATAAGGTGAAGACAACAATTTTTTACACTAGGTATATGAACAATTTTATCTTTTCATGAAATGGATAAATACTAGTTCATCCATATAGTGAAATATTATTATTTTTTGATATTTTAATATTTAAAATACTAATAAGAACGTTATGTGAATAAACTTAAAATAGATTATTATTATTTACATTTATTTAAATTAAATAAGATTGCGAGTTATGGCAATGACTATTATATAACTTTTTTTTTTTTTAAACAAGAACATCGTCCACTTTGACGAGCATTTTAGATTCTGAGCGAAGCGAATTATAATATTAGTTAATATTAGTTTTACAATGATGTGTGTTTTTTTTTTTTTAATGTCTGAATACACTTTTAATACCCAAAATAATGCTCCGATTTTCACGAATAGCATATGTTTCCGGTTGAAAAGTGGATGTAGTCGAATTTCTCAAAATTGACCCCAAGCGGTAGAAAAAACAACGAAAAAATGACGAAAAAAAGAAAACTGAAATTTCGACGAATTCGATTTCAATATTTCACGATAACTCGGGCAATTTTGAAGTTAAAGACTTGAAAATTTTATTGGGTCATAAGTACTGTATAAATAAGGTAAAAATATATAGAACTTTCAATATTTTGTAAAATTCTCGTTTTATGTACAGGCAGGGCCGGCCCGAGGTATCTTGATGCCCTAGGCAAATACTTATTTAGCCGCCCCTAATTTCACTAATCAACATCATAAATGAAAATAATATTTTGTTTAAATGTAGTATGTGTAATATTCAATATATAATGTTTGATAAAATTAGAAATTTATGATATTAAGGTCTGAAAATTTTACTGAAGTATATATATTACGGGCAATGTGAACCTTATTAAAAAAAAATAACAAATATCATTATAATAATATGTAATTTATTAAATTATTATTTATTGATATTATTTTAAATATTTTTATTTGAACAAGGTAAACTATTATGGCATTTTAGCCATAATAGCTAATTTTCTAGCGATTCTTTTCTATTTCGATTAATTGATTTTTTCCTTCATTCCGTCACATTTTCATGTAAATTTTGTTCATTATTTTCTGTATCCCTGACATTTTCATGTACATTTTGTTCATTATTTTCTGTATCGTTAGAAAGAACTTTTATTGAATCAAAAGCTGCTTGAAGTTCTTCTTCGGTTTTTAATTTTGAAATTATTATATTATTATATGTTATTTTATTTTTGTACGTGTGTCCAATATTGTAAATGTAAATAAAAACATACTTTGCAATTCAAAATGTTATAATGGTTTGACTAGTACAAACAATTTTTTTTTTTTTAATAAGATTCACATTACGCGGCAGGACTACATTACCCGATATTCTACATTGCCCGTAACATATATACTTATTACTTAACATTATATAAAAATATTAGAAAAATCTCTATTCTCAATTTTTTTTTATAGCCGTTTTAAGTTGAAATTTCAGTAAAATCAATATTTAAATTATTTATATGGATTTTTCTTATTATTTTATTACAATATTTTACAATAATGTTAAATAAAATTGTGAAATATTTTTGAAAATTTTTGAAAATTTAATTGTATAAAAATTATATATAGTGTTCATTTATGTACTATATGTGTGATAAAATTTTGCGTTTTAAATATTTAATAAAAAATGCCAATATTTTAAAAAATACCTACATTATAATCTGACTGAACTTCGCTCAGAATCGTTTTTTCGAATGCAATGGTTTATCATTGCATTCAAATTCTAATTAAAATTAAACGCTATGATTTGTACACCTGTATCCCATGCGGCAGGAGTATCAGCTCTTCTTTTTTGACATATTTCTTAAAATGCTTATATCATACAAAAACTTAAAATTATCACAGTGGTCATGCATTTGTTCAAATCTTTCTTCGAGGGAATTGATTGCAACATCCAATATATAGATAATATTACATTATATAATTACATTATATAGATAATAGCAGAAATCATTAGTTCCAAACTAAACTTTGTTTTATACGCTTAATATAAAAATTTGTATAAAATGTTTTATCCAAATTTTTTCGCACTTAAATTATTTATGCCGCCCCTAAAATATTGCCGCCCTAGGCGTTTGCCTATTTTGCTACCGCATTGGGCCGGCCCTGTGTACAGGTATATAATGTTTGATAAAATTGACAATTTTTGGCATTATGGCTTGAAAAATTAATTAAAGTATATTCACATATTACTTAACATGATATCAAAATATAAGAAAAATCCTTAGTCTCAATTTTTTTTTTTATAGCTGTTTAAAGTTAATATTTTTAGTTTAAACGAAAATCTTAGATTCCATACGAATATTCTTATTACGTAAGGAAAAAAAAATCACACATCATTGTAAAACCAATACATTCTTCGCTTCGCTCAGAATCTAAAAAAATAAAAATATTACGACTTTATTTTTTTTTTATTTATATTATTATTACGTATAAAATAAATATGGCAACGCCAAATAAGAAATAGATTTGAATTTATAATAACATTTTTATTTCAATTTACAAAACAACATATTACATTATCAACTCGTGTGCCTCACTTTTATTATTGGGATACAACATACAACTCGTGTACCTAACCTTTATCATTGGCACACAACTCGTTAACTAGGGTGGTAGGGATACAGTTGACCAGGGCCGGATCTATGGGAGGCGACCTGGGGCACTTGCCCAGGAAGTTTTGGTCAGGGGCGCCAAATTACAAAATAATTTAAGTACCTATATATATTAATAGTTTTTAATCATTTTATAATAAATGTATTATACAAATTACAATAATTTCTATTTCCATTTGACTTTATGGTAATAACAATGAGAAAAACCTACTAACTAAAAAAAAAGAGGAGGGCGCTAATTTTATACTTTGCCCAGGGTAAAAAATATACTAGATCCGGCATTGACAGTTGTAAAGAGGTTAGTGTTGAAATGATTAAAATTTGAATGCAATGATGAATCACTACATTAGAAAAACGATTCTGAGCGAAGTAATGTCAGATTTGGGTATTTAGGTAACTCATTTAGGGGTTTTATTGGCATTTATATTAAACGTAAAACTGTATATCTGTATATGAATGTAAATATTTTAGTAAGTAGTAAATACTATTAATTTAGTATTTACTAACTAAATACATATATTATATGATGAACTTCGCTCAAAATCGTATTTCCGAATGTAATGATTTATCATTGCATTAAATTTTAATCAAAATTCAACACTATGCCCTTTACACTTGTATCCCTTTGCTTTTTTGTAATATAACATTTTAATTAACCGATTGATGGATAATATACATAATATATTAATATAATATAACGCATCTACACGAAAAAATGTGTTGTTACCTGAGGATTAAACACACTGTACAAACTTTAAACCACTTGGTCACTGTTGATTCGATACTAATAATATATTCATATATTCTAATTACAGGCAAATTATTCATTGTGGGTTAGATTTAGCAATTGTGAAACAATCTTTGCCATTATCCGTTCATGTTATTATGTTTTTACCAACTGTAATAAGTCAAGGTACTCCAGAACAAAGGAATGAATGGGTTGAACGTGTTTATAAAAATCAAATTATTGGTACTTACGCTCAGGTACCTAATATAATATATAAATTAAAACATAGTAACCTAATACCTAAATATAATACATTTATTATTTTAATATATAATGCGATTCTTTTATGATTTTTCGTTGTTATTAAAGTACCTACCTGTATAATTCTTATTTTAATCAAAAGTCTAGGAGCCAGGAGGGATGCATTATTAAGACTATAATAAATGGAGGTATGGAATTTTGTAATAAAAAAATGTAGTGATATGGTCTTACTTCCATATCCGATATCCCTCCTCTTTTGAACTACTGTTAATAAATAATATAATAGTTATTAGGTATTAATTATATTTAAATATGTATAATGTAGGTACCTATATTGTATAACAATTTTACATTTTATTATAATTTATAGGTATGAAAGTAACAGTGGCGTATTTAGAATTTTGTCAAGGGGTTATATGTGTCGATAAATATTAACTTGACCTAAGAGTATCAGTTAGGTAAAAAACAATTTTATCTATCAAAAAAAATTACTTAAAAGAAGAATAGAAGATGATGGAGCATGAGCATGGGGATTTATACTCCGTAAATACCTACTCCACTAAAAGATAAATATAGATATAGGACATAGGTAACATAAAAAAAAAAAAAAAAAAAAATGTATATAGCCATATACCTAAATAGTGTAAAAGTAATTCAAATGTGTATTTGTAGCAAATTTCCTAAATTTCGGAAAAAATTTTCATCTGATCTATATATCTAATAGCAAACAACTGGAAATTGTTGCGTTACTAATTATTATTGATTGAAATACGCTAAATGCCTGATTATAAAAAATATATATTACATTACTGCCAAACGTTGATATAAATAGTAGCAGCTATACTACAGACTATAAGTTTATGGTAATCAGTAGTATCAGTAGCGTAACTTCAAAATTTGGGCCCGGGTACATAAATAATTACAGGCCCCTTCCACTGTACAATAATATTAATGTTAAGATAAAAATATAAAAACCATAAATTAGGCAAACACATTATAAATTTAACTGTTTTGCCGCTATAACGACGTTAAAACGATACGATTTTTATTCAACAAAATTTATAATAGGTATACATATTAAAAATATATATACGAGTATATAAATATAAAAATATAATATAAAGTTAAAAAAAATTTTAAAAAAATTTTGGGGCCCCTAAAACGTTTGGGCCCGGGTACAACCGTACCCTTTGAACCCCCTTATTTACGCCACTGAGTAGTATTCCCATAGAGTAGTATTCTATAGATTTTACTACAAATCACGGATTAAGATACCAGGACTGGTAAAGTGGTAATAATATACTTATAGGAGGGTGAAGGTGGTGGAACCAAAATCCCATCACTATCTATTATCTAAAGATAAACTTTCATAATAATTTTATATTTTAATTACGGACTAAGGTACCTGTATATCAATTTATTTCCTAGTTTTTCCTCTCGTTCCCCGCTCCATATTACGTTCTATTATGTGGACACGTTTTTTCTCGTTTCCAGTTCTGTATATCTTAGTCTGTGCTACAATTCCACAAATACACCGTATACTCTCAAGATTTTTTTTTTAAAAAGATAACCTAACCTTTAAAAAATAATTAGTTTTCAAATTTATATTTTACAAATATAGAAAAAACAAAAAAGTTATAAAAGTAGCAATAAAATATATAATGTTTAAGAATTTATTACAATTATTCATGTGTAAATAAATATCAATATAGAAAAAACTATAGAATACACAATATAACATAATCTCAGCACTCAGCGCACACACACTACGGAGGACGAGTTAAATAAAATTTTAAAATTAAATATGTTTCTATACAGACAGAGCTTGGACATGGTACATTCATAAGAGGCTTAGAAACTACTTGCACATATGATCCGGAAACTGAAGAGTTTGTTTTAAATAGTCCGACATTAACATCGTACAAATGGTGGCCCGGTGGACGTATGTTTTAATAAATATTATTTTATATTAATATTAGTTTAATAGTAGATATTTTATTCAATATAATTTAAGTTGGACATAGCAGTAATTATGCAATCGTTGTCGCTCAATTGTACACTCAAGGAATTAACTATGGAATACATCAGTTTATTGTTCAAATAAGAGACACAGAAACATGGATGCCAATGCCGGGTACAAACTATTTACTTATTTTTGTGCTTTGAAATCTAAGCGAATACACGTTGTTATTATAATATTATATTCAATTTATATTAAAAATCAGGAATTAAAATTGGTGAAATTGGTAGTAAATTCGGAATGAACACTGCAAATAATGGATACTTAGCATTTAATAATGTTAGAATACCACGAATGCAAATGTTAATGAAAAATTCTAAAGTTCACAAGGTATAAAATAGTTAAAATGTAAAATGTTCAAATTTTGTAATATTTGTTTACTCACATTAAATCTTAACAATCTCCACGTCCACACTTTACCTATCTATTATCTACACTATTTAATATGTTCATAATTCAGGATGGAACCTATGAGAAATCGCCTCATGAAAAACTTTCATATTCCACAATGATATATGTGCGAGTATTGATTATAAAAAATATAGTTAGTAACTTCTTAATGAGATCAGTCACAATTGCAATAAGATATAGTTTAATTCGTCGACAATCAGAACTTAAATCTGGGTAATTTCAAATTTAATTTTTTATTAATATTGTTTAATATATAAATATTATGTACATTTTCCGTGACAATTAATAATATTATGTGTTTTTGAAAAAAACGTAATTAATATATTATGAATAAATATTATATTATATATATGAATTAGGGAACGTGAACCTCAAATTTTAGATTATCAAACACAACAATATAAGTTATTTCCATATATTGCTGTATCCTTGGCATATAAATTTTCTGCAAAATGGTTATGGAATATATACTCTACAGTAACTACAGAATTAGAACGAGGTGATGCACAACATTTACCTGAGGTAAATATGACGAGTTTTATATTTTAATTTATTTGAAATGATTGTTATACATTAGATATATATATTCAGGGCCTGATATGGGCCATTGTTCTACTGCAGTTCTACAGAACGATAGGCCGTACTTCTGTTCTATATAAAAAAAAAAAAAAAAAAAAAAAAAAAGATGAGCTGATACTCCTGCCGCACAGGATACAGGTGTGCGAATCATAGCGTTTAATTATAATTATAAAATTGCATTCGTAAAACAATTCTGAGCGAAGTTCAGTCAATTATAATTTTCGTTTGAACTAAAAATATCAACTTAAAACAGCTATAAAAAAAATTGAGATTAGGGATTTTTCTACTATTTCAGTATGATGTTAAGTAATATGTAAGTATACTTCAGTAAAATTTTCATACCCTAATACCAAAAATTGCCAATTTTATCAAACATTATATACGTAAAAACGAGAATTTTACGAAATATTCAATGTCCAATATTTTGTAAAAAAATGAACGTAACGGTTCCAAAATTTTACTACATATATATAATAGCTAAGTGAACATCCAAAAAAAATTTCAAGAGTCTATCTTTAAAATTGCCCGAGTTATCGAGAAATATAGAAATTGAATTCGTCAAAATTTCATTTTTCGTGAAAAATGCCGTTTTTTCGTCATTTTTTCGAAGTTTTTTCTACCGCTTATAATCAATTTTGAGAAATTCAAAAAATGACCTAAATAAAGTACCATCTACATCCATTTTTACATCTGAAACTCGCTATTCGTGAAAATCGAAGCGTTATTTCGTGTAGTAAAAGTGTTTTCAGAATATTTATTTATACGTATGGATTCTAAGATTTTCGTTTTACTAAAAATATCAACTTAAAACAGCTATAAAAAAAAATTGTGATTTGGGATTTTTATAATATTTTAGTATAATGTTAAGTAATATGTAAGTATACTTCAGTAAAATTTTCAGACCTAAATACCCAAAATTGACAATTTTACCAAACATTATATACGTAAAAACGTGAATTTTACGAAATATTCAAAGTCCAATATTTTGTAGAAAAATTAACCGAACGGTTCCAAAATTTTACCACATATATATAGTAGCGATATAAACATCCAAAATAAATTTCAAGTCTCTATCTTAAAAATTGCCTGAATTATAGTGAAATATTAAAATCGAATTCGTCGAAATTTCAGTTTTCGTGAAAAATGCCGTTTTTTCGTCATTTTTTCGTCGTTTTTTCTACCGCTTAGGGTCAATTTTGAGAAATTCGAAAAATGACCTAAATAAAGTACCAACTACATCCACTTTGCTACCGGAAACATACCCTATTCGTGCAAATCGGAGCATTATTTCAGGTCGTAATTTTGTTTTCATACATAAAAAAAAAAAAAATCACACATCATTGTAAAACCAATACATTCTTCGCTTCGCTCAGAATCTAATAACATAAATTTATAACCAACAGGGATGAAATACGTAATTGTTTATGAAAAAGAATCTAAACTTCAAACAATTATTTTGTCTAGAGTTCTATTGTAATGCTATTTTTAAATTCAATATCAGCGTCATAATACGAGAGTTAATTATTTATTTTCTATTAATCTAATCTTTTATGGATTTTTATGATTTATCACAGTCAAATTATTAACCTACCAAAACTATTTCAGTTATAAATTTATAATACTGATTTAGCTAAAATATATTTATAATTTACTAATTTAGTTTGCTTAATCACAACTTTAATAGATATTACTAAAATGAAATGAAATTAAACTATTCACATATTAAGAATAATACGTAATTAAAATAATTATTTTCTCAATATTTATGATAAACCTGGTGCACCTAATGTATTATTACGTAATTTCAAATTTTAAGTATTTTCTGAAAATGTTATTACAAATTTGTAATGAAACAAAATAATTTATTTTACTACACTGAGCAAAATTTCATGATTACAAATTTGTACAAATTACCTATAAAGGTGTACAATATACAAATTTCGGAATTGTGATTACAAATTTATATAAATTATATAACAAATTTTGGTACCGATTTTGAGTGCATTTTTCAAATTACGGATGCCAGCGTGACCTAACTGAAGTCATCAAATAATATATGCATTGATTAAAATATTTACATTCATACAGATACAGATATACAGTATACAGACATACAGTCTTTACGCGTTCAATATAAATGCCCATAAATCCATAAAACCCCTAAATGAGTTACCTAAATACCCAAATCTGACATTAATTCGCTCAGAATCGTTTTTCAAATATAGTGGTTTATTATTGCATTCAAATTTTAATAAAAATTTGACACTATCTTCTTTACACCTGTATCCTTTCAACAACAATGTTTTTCAGCATTATTATGTAAATATAACATCTAATAATAATAATAATGTCATATAATCTCTAATCATCTCTCATCGGTCATTTATTTACCTATAATAAATAATATTTAATATAGAAGAGAAGATGTTTTTGATTAGGTACTCGTACTGTTATTGATGACATTTTTTATTGTTTTACATTATAGTTACATGCTATGGCTTGTTGTCTTAAAGCAGTTGGTTCATCTGATGCTGCTAAGGGTGTGATAAGTTGTCGATTAGCATGTGGCGGACATGGTTATATGACTAGCAGTAATTTACCAAATATGTATACACTTACGACTGCGGCTGAGACGTATGAAGGAGAAAACACAGTATTACTATTACAAACAGCTAGGTAGGTAAAAAGTTTATTAGCCGGAAAAAATCCCAAGGAAAAAAGACCAAAAAAATAGTCACAAGGAAAAAAACCCAAAACTTTTTAAAGTTTATAAAAATGAATAGAGACTTGAGGGATCTCCAGATATTATAATGGAGCTCAAGTCCTTTTAAGTAAAATTATCACCTACTGCAATACTATACCTAAGTCCTAAGTAGTAAGTACTATAAAAATACTCAATAATTGTATGTTCATTTATTTTTATTATATTATTATAAGCACCTTATAGCTAATAAGAATATTTTTAGTGTAAAAGATCATTAGGTACATCGTACATTTGAAAAATGATTCTATCTGAAGTTCATTATTTTATCCTATTTTAAAATTTAAATAGCTATAAAAATAAAATGGTAATTGAAGAATATTCACAATATTTTGAAATTAAGGTCTGTCTTTATTTCATAGAACAAGAAATTACTAATATACTATTAAATATACGTATACAATTAAAGTGAATTTTATAATATTGTTACATTAATTCAAATCCAATGGCGTATTTTTGACAAAAATTAAGAAAAGGGAATGGAAAGTGTTAACTAAAATATGTATAAAGTCATAAAGGCATAGAGAGATGTTGTCCTTTCATTACTAATTCAATTATAATAATACCTATTATAGTATTATAATATTATTATTATACATTAAACATTAAATAATGATAAAATAAGTTTTTGGGGTTTTTTCCGTAGTGTATGTTTTTCATTTGAGTTTTTTTCCCCTTAATTTTTTTTCCGTGAGTTTTTATTTCTCGAGATTTTTTTCTGCGATTCAGAAAGTCAGGCACGTAGCCAGGGGGGCCTTGGTGGGCCTGGCCCACCCTATTGGTTTGGTCTTGGGCCGGCCCACCCATTTTTAATTACTAACATACATTAAGTAATTTTAAATATTATTTTTTTAAATTTTTATGATGATAAATATTTGATTCATTGTGAGAAATTTAGATTATAGTAATTTGAACATAAAAATATGCTATTCTGTGACATTAAAGTTAAAATTATAATACCTGTATATACATAATATCATTGATTATATAGACTATAGATGAATATTACTATATACTAAAGTCATTAAGTCAATATAATATTATCTATATAATTATTATTGTTATTAATAATTTTATTACTATATTATAATTATAATTTATTATAAATGGTAAATACTATTATAGTTGTTGCAGTTGTTGGAATTTGATAAAAACCCGTCAACAATCGCGGCAATCGTTTAATAATAACACTATAAGGCTAGTCGCTGACAGGCAATTTTCAGTTGCGCGATAGTTGCGCAACAGTTGAATCATACCGCGCTCACTAATGCAACTTTATCGCAACATAGTAGGCGCGCACACATGATACAAGAATTGTTTAGTTGCATACTCCTGTATCCCATGCGACATGAGTATCAGCTCTTCTTTTTTATTATTTATTTAATAAAATAATAATGGATATCGACGTATAATTCAACAACGAATAAAAACCCCAAAAATATAGTTATTCATAAACGGAGTGGATAGAAATAAGTAATAACAAATATTTTCTATAGAAACAACGTGTATAAAAAAACGCCTTTCTAATAGTGCGTCACTGTTTAGAGCCCATTTAATTTAACAACACTATATATAGTGTCGGCTAGTATTTCACAAGTATGTGTATTTTTGTGCAAAACAGATAATTTCCATTTCGTTTATAACATCTAAGATCTAAATATCTAATAATATATTAGGTAGATAGTAATTTAGTAAAATATTTTATTAAAAAAATAACATAATTATAATAATTTATCTTGCACTTCGCTTGCATCCGTGTTTGTATTGTGAACGTCGCAACTGTTTGATCACAAGTGAACTGAGACTCGTTAAAACGCACATGGCATAAAACAATTGCATACAATCGCGCAATCAAACGATTTGTGACAAAACACAAACTAATTAGTTGGACAAACTGGTTAGTTGCATGTGAGCTGATTGTCATATAACACTGTGGAAGTCACTCGTGTGATTAAACTATTGCGCAACTGAAAATTGCCTGTCAGCGACTAGCCAACAGTGCTATTTTATCATTAAGTTACTGTTACTCAATGGTTATTCTACACATTGTATAATTATCTATAAATAGTGCAAAATGCTGTATTGGGACTTGGGAATCCAGAGAGACAGAAACAGAATGTGTACATTAAAAATCATTATCATACATTTTATTTGTTATTTTAAATTTCATTCTTATTCTTAATTTATTTTTCAACAATATTGACCATTTTATAAAATTTTTAATTACCATTTTATAAGACGTAAGAACGTAAAAACGAAATTTTTATAAACCGTAAGGTTTTGTACCAGTTTTGTATTTTGTATATAAAAACACGTTGACATTGGCACTGGGGCCCTTAATTTGTTTTTGACTTTAAATGATTGTGTATAATTATTAATTAATACTATAATGGGTTAATATTCACCAAATACCTATAAACTTTATATTAGGTATATAATTATAAAATTTTTAGAATAGGGGGGGAGGCCTTAAATATATTGGCCCACCTAAGAAATATTTTCTGGCTACGTGCCTGCAAAAAGTTTAATAGACTTAACTGACATGACATATGATATAATTAGATTAATTTTTTGTTTTTCCAAATTTAATAATTCTAAATTTCTAAATTTATCATTTACATTTTTGATAAATTTAATATTAATTAATAAATATTATTATTTATTAATTTATTTTGAACTACATACTTACAGGTATTTGATCAAATCATTTGAGTTTATTGAACTGGAAAATTTGTCATTGACCAAAACTTTATCATACTTGGTAAATTACAAAAAATTAAAACAAAATAGTTGGACAACCTCATTAGACTGTATGGCAAATTCGTTTTATCAAGTTGCTGGAAGGTAATAAGTTTATTTATTTGTTTAATTTTTTAATATTATTCTGCTAACAATTACCATTTACATTACTTATTCAATATGTCTTAGTAAAATTGAAGATTGTTACTTAAGTATACAACGTTTTATAAATTCAGGATTGACTAAAGAAGATGCATGGAATCAGGCATCTATTAAACTCGCCCAAGCATCTGAGGTAGGTACTTTTATATAATATACAGGTATATTATGTAATATGTATTTTAAAGATTAAATAATTTATACAACATCTATACCTATTTTGCCAGAGAGAGAACGCTCCGGATAGGCGCATAAGGAATGACGATCTAAAGCCGGGTACACACTGGAGCTTTTCGGTGTAATGTAACGCCGTAACGTAACAGATTTCGTGCTCGCCTGAATGTTACAATGTTACGAGTACAATATAACGATCAGTGACCAGTGTGTACGATAGAGCTGAGCGCTATTGTGTATTTGGTTGTTCGCCGGTTTATCCATCAGTTATTCACAGTTTGTCGAGTTAATTCACATCGTGTAGAATGTCGTGCGATAGAAATAATTTTCTTACTGATGTCGTTTTCATTTCTGTGGCCAACTCTTCCCACGCATCGTATTTTGAATATTTATTATAATGCTTTGGGTGCTTTGGGAACCATAGTATTGATCTATTTTTGTAACACTCTATTAGGTCCAACATCTTTTCATTATTCAAATCCATTTTTCTATTTTATATAAATAAAAACAGTCAAACTTTAAAAAAACTTTAAACAGTAAAGTATAGAGATCAACGCGATTCGCTGCGAGCAACTGGTTACCGTACACACCAGAGTCGTGTCGTAATGTAACATTCCTTTGATGTTCGTCGAAATACCGACACTCTGATGGATCGACGGCGGCGCGAGCCGAGCACTCGCGAATGTTACAGTAACACCGTACACACTTGAGCATTACAGTTACATTACGGCGTTACATTACACCGAAAAGCTCCAGTGTGTACTCGGCTTAATAGTCACCAATTCAATTTCCTTCTTCGTGCAGTGGCGTAATTACGGGGGGGGATGACGGGGATAGATCCCCCCCCAGAACCTTAGATATATTATTTATTTATTTATATTATATTTGTGATTGTGAGTTGTGTAATGAATAATGATATATACGTACACGTCAGTATGTCATACAAGGACTAACTATAATACTATATTTAAATATAATTCTGAATTGTTTAATATTTCATGTATAAGGTATAACGTAGATACATGTGGTAGGTACATACAAATTTTAAAAGTAGAGCTACAGAAGTAGTGGTGTAGGTAGCAGGTAGGATATAGGTGTGGAGAGGATAGTGTTGTATTTTGATTTAAATTTGAATGCAAATCGTTGCATTTGAAAAAAAGATTCTGAGTGAAGTTTAGTCATATAATATACCTATAGGTTTAAAATAAAATTTTTTGTGAATAATGCTCAGTTTTTGTTATTTTTGGTAGTTTCTCCTGCCGTATAAATTCAATTTTGAGAAATTCAAAACATAACCAAAATAAAATACCAACTACATCCATTTTCCAAACGGAATCGTATATTATTCGTGAATATCGAAACATTATTTCTATATAGTTAAAAAAGTGTTTACAGACATAAAAAAACATACCACCTTTGTAAAATTAATACATTCTTCGCTTTACTCAAAATCTAAAATATGCCATAGGAAATCACTATAAGTAACGAATGAGTGAATAACGATGAATTATAAAATACTACTTTTGGCGTTGTATTATTATTAATTGTATATTTGTATGTGGCCATCGTCCATCGATTATTATTAGTTATTACCATTGATTATTAACAAAATAAATTTAATATTATAATAACTAAATTTAAAAAAGACGAACTGATACTCTTGCCGCAGGGATACAGGTGTGGAGAGAATAATATTATATATTGATTAAAATTTGAATGCAATGATAAATCATCGCATTCGAAAAAACAATTCTGAGCGAATTTTCGTCAATTTTTTGTAGTTTTTCCTGTCGCATAAACTCAATTTTGAGAAAATTGAAAAATGAGCTAAATAAAGTACCATGTACATCCAATTTTCTACAGGAAACCTATGCTATTCATTAAGATCGAATCATTATTTCTGGTCGAAATAATGCTTAGAGGCACAAAACAAAATAAAAAAAGACACTTCGCTTCGCTCAGAATCTAAAATACGAGTAGGTACCTATATAATTTTAATAATTTTTATATTTTTTTTACATTTTTAGTATTTATTGACTCTAAAATTATTTATTAAATACTATAATAATATTCACAATTATGTACTTGAAATTATAGTGAACATTTTGTGTATAAAAAATAATTCTATCCCCCCCCAAAAACAAATTTCTAATTGCGCCACTGTCTCCGTATAAAGGTCTATTCACACATTTCCGATCTGGGTCCGTTCCGAGCCTTCCGAGCTCTCTCCGATCAAAAAAATATTATCGGTGACCAATTTTTCGTCTGAGCTCGGACGAGTAAACACAAAATTGTGCCGTATCGGACATGTATGAACAGGCATCCGATTTTTTTTCTGATTTTCATTATGGACAGTGAAAAATTAAAAGAGCTTATTATAAGTAGCTCATCTTCATTAAATTCAATTCACTCATATTACGAGTATATAACTAAAACCACAATATGTCAGTTTTCTACAATTACAAAGAATTTACTAAACTACTGAATGTTATTTGTTAGTTTGTTACTATAATCAAAATATCGGACCAGATATGAATCGGAATGGACCCGGATCGGATATGTGTGAATAGAACTCACACGTTCCGTCGGTGTACCGTCAATTGATCGCGCAAAATTGATCGCGGTAAAATTGATCGTATGTAACAATTGATCGCACGAAAATTGATCGCGAATAAAAAGAATAATCGTTTTTAAATATAAAATTATGTTATAATTATTAAAAAATATTTATATATATATTAAAATTTTTGAAAACATGTTAAAAAACATTTAAAAAATATAAATAAAATAAATTATAAATAATGTTGTAATTATTAAAAAAATATAAATAAAATAAAATATAAAAAACCATCCGAAAATGATCCATCACAAACACCTGTGGGTAAATCCATGTACTTTAGTATTTAGGAATATAAATACCTAAACTATAATAAAATCGTTAATATTTGCGGTAAATTGACGAGCCTTTTATAGGTACCTATATTTTATTACAAATTTAAAAAAAAAACGATTTTTTTTTCGCGATCAATTGTGCGATCAATTTTACCGCGATCAATTGACGTATATCCGTTCCGTCCAAATAACCGATCCAATAAAATTGAACGGTAAAGACCGGCTAATTACAACATGCTAATTATTGTGTTATTGGACCAAATTTGGTAAGTGCGCCGTGCGAGGCGCAATCTCTCACCGGACAGAGTATAATGAATTAATGACTATTGACTAGCGAATAAGATTTAAATAGTGATTTTAAATTTATATTTAAAATTAATAGAAAAGCCAAAAAATTTAAAAAAATTTTTTAAAAAATTATTGAAGCATACTGATATATAAAAATCTTAACGTAATT
Organism: Tetraneura akinire; assembly: GCA_021307375.1. Lineage (NCBI taxonomy): Eukaryota > Metazoa > Arthropoda > Insecta > Hemiptera > Aphididae > Tetraneura > Tetraneura akinire. Next base: position 16,211,834 of record JAIUCT010000001.1, read on the forward strand.
TCAAAATATTAGGAAAATCTCAAGACTCAATTTTTTTTCTATAGATGATTGAAGTTGATATTTAAAGTATTTATATGGATTTTTCTTGTATATTATATTACAATATTTTACAATAATGTTAAATAAAATTGATAAAAATTTTGAATATTTTATTGAAGCTTAAATACATTTTATTTAACTCAGTTCCAATAATTAATTGTAAATTATTATATTTACGTTTTTTTCTTATTATATAGGTATATCTATCTGTTTAGAGTATAAAAAAGCAAGGGAAGGGATACTGTTGTTGAGGATAGTGTTGAAGTTTGATTACAATTTGAATGCAATGATAAACCATTATATTTATATTCGAAAAACGATTTTGAGCGAAGTAAGTAGGTACTGTCTGAGTGTACTATTTGAGTAATCAGATGACAGATGACTAATTTAAGGGTTTTATGATAAATTATTTATATTGAACGTAAAGACTGATAAATGTAAAAATTGTAATATTGGTACATATTATATTAACTAATGAACTTCGCTCAGAATCGTTTCTTGAATGTAATGATTTATATTTATCACCCAAAACCCTCCTGACTACGTCACTGGATTTAAGTGTTTCCTCAACTTAAATTTATGCCATCGTCTAATATCGAAAAGCAGCATATATAAATTTTTTTTTTCAACAAAAAGGAAACTTAATTAAACCTGGTACTTAAACCGAATTAATTACCATCGAGGACAATACAATATTAAATATAATTATGTACAATGATATACAATATTACCTGTATATTATTATTATTGTTTTAAATACATTAGTTCATTTCAAATCATTTTCAAAATTTTCTTGATTGATTACTTTTTACTTCATTAAGTACATATTTAAATTATATATACCTATACAAAAAAAAAAAATTATATTGTTAGTATTTTAATCTTTACACTTTTACAGGCACATTGTAGAGCATTTGTAATTAATATTTTTATACAAACACTTAAAGAAACTAAGTTTTCTCCAAAATTGATGACAGTACTAACTGATCTTGGTCAGCTGATTTGCGCATATTGGATTTTAAATCAACTAGGCGATTTTCTTCAGGTGAATATTTATATTTTCTTAGCATATCATGATTGTTTTTATAAAAATATATATTTTTTAGTTTTCCAATCTAAAATCAAGGGATGTTCCATCAATTCAATCGTTATTAGAAGTCAGTTTGAAAAACATTAGACCAAACGCAATCAGTCTAGTAGATAGTTTTGACATTAGAGATGAAATTTTAAACTCTACATTGGGTGCTTACGATGGAAATGTGTACGAACGACTTATAGAAGAAGCTAACAAAAGTCCTTTGAATAAAGAGCCAGTCAATAAGTCATTCGAGTTGTATTTGAAACCATTTTTAAAGTCAAACATGTAGACCAGTGATTCCCTATTGCTGAAATTCAACAAGAGTGTGCCGTATAATTTTTGTTATACTATATGTTTTCAATGTATTTTACAATATAATTTTAGTTTTTACAATAACTTCACTTTACAAACTCTTTCAAATGTTGAAATGTATTAATTATATCTGCTATAAATTTTTATTTTTATTATAAATCATTAATCTTGAATTATCGATTTTAATGACAATTTTATACATAGGTACAATAAAATAAATGCAGTTTGGATTGGGTATATTATTATTTGATTTTGTAGAAAAAGTGGAATATGACGAAAAGATAAAATTTTTAATTATGTTCATTAGAATTATTACCTAAATTATACTTTTATTATAGAATGTAGAAATGTAAACTATAGAATATAACCAGCTTCCAGCTATTATATTATGTGGTATGTACATAACAAGGTGGATTATACTTAAAATGCATTTTTCTAAAAACAAAATGAATTTAAGATTTTATTATAATTGTTAATTTGTTATCTGAGTAAAAAACACGTTTATGAATATATATTGATTAAGAAGTAGGTTTATATTTCATAACTTTTATAAAATATGTTATACCTACATCTTACGTTTATTATACCTAATACGAATACCTATCCAACATATGATTGGTTTTAGTACTTATTTGGTAGGTATAAAGATATAATCATTAATCACAGATTAAACTATTATTTATATTAGGTAACATTATAACAATTTAACAGTTTATATTATTTATAGATTATAGGTAAATACATAAGCGTGTGCAGGTCCCTTTGACAGGAGAGGCAAGACCGTTGATAAAATGAGGTAATAAAGAGGATTATCAGAATTCAGGCACTTCCCCCAAATTTTTTACCACACTTTTACCTTGAAAATCTTGTTATGAGACAATAGTCATTAGAAATAATGTATATCATCAGTTACCGGTATAATTTATTTTTTAAACTTATTAAATTACCTACCTATACTTTTAAAGTTTTAATCATATTTATTGTTTTTTTTTGGTTAAAATGAATAGATATCCCGAAGATCATTAGCATTTTATCCACATATAGTCACTTTAATTTCTTCTTCATTGGTCTTCAAAAGTAGTTAGTAGTTAGCACTACTAGTTAGTATGGTTTGTATGAAAAGCATTTACTTTTGATGAAATTATTCTCTTTTAGATTTTGATCGAAGCAAAGAATGTATTGGTTTTATAATGATGTGTGATTTTATGATAGGGCCCCAAAGCAGCAACTAATAAAAAGGCCCTTATAAAGATATTATTTTAAAAAAACTATTTTTAATTTTTATATAATATTCAATTATACTTGAGTTGAGTAAATAAAATATTACACAATACACACATTATATTATCATTATCATAAATATCATAATAAACAAATTATATTATCGTAATAAACATAAATATACGAGTGTATTTTAAACATAAAAGAACAAATTAATGAATTTATCATATTAAAATTATAAAATTAAATTTTCACACGACGAACTTTTTGTCATCACTCATCAGTGACATTGGTATTTTTGATCAAATTATACAAAATTACAAATTCAAACTAAAATCGATCATCTATTTTAATTAATATTTTTGTAAGTAAATACAATATGTTTATAATTAATATATAAATGGTTTTAAATTAATTATTTACAATTACCAACTTTAATAATATGATTGCATATTGAAATATGAATATATATATATACTTTTTTTTATAGAATAATCATTAATATTCACTTTGAATTAATAATGAATAAAATGAATAGTACGTACACTCATTATTTCGTTCTGTTATATTAAATAATTAAATGCAATGTAGAATTAATGTGTAATTGTGTATATTGTATTATACTAATTATATACGAATATGTTATGCCTTATGCATCGAATACAAGAAATGAGGGATTATTAAAAGGTGATATTTAAACCATGAAATGTATATATATTTATATATACGTTCCTACACACATTATCATTTAATATTTCAATATATGCATAACAATATAATGAAACGTAATTTCCAAGTTATTAGGTACCTCATAACATATACCTACTGTACCTACTATACCTATACACAAAATATTTTTTCACATTTACTGATTTTGTGTAATACTTTTTTTTTTTTTTTTATCTTTAGCTGGGTCCCCAAAAAGACAAGGGCCTCTAGGCAGCTGCCTAGGTTGAAGTATGGCTCTGTATATATATATATATATATATATATTTAAAATAAACATAATACTTTGATCTTAAATTATTAAGTAATAAAATTAAATATTTATTAAGTAATTAAATTTTATTAAAAATAAAAAACTACAAAAAAAATCTTCTTCGGCTTGTTTCAATTTTATGTCTTTTATCTGTCATTATCCACCTATATTCACCACATTTTGGATCATATAAACCTTCTTGAAGATATTGTAATCTTAAAGTAAATTTAGGTCCTAATTCTCTGAGGGATGGTTTATTTTTTAAAAACTTGTATCTATGATGACGAAAAAATATGTAATCTCTTTGATTATGCATTGTTACAACATGTCTGCCTTTAAATTCTGCATCTTGATGAAAAACAGCACCTAACATACGTGCAACAGTTTTTCCTAACCCTGTTGTAAAATTTGTTGTTAATACTTCTGGTCTATGGTTAGTAAATTCTTTACGCTGTCTTTTGTTTGGAAATATAACATTACTTAAACGGAAATATGCTGTTGGACCTTCAGGTAAATGCACAAGAATTAAACCATTGGGTTCATTACGATCTTCATTTATTACTATTAAATCTGTAAATCTTTTATTAATAGCAGCTTGAATAGTTTCTTTTACAGAAGCATCGCGACGAAAAATTCTAACAGAATTGGGTATAATTTCAGTCAAAATTTTACCAAATTCTCTAACCTTTCTTAGAGGCTTTTCTTTGTAAGTAATTAATACTTTAGGTTTATAAAGATTAGAATAATAATCAGAAAATTCATCATGTTCAAATGCAGAAGCTAAATCTTTGATTTTTTGGTCAAAATCTTCATCATCAGAATTAATTACTGTTGAATCTGGTTCTCTAGTATTTTCAATTGTTCGGGGTATTTGCTTAGGATCACCATTATTTTTTCTAAGTTTTCTGTCTCTTTTTTGAATTTTTTTTTTATTTTTTAGTTCTTTCAACTTTTCTTCTCTTAACAATCCTTTTGGTTTTTTTCGAGCAAATTTTGGTAATTCTGGTTGTTGTTCCTATAAGTTAAAAATACATATAAAATATAAATAAATAGATTATATTTTATTGACTAAATCTACATAAAATTATACCATGTAGCTATTTTAGTTTTAAATAAAATAATGAAGTTAGTAATTACTCTCATATACAAATTAAATTAAAGTAATTAAACTCAAATTAGTTTTTACTTAGAATTCAAAGTTAACACTTATGATACACTATTACACTTACACTAATAGTCTTATTTAAAAAATATCTACCTTTAAATTATTAGTAATATTAAAACCAATTATATTATATATTATATTATATTTAGATGGTACATAATATTACTTTATTAGGTATGTTTCCAAATATCAGAGTAATATTATGAACCTGAATTTTAGTTACTCAAAAATAATTTATTAAAATACCTATAAGGGATACCTATAAGGGATACCTATAGTTTAATATTTTTATTTAGTAACTATAACTTGTTTATTGTAAATAAAAAATACCTTATTCATAAACAATATATTAATTAATCTTAAATACGTTTTACTATTACTAAAATATTTCATATTAAATTTGTAATTCACTTTTAAATACTTTATAAAAATAAATTATATGTATAATATTACTCACTTTAACGCTTTCATCTCCTAATTCCAAATGTTCCATTATTTATATGTCACTTAAAATTTTAATAAAAGATTATTAATTTTATTTTTTAAGTCTACAAAGATAAACAATAACAATAGTACAAAGTAAAATACAATACACACATGGACATGGCCTCGTTAAATGCTAACGTTGAATGTTAATTTTCAATTCTTTCTTTGCTACAAGTTTTTGGTTAAAGTGATAAGAATTAAGAATGAGTAAAAAAAAAATTATCATTAATATTATCATATATACAAGCATTCTGTGATACTGAACAGTGAAGTACTCAACCCATTGATAATTTAAATTATACTGCTATCTATGGCTATTGTATGAACATGAACCATAGTAAAATAAACGTACTGAATATGATAAAACTTATCTATGGTCGTTTTGCCAAAAGAACATAGTCTATAACAGTATAACACTATGCCTATAGAATAGAAAGTATCTTGAGTGTGGTGGTGAATGCCATGCCTCTACCTAATTTCGGTTCAACAATTCCATTCCAATGCAGCCGTGTCAAAGATTGAGTCCCAGGAATGTATTTAAAATCTAAATAGTGAAGGTTATTTTCTTAGTTTTTCTTTTCATAGTAACAAGTTAATGACTTTCATTTGATTACAAATTAAATTTTAAGTACAATAAAAATAAAAATACCTATCATTTATCAAAAGCATTGTCCATTTATACTATTTGGGTAAGATAACTAATTAGTAACTACAATTATATAAAATTAGAATGAATCTGAATGTTTTATTTGTTATTTATTTATGGCTAAACTAATTCTATTGAGTTTTTATTTTCTAGCTTTAATAATATTTTTGAAAATTGAACATCTAAAATCTATATGGGTGTGCCATGTTAATTAGCCATCCATCTAAAACAAATTAAACTCATTTATTCATTTAATAGAATCAAACCCTAATACCCTTTTATTAATTGATTAATTAAAACATAAAAATATAAAATATATTATTTATGTCTGTATTATATTAAATAATATTGGTTAAGTCATCATTTTTAGTATAAATTAAATATTTTCTAAGTTTACTCCAATATTCAATTTCTTAAAAGTATTGTTTATATTATTTGTCTACTTTCTATTGATTGCTTAATTAATTAGATTGTTCAATAATCATAATATTGATAATTATTTTAAATAATAATATGATGCCTCATATTCATATACATGATTTCTATTTAATAGATAATGTATTGTGTTATTATATTAATAGGAAAGCACCATACCAATTTCTAATCTTTGAATTAGTTGATTTAATTGTCTGTTTACTATTTATTTGTTTTTACAATTTTATAATTAATACTATTTTTCAATTATGTAGGTATGTTTATTTCATTCATGCAATCATGCAATGTAAAATTACTTAATTATTAAATAATTACTAATTAGATTATAATAAATAATTGATTGAAACATGGTATGTATACATACAATAATAAAGTATTTCTTTTGTATTTTTATGGTAATTTATATTAAAAGGGATTTAACAAACAGATTTTAAATAGAAAAATCATATATAACTATATATCTCTTTATCGATATTCGGTAGCTGGCAATAACGCAAGGAAAAAACATAAAATAATAATCACACCGAAATAAATTCAAATGAAAAACATACTATATGGAATACCAATAATTATTTTATGTATGAAGAGGGATATTTTTTCGTTTCAATTACGTTTACTATTTCATTGATTTTTGTATTAATAAAAAATATTATAAAACTATTTGCCAAAGTAAATTTTGATACATAGTAAAATAATTTTAATTTTAAATCAATTAAAATTAGATATTTCCAAAAGTTGTAAAAAATAAGATTGACCCTTTAGACCCAAGCTATGTGTATTTATACATGTATGTATATGTTGTAAAATTTTTAAGGTGTTATTAATAAAATTAAAGTGAACTAATGGATAGGGTTACCTAAAATATCTATAGAGCCATACATTAAATAATGATAAAATGATTCTTTGTTTTTTTCTTTTTTCTATAGGATGTGTTTTTCATTTGACTTTTTTTCATGATTCTACTTTATCATATATTTAAATAATATAAATGCATGTTTAAATGTTAAATACCTATATTATATAATGTTTAGGATGCCAATGATTTGTTTCCTTTATATTTTTAAAATCATTTTTGGGTATATGAAATATCTATTTCATGAAACATAATGTAGAATATATTTTTATATTTTTGATACCATAAAATATGTATCTTGATACTTTTATTTAAAAAATTATTTAGGGGGTATAACTAAATGTTTTTTAAAAACAAATCATGAATTTATTGTTTTTATATTTTTAAAATAATTAATATATCTAATCATTTTATAGTATTGAAATTGAACTATAACTTAAATTAATTATTACATTTTAAAGTTTATGAAAATAAAAATATTATATTCTCCATGAAGTAAAGAATGTATTTGTTTTACAATAATGTCTATTTTTTATATTGTTCGTATATGAAAACATGATATTGGGTAGTAAATGTGTTAAAAATTCTCTAGATAGTATAAATACTAAAATACTGTAGTAAAATTACCACAAATGGGATATGCTTTTAATAAAATTTCATCTAGATAGTTAGTGTTATGAAGGTCATAAAATTCATAAAAAAAATTTTACGAGAAATATAATTTTGACAAAAACTTGCTTTAACATATTTGATAATAACTATAAGTCGAGGGATTTATGACAATTTTTTGAGTATTCATATATGAATTTTATTAATTTTTGTAATAAAATTTTAGAATGGTAACATTGATTTTTTTAAGTTTAAATATAAGTTTTATTTTATTAAATATATCAAAATATATTTACTTATCAGAGCTATAGTAATTTTATATACTTATTTTTAAATAGATATAATTTGGTAATTTTTATGTTTAGAATAATAGTTATTAGATACATCAAAAATTATTTTTTAATACACACATATTTTCTCTAAAATACTTTTAATTTACATTATAATAATATGCATTTATAATAAATTTTATTTTGATAAATAATTTAAATTTATTTTATGTTTTATAATATTCAGTTTTAATATTTAATTTTGAAAATAGTATGAGAACATATAATGCAAACAAAATTGTACTATGTACAATCTTTTATTTTTTATTAATGTTAAAAAATAATAAAATACATTTATTGTTAAAAATAAATTTTAATGAATACAAAATTCTTCAGTACCTACCTATTCATAATTTAAAATTTTTATATAGTAGAATTCAAGATAATTTTTCTACCTAGTTTAATACAATTCAAGTAGATTTCATATGAACAGTGATAGTGAATACCTTATTTTATTAACACACTACATTCTATTGCTATGAAGTCAATAATAAACACCAGTTTTGTTACACTTTCTCTGCTCTATATTATACAAATGTACAATGTTTATTATTAATATTAGGGTAATGAAACTAAATAATTTTAAATGTTTATGATCTAATTAAAAGTTATAAAAATGTTAAATTATTATTATTAATAAATAAATAAATTATTGGTAAATATAGTTTTGCCAAATAAATATAAAATTCTTACATTGTAGTATAAATAATAGCTTTATGTAAATAATTTTTAGTACAATGAATCAACAAATTATTATTATACTATAGGTCAGTGGCGCACCCAGGATTTTTCCAAGGGGGGTGTCCAACCATGGAAATTGTTTTCATATTATGTACTAAATATTAAATAAGATAATATTCTAATAAACATTTAAGATTTAACATTATCATTAATCACATAATAATAAAATAAAGTTGTATTAATTGTCATATATTAATATTGACAATAAATATAAAATTTGATTTGTCATATTCATATATACAAATATACAATAGTCTAACTTAGAGAACAAAATCCAACCATCGTTTTTCCATTGCTAAGATTTCTAGAACTTCATCAACTGTAATCGACACATCTCTATGTTTATTAAGAAGAGCTAACCCATTTAATCTTTTTTCTGAATTTGTATTTCTAAGGTGTGTTTTAATTCTTTTTAGTGATGAAAAAGATCTTCCCGTTTCACAAGATGTGACTGGAAATTTAACTAAAATAAGCAATAGATTATAGACATTTGGAAAAAAATCTTGATTGCATTTATCCTACATTTATTTAAAGTTTCCAATGCTTTACATTGTTTAATATTATTTTCATTTAAATATCGATGAAAAATTTGAATCAAAAATAATTGGCTCTTCTGGGACTTGAACAATAGTGTTATTGTCAATTTGTGTTGATGTAGCCATTTTTTTTTATTTTAGAAAAAAATCATCAATTGAACGTTTCATTTTAAAATAGAATATAAATAATTAATAATTTTAAATTTAACTAGGTAATTATAATAATCGTATCACCAAACAACATAACGAACAATATTAAAATAATAATAATATAATCGTTAATATAACTGATAACTGATTAAACCGATCATCCGACCGATGGTGATTGGCCTATTGGAGGAATTAAAATACAATCACACTGTAGTGTGATGCAGTGTCCGAGAAAAAATATTACGAAGGTAATATGCAGATAAGCACGACAATCATTTACGAGTTCAGTAAATGATAAATATTTAAAAAATATATTTATTATTAAGATATATATAAAAAAATATTTATTTAAACATTTATACGGCCCAAGGGAGGGGTCTGGACCCGAAGTCCACCCCCTTGGGTGCGCCACTGCTATAGGTACTTGGTAGTATTTAATATTGACCTTATGTTCTTACGATTATATTGGTTGTTATTGTTATGATTATAAATGTTATTATTACAAGTCAAATTTATACATAGAATACTAATGTACATTTTTAGTCTTTTTTCTGATTATTTCAAATATTATAAAATCAAATTATAATAAATTAAATTAATTAATCTTCTAAAATTTATAATTTATAGGTCTATCTTACATATTTTAATTTAACATTTAATAACATATTAAATTAATTGAATTTTAATTTAAGTATAATAATTATATATGTTTAATTTCACCTATTTTAGTTACTAAGATTTTATTATATTATCAATTTTTTACTATTTTAATAATAAATTAATTTAATTTTTAGATTCTAAGCGATACGTATTGTTTATTATTATGTGTTGTTTTTTTTTTTTTTTTTTTTTGCCTGTAAATACTTCCGACCCAGTACTCCAGTTTTCACAAATAGTATATGTTTTCGGTAGGAAAGTTGATGTAGTTGTTACTTTATTTAAATTTTAGATCATTTATCGAATTTCTCAAAATTGGGATTGAGATAAGAAAAACTACCAAAAAATGACGAAAATACAGCATTTTTTACGGAAAATAAAATTTTGATGAAATTGATTTTAATATTTTATGATAATTGAGACAATATTAAACTTTGAAACATGCCAATTGTATTTGAGTGTTCAAATACAATTGTTGCACACATGTATCCCTGTGGCAGAAGTATCAGCTCTTCTTTTTTTATATTTTAAACAGCTTTAAAAAAAAATCGTAAATGTAATAATTCACAATTAATTGGAACTGAGTTAAGTAAAATGTATTTAAGCTTCAATATAATTTTCAGACCTTAATGCCTAAAATTTCTAATTTTATCAAACATATACATAAAAACGAGAATTTTACAAAATATTCAACGTCCTATATTTTGTAGAAAAATTAACGTAACGCTTCCAAAAATTTATCACATATATATATATATATAGTAGCTATGTGAACACCCAATAAAATTTCCAAGTCTCTAACATTAAAATTGTCTGAGTTATCGTGAAATATTGAAATCGAATTCGTCGAAATTTCAGTTTTTGTGAAAAATGCCATTTTTTTGTCGTTTTTTCTATCGCATAAGGTCAATTTTGAGAAATTTGAAAAATGACTTATAGAAAGTACCAATTACACCCACTTTCCAACCGGAAACATGTGCTATTCGTGAAAATCAGAGCATTATTCAGGTAGTCAAAGTGTCTTCAGACATGAAAAAAAAAACAAAAAAAAAAAAAAAAAAAAAAACAGAAAAAATACATACATCATTATAAAATCTATACATTCTTCACTTCGCTCAGAATCTAAAATCTAAGGGTAACTTATTGTCATAAATTATCTGGTTAGGTTAGTCTCATTATAGTAACTATAATTAAACTGACTTAGAATTTCCTATCATTGTGTAAACTATTCTAGCATGTACCAAGCCAGAATAGAGAACTAGTATAAACTCTAAGAATACCTAGCTTTCTCTTCTAGCTTGAAAAACTAGCTTCATGTATTACGGTCATAAAGAATAAGACAGTAATAGCAAACAAATTATTCTAATTTTGATGAATTTTTTATTAAATAATTTATTTTAGCTTAGGAACTATTGAGACTTGAAAAATTTACTGAGTGTTTACATGTGTACTTTATATACACCATACAATTTTGGAACTCTTACGATGATATTTAAATTTGAATGATATAATAAACCTATATTATTTGATTATATTTCGTTTAGAATTGGTTTTTTTAAATACAATATCATTGCATATTGCATTCAAAGTTCAATCAAAATATAGCACTATTCCTCTTTACCTACATGCCACTCTCAGCAGTATCAGCTCGTCTTTTTTCGATTTCAAATTATATATTATGTAATATAAATAGGTACATAAAAAATAATGTAATATGAAGTAAGTAATTATGGTTATGAAAGAATTTAAATGATACCTAGTTGTAATAAAATAAAATATATAAGTAGGCATACTAAATAAAAGGCAAATATATAATATAAGTTGTATGTAAATAACTTTAAAATAAATAAAAAAATATGTACTTATATTATGGCATGAAACTTTATACCCAATGCATTAAAATTTAATAAATATAGTAAACAATAATTATAACTTAAAAATGTGAAAATTAAAAGTATTATACTTAAAACATTTAAATAGAATAAAGTTTGTTTTACTTAAAAAATTATAAATATTGAAGAAATAGTTGACAGTTTTAATCTATATAGATTATTGCTATATAGCAGTCATATAAGTTTGAATGAACAACATGAGTGAAATAATACCGTTAAATTAATTATTAATCTTATTTTATTGTCATTGTATATTTTGTTATTAAAACAAAAACGTTAAATATTAAGTATTAATTTTATTATTTATTATCATATTAATTGAATATGCATATTGTGGTTTATGGTAATTGTGGTTTCCTGTATAATAATTTAGATAGAAATGCAAAAATGAAATATATAATAATATTTGTAAACAATTAATGTTTTTGATATTTAATTACATATATCAACTATTAATTTAAATTTTATGTATTGTTTGTTGAAAACATACACACCTTATATATTTAGGTAAATTAATATAGGTATTTATTTGAATTACAATTTATTATTTACCGAGTTTTAGAATATTATTTATCTAATCAACAATACAAATAATTTTTAAGTATTAAATCTTTTATTTATTTTAATGATTATTTTTATTTACTCATTCAATACTTTAAATATTATTTGATACATTAGTTATAATAAACTATTCATATTAAAATGTAATTATTTATAAATAATTAACTTTTAATTTTTATTATTTATTAGTGTTTATTGTATTAATTTAATATTATTGCAGCTTGAAAAATGAATCGCCATGATCATAATTCCCATGCTAACCATGATATGCATAATTTAGAATCAACTACATTAAGTGATGATTCCTGTTGTCCTGGAACTGAAGCATCATCAAGCAGTGCTCAACATATGATGCACCACATGATGTCAGTAAGTTATATAATATAATATATATATTTAATTTATAATTATTATGCTATTTAGTTAAATAATTTGTATTCATAATTATTTTACAGATGTCATTTCATTTTGGTACAAATGAAACTGTATTATTTGATTGGTGGAAATTTTCTACAACTAGTGGTTTAGTATATTCTATGATTGGAATTTTTTTAATGGCAACATTATATGAAGGATTAAAATATTTTAGGTAATTTATTTTTACACTTTATATAATAAATACTAAATGTTTATTTAATGAATTATTATACCTTTTAGAGAATATTTATTTTGGAAGTCTTATAATGCTATACAATATCGATCAGTTCAAATTCCATTAGAAAAAGAATCAAATGATCCTGTTTCACAGTATGTAATGTTGTAATATTAACTTTTAAAGATTAATAAGTATTATATATATTAAATATTTTTAATATAATTTTTAAAGAAATAATTTATTGATATTTGATATATATATATATGCACAAAAATACAGAACGTAACATGATAATAATATAGTATATAGAATATAAAATTTAATCAATATTCTCATTTTTTTTTATCATGTCATGCATGAATGTTTACTAATTAATAATACAATTTTAAGTAATGTATTTAAATAAAGTATTACTGTATATGCCACATATGATATCTTAATGTGTATTGTCCTTATTAATTAATTAATAACATATTAAAAAAAAGTTTAATTTAAATTCTCAGCAGGATGTTTTTTCAAAATGTCATTGTTGAACATAATGAAATGTTGATTATTTATAAAGTAATCTTTAGATGAATAATATATGTAAGTTTCTTAAGAATCTAAAAATATAAAATTAAGATTTAAATAAAATATAAAATTTTTAGCTGGGACAAACCTAATAAATCACGTATTATGTAAATATTACATTAGCACTTAGGTTTTTAATATAATCGGAGAATTTTATATATGAATAAATCAATGTACCTAATTAATAAAATATATATCTTATTAATTACATTCATGATTGACACCCATAATTAATGTAATAATGTCTAATATTAAATAAAAAATTATAAAACATTTGTTTTATTTTATGTAGTGTAATGTTATAAATAATAAAATTGTTTATCATGTTACACTTAACATATATTTTAAAATAAACCTATTGATATCAATAAATTTATTTAAAATTCTGATAATTAAAAATAATTTAAGTAATTAGCACTTCAAACAAAAGGAATTTTTAATTCTTGTAAGAATTTTTTAAAGATTTATTATCTTTCTAAATCATAAATTTTACTAGGTATGTTATTTTTTTTTTTATGTATAAAAATTTCTATTAAATAAAATCTATTAAAATTCAGATTGATTACATTGATATACTAAAAATGTATGTCATATAAGAAGAAGCTATTTAATTATTTTACAAATATAATAAAGAAAGGGGAATAATTGATGTAATTGAAATCTCCTTTAATACTATTATTTAAATAATAAAATTATTTTGTATAATCAGTTTAACATTTTTTTTTTTTTTTTTTATTAGAATTAAAATAATAAAAACTAATTTTATTTCAGAATGGTGGGGAAGGTGCTTTTAAAACAACCTTTGTAAGTGTAATGAGGATGGTTTAACTTTGTTAATTGCATGATAATTTAGTTATTAATTCTTAAAAAAAAACTGTGTGTTATGGTATTTATGTAAATAATCATATTGCTTTATCTGTTATTCATTCTTTTGTTTTATATATATATATATATATAAGCTTAAGTATCACCTATGCTGAAGTATATAATTAAGATTATGAGTACTTTATATTTTTACGATTTTTTTTTTATTTTTAATTGTAATGCATTATAATTTTATTTACCATTGGATTAGATTCAAAATAAAGAATCAATGTTAAAAATAAAGTTATATTTCATTTAGAAATATAAAAAAATTATAATATATATTTAAATGTATTATTCTAGGTTATTTATGAGTTATTATTTATTAGTCCAGTGCACAATTTGATAATTTTTTGCACAGGTTACAAATTTATTTGTATTCATTTTTTTCTTTTTTTTTAAAAAAAATAAACTAAAAAGTAATATAATTTTATCGCAAATAAAGTAACAATATTTCCAATATATATTATTTAGGTTAAATACTAAAAAAATTAATTCATATTAATAATAGTGATAAATGTTGGGTGGGAGTAATATTGTATTAGGATGAAGAAAAAAAATTAACTCCATTTAATTTTTAATTAATTAACTTTTAACTGGTTTAATTTTATACCAATTCATGCAAATACATTTTTTGTTGGTTTTATAAAGTACTAAATATTTTTATATATAAAATATAAATATAATATTTTTAATCTATGAACAACAAAATAAAATTTAATAAGAAATATTATCATTCTATTTAATTGTTATCTTATTTATGAAATTAGTAATTAATTAATTATGTAACTCGCATTAAAATTAATTATTGTCTTCATTATTATTAATGATTTAGAAATGCATAATATACTATACATTTTTATGCTAATAATATCTATATTATTTTAAATGTTTTTAAATAAATTTAACCTGCATGATAGTATAATATTATAAATTTGCAATTAACAATATTAATTATTTTATTTTATTTCAAAAATAAATATTTATTTATTATAGTATATTATATTATTTATTATTGTTATTTTTATAAAATATTTTCTTTTACAGGCCTACAATGTTTAGTGTAACACATTTGCTTCAGACATTCCTGCACATAGTTCAGATAACTATCAGCTACTTACTAATGTTAATATTTATGACATACAATATCTGGTTATGTTTAGCAGTTTTATTTGGTGCTACTTTGGGTTATTTCTTATTTGGATGGAAAAAGTCTGTTGTAGTTGATGTTACAGAACACTGTCATTGAATTTGACAATTTTAGTTTTTAGAATACATATATTATACTCTTATTGTAAAATGTATACAACAACAATATAATTTTTAAAGTTAAATTACATATTATAAAAAAATGTAATGAAATAATTAATTTTATTCACTGGTTAACTATAAACAATTAATTATAACTTGATTTTTAGGTTGATTATATATTGTTATTAATTATATGTACATTATTATTATTGTTATTATAATGTAATATTCAACTTTTTATTATTGAATATTAAAAAAAACTTGAATTCACGAATATACTATGTTAATATAAGATAATGTACCTACCAACTTTTTAAATGATAATAAATCAATTTTTGTATTTTATGTTTTTATTAAGTCTTGGTTTTTAATGAATTTGTAAGAAATAAATATCTTTGAATATAAAATATTACATGACACTTATTACCTATTACCATAGGCGCAACTAGGGGGGCGCAAGAGGGTCTTTAGCACCCCTGAGTTAATATTTAGCACCCCTTGTTTTCTTTATGTCTTATTATAATAATTACAGTAAAATACTGTCAATTTTAAGTTTTAAAGTTTTATTTAGAACTATTTTGTTCAAATGTCTTATAATATTGTAATCTATGAATATAATAAATTGATAATACTGCATAAAACTTAGAAAAAATATAAATTGTAAATGTCTACTTATTAGGATAATAAAATATGTTTAATTAGAATTGTAATAGTGATTCATAAAGACATAAATAATTGGGAAATAGCACTTGATGGTGTGGGAGCACGGTTTATTTTTTGTTAGGTACATAATTTTAGCACCCCCAATATTTAGGCTCTAGTTGCGCCTATGCCTATTACCTAATAACAAATCATTAGATAATATTTAACAATGATATTATATAATTAAAATTTGTTTTATAGAACAATAATTTTGTAATTAAATTATATACACCTGTTAATACAAATGTATTTTATATATTTCCTATAAGTTATTTCTACACGACGATTAGCTAAATATTCAAATCAGCAAAACGCTTGTGCCATCCTGGTTTAACTACAAAATAAATAACTACAATTATTTAATTGAACGAATTGAAGTCGTAATATAAGGCTGATGAATGATGATACACATGGTTGTTGTACCTTTAATTTACTCTGTCACACAATAGGCAGTTCAATCAATCAATCCGTTGGTTCCTCAAATTTCTCATTGTATTACATCGATATTAATATATTATAGTTAATATTTTAAAGTCATAATTACTATTTATTTCAACTGGAGAGATTAGAATAATTCTTGGTAATTATAAGATCAAATAATAAATTAGTAAATATGTAAGGGACTTTGAAGTTTTGATACTATTTGTAATGTATAATTATATAAACTATTTTTCTTTAATTATAGACAGGGTCGTTTGGACCCAGAGTATAGGGGCCAAGTAAAATAAATTTGTTTATTTATATAATTCATATTTCATACGAACAGAAGGGTCAATTGCAATAAAATGTGGTTGAATGCACATATTTTTTCAATTCACAAAAATAATTTACAAAATATTAATATAATTATATCTGTTATAGACATATCACATACCTATGTATTTATTTTATTGATATATTTGTCCGCGGGTTATCCATTAATAATTATCTTATTGTATGCCCGTATAAGCTATAACTATGTAGTAACAGTCAAGTTATACTATTTTCATTGTACCTATACAATTTCGATTAGATTTCAGTTACCTATTTCAGTATTTGTATTTCCCAATATTAAGGGGCCCGGTGCCGATGAGTTTTTAAATACAAAAACATGCCTCACAGAATAATCCGATTTCGATTATTGTTTTTTTATTTGAAAGATAAAGACCTCTTACAGCCTTAAAGGGCGGATTGGAGTTTGATTTTTAAAATTTAAATTAGTAATTGTATTTAATAAGAAAAATAGAAATAAATATTATTTTAAACATAAAAATTACATATTTTTTTTTTTAGATTCTGAGCGAAGCGAAGAATGTATTGGTTTTACAATGTGTGTCTTTTTTTTTTTAGTATGAAGACACTTTTACTACCCGAAATAATGCTCCGATTTTCACGAATGTTGTATGTTTTCGATTGCAAATTGGATGTAGTTTGTACTTTATTAAGGTCATTTTTCGAATTTCCCAAAATTGACCTCATGTCACACAGAAAAAGGACGAAAAAATAACGAAAAAGGACATTTTTCCTTCGACGAATTTGATTCATTGGATAAATTTGTTTATAATAGTAACCATAATATAAATATTATTGTTACTAATAGCAACCAAAGTAATAATATTATCATTGTTACTAATAGCAACCAAAATAATATTATTGTAACTAATAGCAACCAACCATCTATATAAACACAAATTTCCATCGTAAATTTTATATTTCTTTGAGCACCTCCCTGGGGTTGATCATATAGGTATTCATATCGCAGATCATAGATTATTGATCAAAGGCTAAGGTCTATAATGAGAATTAACGAACCATTCGGTTATATATACATAATATTGTTAGGTGATTTTTTTCCAATTCTCTAGAATTAGCTAGAGGGCAAATTGAAGAAAAAGTTTATTTGTATTTTTCATGAAAACTGAAATTTCGACGAATTCGGTTTCAATATTTTACGATAACTTAAGCAATTTTGAAGTTAAAGACTTAAAATTTTTATTGGGTATTTACATAAGTTACCATATATTAATATGTGGTAAAATTTTGGTACCGTGTTACGTTCATTTTTCTACAAAATATTGGACTTTCAATATTTCGTAAAATTCTCCTAATTACGTAGGTATATAATGTTTGATAAAATTGGCAATTTTTGGTATCAAGGTCTGATAATTTTACTGAAGTATTTTTTTTATTTACATAAAAATCCCTAGTCTCAATTTTTTTTATAGCTGTTTAAATTTGATATTTTTAGTACATCGAAAATGTTATGAAAAAAAATGACGAAAAAACGGCATTATATGACGGAACTTCGCTCAGAATCGTTTTTTCGAATGAAATGGTTTGCCATTGCATTCAAATTATAATTAAAATTAAACACTATGATTGCACACCTGTATCCCTTCCCTTGCTTTTTAATAATGTTCGGTAAATGGGGCCCGAAAACATATTTAGTACGGGGTCCAATGTTATGGAGGGCCTGATTATAGAGTAAACAAAATAAAATATGTCATGTTTCTACGTTCAATGTTGCCTGATTTATTGTAAAATATTAAAATCTATTTCGTCTAAATTTCAATATTGCCGAATCGTCGTTCTTTTTTGGTAGTTTTTCCTATCACCTGAATTGTGTACCTATGTTACCACCACGATTATTGATTTTCCCTCCTGATATATATGGAAGTTAAATAATATATATAATTTTTACAACTGTAAATACCAAATACAAATTATAATGTTTATCTGTAAAATTGAAATAAATAGGTAATGATAAATATTTAAATTATGTACTTAATAATTAATATTATAAATTATACGGGAAAATCATCGTCTAAGATTTATTTAATAAAATATTAATTACAATTAAATTTAAATTTAATTTATATATGTTATTATTTCTATATTGAATGATTTATTTATAAATTATACGATAGTAAATATGAAATATAACTCTTTATAATATAACTTCTTTGTCAGCTGATTGTAAACAATAATTAGCGAAGAAATAAGCATAAATTGATTACCTTTAACCTTTAATCAATTAAGGGTATTACATGATATTTCTCAAATTTTAAAACTAATATGGATGTCATTATAATATATTTTTTAATATGTTGGATGTCGATTAAGACTCAAATGTCGATTTTTATTTATGAGATATCTATCGTTTTATGATGGTGCATATAATATTAGGTTTAGGTACTTATGTCTAAATTAATATATTTTTTTAGTTTTTATTTCATTAAAATCATTATTTTACATAGGTACCTAGGTACTTTAACCACAGCATATGACATACTATATTATGCTATAATATTATAATCTAATCCAATTAGGTTGGAAATAAATAAATAAAATTAATTAATTAGGTAGATATTTGTTACGTAGTTGATTTTTAGTATGATTTTAATGTACAATAATTGTAAATATTAAACTTCTTTAAATTCAATCTTCAGTGTACGATGTAATTATCTAATCTTTGCATGGGTACTTAATTTATTGTATTGATAATAATGCAGACTTATTTAAGTGTTTATATTGTATGATCGTCGCATTGTTCTGTTCTTGTCATTATAATATAAGAAAATGTCAAAATCATTCTAAATTGTACGCACGAATAAGGTTAGGTTAGCCTAACTAGGTAGGTACCCAAAACCCAATACTGATTTAATACGTTCGTAATACTAAATTACAAATTAACATAATTTCTAATTACTTACTTAACCATATTATAACCTACTTACTTAAGTCCTACACTAAAAATACTTAGCCACCTTATATAGTTAAATACTATATTATACATTATTACTATATAATAAATATTAACTATATTAATCTACAACCTGCTAAAATTATAGTGATACAGAAATGTTTACGCCCAGGCGCTTAATACTGACATACAATATCAGTGATTTAGTATAACTTTTAAAAAACACGAAGGTGGTTTCAAAAACAGTGCTGTAATGTTTTTCCTTTAACAACATGACGGGAATGGGAGTGAATGAGTGATCGTGATCTTAGTTTTTCTTTTAGGCTGACGTCCAGCTTATTACCTGGGAAGTTCGATCAAACTTTGAATATAACTGGGTGTATAATACCTGGATACACTTTCTAACTATTATAATTGAATAATAGCGAAGTAAAAACAAATTATAGGAAAAACAAGTAGAGCCAAATATCTGGTAAATTATAATTTATAAAAATAATTAAAAATAAAATAAAATAAAAATATTCGATTAGGCGTCTAACTAGAATAAAATTAAAAAATATCGTAATTATAATTGTTATTCTTCTTAAAAATCTAAAAAAGATTCAGTTAGGTATTATTTAATTTTCAAAAATGGTTCATACGTTTATACTGTCTGTATGTTTATTACAATTATATTCCGCATAAACAATATTAATAACAAGGTAAATTATAATATGTTGAAATGCATCTATATAGATAGGTAATTTTATGTATTTGATGAGAACAGATTATTATAAAAAAATGTTTTATTACTAAATATTATCTTTTCTATAAATACATGCTATTGTTCTATTATTTTATATTATATCATAACACATGATTTATTAATTATTAGGCGACTAATGTGATAATTATATATTCCAGCACTTACGTTATTGAATCATAATAAAATTATTGCAAGTAGGTATCGTTGTGGAGCCGATAAATCGTATTTAATAATAATAATTTTTACAATGTAATTTTTGTAAAAAGCAACTTTATATTTAATACAGTTACAAATTCTAAAATTATTTATAAATATTTTTACCCGTTTAAATAATGATCTCATAACCACATTCTACATATATATATATATATATATATATATATATATTTATAAGTATCTAGGTTGTTTATTTAAGTTTTTTATGTGAGTTGTAATAATAGATTAAAAAAATGTAAGTACCTATAGGTTATGGGTACATAATGCAATTTTATCATAACTAATAACTATATAAAAATAAATAATTTATTTTATTAGCTTTTGAAATTTAAATTATGTTTCAGTAAAATATTTTTCAATATAATTATTTTATATTATACAATTTTACGATTAATAATGTTTAATGACGCCATATTATATTTATAATTGAATAATACTCTTACTTATAATACCTAATTTTTAAATGTAATTTTACTAGCCACTAGTTGTCTCTTGTCTGTAGCTAGTATAATAATAATAATAATACTAACCTAACAAGTAACAATAGTAAATTATACTAATACCTAAATAAAAACCCAAGTCCACAAAAGATTTACTTTATTATTTCAGTCAATACGTATTTCTTCAACAACGTTGTCATCTTCAGTACTAAACGTAGACTGATATATTATATACCTAACTATTATATGATTTAACTATTTAAGTAATATAATATTTTGTACAATTTGGTATGACAATTTGTTTATGGTTGCATTGGAAAAAATTAATACATTCGTGTCTATAGGTTTCTTTAATTTCTAAATGAATATATTTTTATTTTTTTATTTTACGTTTTATCATGAATTTTACTTTGGAGAATAAAATATTTTTATTAGGTATAAAATTAAATATAAATTCGTAACGAAGCATGCATTCCTAATTTATTCGGATTAGGTCTTTTTTTTTTGTTTGTTTGTTTGTTTGAAATACTAAATTAAGTTAAATGTACTATTTTATTAGATATTATTTTTTAAATCCGAACATTTTTTTCTACTACAATTATTTGCTACAGATTTATCAAATATTGTCTCATATTGAAGTGGAAAATAGTAAAATGCTTTAATAATTATTATTCTAATGCCTGCGATTAAAATCTATAGTAGTCAGTTGTCGCCTGTGCATAATGTATATTCATATAATGTAATATTCATTTGATTGTGATAATGTTCATCAGATTACACACACACATTTATTATAAGTATTTTAAATCAGGATAATATTATTTATTTTTATCTATAGAAAAATATCACTAGTATACCTGTATATGCTCTGTTTATAAATATAGGCGGCTATATCGTAATTAAGTTTAGTCGCACTTTGTGTTTTATTGTAAAAAGTTATTTACTTTTATTTTCTAGTTCCTAGAAGAACATAAATTTATACATTTTTTAATCAATTTACTTGCATTATTAAATTTTTGTTCCTGATAAAAAAAAAAGTGTATAAAACAAATAATTATAATTTAAATAAAATAACGCAATTTATTGTGATTGAAAATTAAAATAATTTTTTCTTAGTACAATTAAAATAATATAAATGTTTAATATTTTAAAATTATAATGACAATCATTGTGTAAAGTAAGAGTAACACATTTCGTTTAGTTTATCTATAATATTGTTTTTATTTAGCATTTTATTTTTTGTTTTCATGTTATCCTAAGAAAAATAGAACGTTTAAAGAGAGTGTGTTTAGATTTAGATCTTGTTCACTTTTAGATTTTGACCTTCTACTTATAGACTATGTGATATAAAATAAAAATATGTTAACACATCTAATAGTTATACCGCGAGAAAGGAATATCGAAGATAATTTTTATCCTAAACAAAATTGAAACGTATACGATATAATAATAATCTTGACAAAACAATCCGAAATATATAGTATAATATATTACATTTACATTTTGTTTTACACTACTATAATAATATATTAAACTTTGAAATATAAAAATTAAAATTAAATATTTTCACTTTTTTATTTTACAAATTTTTGAGTATTTGAACTATATAAATTATTACCATAAAATTGTAATAACTTAGTTTAATTATAATTCATAGTTTGTAATGTTATAGTGATATATTAATATTATTAATGACAATTAATACTTATTACATAAGCTATCTAATTCCAAGTATGATTACAGTAGACTGTATAATTTTTTTACGTAGTATTCATTTCTAATTACTAAATTGTAAATTATATAAATATAAATAATAATATTTTTTTATCAATAATATAATATATAGTATATAATTTATCATGTCATAGTGATTATCGCTCTAAATTAATGATAAAAAAAAATATATATATATATTATATTATTATATGGATATAAAATATTCGTATATTTAAAAACAATAATTGTATAATTTTTTTTTTTTTTAATAGGATCATATTATTTAATCAATATGATTGATTTTAGACGATCAAGAAAAATTGAAATTAATTGGAGTTATTTTTCTATTAATGGATCGATTTTACTTACAATCTTAATGGTATGTAAAAACAAATGTGAAGGTTATAATCGAGGTTATAATCATAATTTATGAATTATTATTAGCATTAAACACAAATTTTTATTTCACATAAATATCAATATTTAATATTTATAGGTACATCTATTGAAATAACTATAATATATTGATTATTTATATTTTCAATATGACATCTTATTGTGTACATAAGATTTTGATAATTCATTTTTAGACAATTACATTATATTTTAAGTTGACATTTCTTAAAAACTTATACGAATAATTAATAAATAATAAAATATTATACATATAAGTTATTTTAAATATCTTAACAAGGCAGAAAAAATTATGATAGGTACATGTATCGGTTGCTCTGCTTGATTTGGAAATGGATTTAAGACGTATTATTTAATTGTAAATTTAATAATTAATTATTATAAATCATATAATATTACCTAATTTGAAGAACTACTCTTTTAAAATATCACTAAAAATATTTTGTGTTAATAATAGTTGTTTATATATTAACAAATATGTATATTAATAATGTTAATTTATTAAAAATGACAAAAGTTCATATAAATATAATTTTATTGAATGTTTGTAAAAAGTTAGATTGAATTTAATATTTAAATTAAAAAAATTATTATACCAAATTATAAAAGTTGGATACCTTTTAATCTTTACATAAATTATTTAATATATATAAAAAATTATATACTTCATATACAGTTTCATCATACTTACACAGTTACACGTTTAGACTTGTGTAGTAAAATGTGTATAATGTTGCGTTTTGCTTCTCATGTATAATAATTTTGGCCGCCATAAGACGGCGTTATAGATATGCAATTTCGCTATTCCTCTGATTTATGCACGTGTATTATCATAGTTGTCTACTATAATAATTATAATTTATATTCGCTTATTATTATAAGGTCAAGATACTTTATTCAAAATTATTTTTAAAAATTTATAGTATATTAATATTAAGTGTTAATAAATTATTAAATTTGTATATTTGGCATCGGCGCATATAATTATTATTTAGAAAATTATACAATGATTGATTTCATATAAATCAAGTTCATGTTTTAGATAAAAAAAGAACAAGTGTGATAGCTGATAGGTGTTAGGTACATTTCAAATAAAAAAACATTTGTACAAATAGGAAATTAAGCAGGCGTCATTTATTTGTATATAGTTTTTGAATGAATCGCATTAATTATATTATAATACTATGGCGTCAAACTGTTTTAAATTAAACATAATACATAAATAATAATATATAATACATATTATTGAATATTGTGATTGAAGACTGAACTATTAAGTAGGTATAATAGAAAAAAGGCTCATTAAAATTAATACGAGAATACATAGGATGATAATGGAAAAATTGAACTCACAGATTTCGGTGTCAATACTATAAAAAGTACGAGTATGTAGCAATATAGCATGATAATATGGATATGACATTTTTAATCGTATGTAAAAATACCCAAGTGGAATTTGAAAAATTATTTCTGCATCAAATTCTCTATAAACAGTTTACGGAACCAATTTCATATAACAATTTATATTATGTAATAAAGTATTATCTTTAACTTTCACAGAAAAAAATTATATGCGCATTATTTCATTTGGCACTGACAATAATTATTCAACTCTCATTCATATGAACAAAAATATAATTGAAAAAAATCATAACTATATATTTTTATATTATTATCATAATATCATGTATAAAAAAAACTAACAATTATTGTTTGGTAGAACAGAAAAAAGATTATTCAATAAAAGAAAAAAATTTTTTTAAAAATTAGGTAATAATATCGAAATTGAAATAATAATAATAATAATAATAATAATAATACTAATAATAATAATAATAATAATAATAATAATAATAATAATAATAATAATAATTAATTTTTATACAAATGATAAAACAAACATATTAACAAATATCTTAAATAAATACATAATATCGATAAATAACAATTTCTTGTACTTTTAATATAGGCGATATTCTACGTTAAATCATCATCAGAAATCGAACTTTATAATCATACCGAGTGCTCCGAGTCGAAGACGTGCACGAAATGTACGAATGAAACGTCGTGTAGTTGGTCTATTGAAAAACAGATGTGCGCGAACACAAAGCAAATGTCGGCCGGTGGCATGACCGTGCACAACGTGACGCACTGTCCGCGGTTTACGGTGGCCAAGCGATCGTCAATCGTCGACGAGCCGTTCAAGTACACCGTCAGGATATCCAACGACGTTCTGGGCTTTGTGACATTACTGCGCAATAGCAAAATCACGTGTTGCCTGGAATCGTGTTACTTCGGTGGATCGGTGGTCGACAACCAGATCGTTTGTCAAGCGATACGCACGCCGTCGTCTTACTTCTCCAGGCACGCGAAAGCCATGATATCGTACGTCTACGTTACGTTCGACGATCTGGAACTAAAACTGGACAATGGCACCGATTACTATTACACCATTTACAACCGTGAATGCAGCGGCGACGATGACGACGATATTAATTGCGTTACCTGCCTGTGGATCGACGACCGTTACAGGTACTATTTGAAATGGTGTTCAAGCGTTAACCGGTGTATGGGCCCGTACAATATTTACGAGAAACGGGTCATGAGCGACAACAAGAAGTTTCAGCACATCGAAGACGACGTGCGCATCAAGTGTCCGGACATCGAAATCCGGTCGATAGAACCGATGTCCGTGCTATGGGCCGGTGGCACGACTATGAGTATAACAGTTCGAAACCATTGGATTCTGGTGGAAAATCAAACAGTTACCGTGACCGTAGCTGGGCGCAACTGTGCCAATCCAAAAACATTCGACCACGACACGATAACGTGCACCGTGACATCACCGAGTATCATAGCTGCTAAAGTCGGCCGTGTTTCCGAAGGTCCGGTGCGAGTCGTGTACGCGTCGCCGTCCACCAAGTTTACGGTACAGTCAACGGCCACAGTGAGTTTTGTCGAGCCTGAGATAACGGAAGTGAGTCCGGTTTGCGGGCCTACCGACGGCGGCACTCTGTTGGTCATGCGCGGAAAGTTCCTGGACACCGGAGGATATGCCGTACGCATGTCCGTTGGCAACGTGCCATGCGAGTCATTAACGCAACGTCATGCAACTAGCGACATAGCGTGCTGGACTGGTCCCAGCGACACGGCCGCTAGCGAAGTGGTGCACGTTGAACTGGTGCAGCGAGACGAGCACCATCGCCCGTCATCCGTGCTGTTGAAAATTTACGGACCAATGTTCACTTACGTTGGTGATCCCATGTTGAACGCGGGTCAATCGTTTGATGGCATCGTACCTGGCGGCGTGGAAATATTAGTGCGCGGGCACGGTTTCACGGCCGGTTGCGGTAATGATATAATGAACGCGACATTCTACGTGGACGACCGCGACGGCATCAGACATCACGCTTCTTCAGACTGTCGTGTGGTGAACGATTCTTGTATGGCGTGCCGGACGCCGAGGCTGCCGTGGCCAACACGCGGCGTACCGTCGTTCGCCACGTTCATCGCAATGCACGATTTCGGTGTCACGGTCGCGATACGACGACAGCGATGGCTTAGACATTTCGTCAACATCACAAGCCCGGACGTTATTGTCGACGAAACGTTAGACTTGTCGCCACAGTCGTCGAACCTTACGGACACGAACACGTTTATCGTGTATCCAGAGCCGTCGTATGCGTATTTCGAGACGGACAGCAACGATTCCGCGGTGATAATAATATACGGACGCGGTGTCCTTGGCCGAGGATATCGGCCCAGCGATGTGACCGTTCGATTCGAAAATTCTACAACGGACGGTTGCGTTGTAATTTCAATGTCACGGCGCCGGATCGTGTGTCGCGCAATGTCTGTTGCGACTGCGAATATCATTCCGGGCCATGTGCGTTCGGTGTTCGTATCCGTGGGCGACGGATTCGCCTACAGAGTGAACAAAAAATCCGCAGATCATCACAATAACAATTATACTTTAAAGTTATTGGCAACCGCTTCCAGCTGTGGATTTGTAGTCGTAATAGTGATCGTTTTGTCGATTATTGGGGTTTTAATGTTTCGCTTAAAAAAAAAAAACCTGTACGTTGTGCACGAGTAATGAAAACCACAGCATCTGTAATATTATGATATATTATACATTTTGTAAATTAAAAAAAATAATAATAAATGAATTTCCAACCATCAGTCGTCTGTAATAAATGTATACATATTAAGTTCAATAATTGTAATTAACACCTATATAGGTACATATTATATATATTTTTAAATCAAAACTGAAAAAATTATAGCATTATATTTAAGAATTAATATCAATATGATATTTTACAAAATGTAATTATAGGAATTATTTTACCTAAATATTATAAGAAAAAGTAAAAATATATTCGATTATTTATAATTTAATATAGGTACTTTATTTTAATTGTATTTTGCTACTAGACTGTATAATGTTTATTTATGTACCTATATTTTGTATTTAATATTTATATCCTTTATGAAGTGTTCCTAGAAAAATTTTAAATGAAAACTTAATGAATTATTCTTTATTTTTATTTATAATATAAAAATAAATTTTTGCGACCATTTATGTAATTTAATTATTTATGACTTTAAAACATAATGTAAACTTATCCATAATTAAAAATATTATTAATAAAGATTAAATTACAAATTATCTGTGATTTAAATTAAATATAGGTAGGTATAATGTAAACTTTCATTGTATTGTAATTCATTAATAATTGTTATTAAATTATACTTAATATTAATTTTAGGTATTATACAATATTATTAATAGGTAATTAAAAAATGATTTGTTAAGTAGAAATATTGTTATACCTACTTATACGTTTCATTTCACTTTGTGGATGTCCAAATGACGGGAATATGTTCTACGTAGTGGAGTTCAGATGTCCACTTTGTGAAATTTTATCCAGTTAGCGATGTGGATGAAGTGCCATTTCAGGGAATGGACAATGGACAATAGGTATTAATGGTATTATAGTATTATACTAATATAATAATATGGCACTATGCAATATTATAAAAATATTATTATTATTCTATATGTTTTCTACTTATACAAATTACAAATAAATTAACCATTTAAATACAATTGTTTCGTTATAGTCATTTTCATGAATTTTTACAACCTATTAATTTGTAATTTAATAAGGTTTTTAAAATTTTAAATAGTTATATATAGTAAGAATTTTTACATATTATAATGTATTTACTATTTATACAGTTATAATAACTGTTATTTTTTTAGATCTATATTTTAAAACAAAAAATGTGCATTTTCCCATAAATTTACCTAATTTTGGCGAATATATGTTTTAAATTATTTTAATGCGATGTAGATAATGATGCGGATTAAATTATAATATTTTGACCATTATAATATATAATGTTACTAAAATAAGTAATTTTTATAAATATTTTTTTAAATTATTTTAAAATAATATTATAAATTTATAATTCAAAATACTTAAAATAAAAAAATAAAATGGAATCAATTTGTGTGATATTGCGATTTGATGTACCTAAATTATTTGAAAGAAACAATAAGAATTCTACGTAAAAAATAATGACTAATAAAGTTAATTAAAATTACAAATTTAATAATAATTGTATTGTAAGTGTAACATGTAGGTAAGGTACTTGTATAAATAAATGATATAATTATGATAAAACTATTGATTCAATTTTTAATTTGTATCTTTGTATAGTGAGTAACCGTGTAGGTATATTATAGTATTTTTAAAATTTACACTATTTAAATAATTTAAAAATAATTTATATTTAATAATTAAACTAACGAATAAAAATAATTTGAAAACTAATAATATTATCATAGTTATAATAATATTATTTACTAATATTCGTTTAATTTTTTTCGTTACGAAACGTATGATATTTTGAGCAAAGCAAAGAAAGTTTTGGTTTTACAATGTTTTTCTTTTTTTTTAATTCGTATGTACAAAAACATGATTTTAGATTAGTAATAATTAAAAGTGTTCTCATTACCATGTGAATGGGGTTGTGCTTTCGATATTTATAGTTGGTACTTTATTTAGATAATTTCTTTATAGTTTTCTTTAAGGATAGTAAAAATAAGTGAATAATAGTAGAATAACGGTAAAATACCCAGCCATCGGAGGCATTTCGCACTGCCACGGCAGACTCACCAAACAGGGATGTCGGGAGCCATTGCTGGAGTCAGAATCCGCGTGTCTCACCGGGGGTATTTCCCCTTACAACACGAGAGGAGACTCGCAGACAGTCGGTGGATTTGTGACAGGTGTTCGTAGGGGATGGTCTTCCGCATCCGGACTAGAGACACGCTTTCGCATGAGCTCGCGCCAACAAAAACTATATGTTGTATACAAACATACTCCTTTACGCCGGACGACGCGGGGATCAGGCAGAACTTGCCTCCGAGTTCCGATTCCGGGGTATACGGTTGTTTATCATTTCCACAGCTGTGTCACATCTTCTTTAATCCTAAATAATACAAGTTTAAACTAAAATGCCCCTAAAAACTATAATGTTCCGGGTCCTTGTTTTAATAAATCAGGTTCTACATAAACCAATATTTAAATTTTAAATACGTATACTTACCAATATTTTTTAGAATTGAGAATTTATCATATTTTTTCAAATATAAATAATACATGTAATAAAACACTATTATGTATAATGCTAGTATATGTAAGAAAATATGAAATGTTGTGAATAAATTATTGAAACAAAATACGTTTACTTAAATTCAATATAATTAGTATTAATTCATGATATCACATTTTTATAGTGCTTAAAGATCTAATATTTTTTTTTTTTTTACTTAGCCATTTTTACACGAAGTTTACGAAGGGTTTTTGTTGTTTATATGTGTATTTATAAATAATTCAATCGCTTTGTTCTAACAATTATTATAATTTGCCCCTAGTGGGATTTTATCCTGCGGGCGCGTTTGAAGTAAGTATGAGTAATAAAAGAATGTGAGCGAGAAAAAGAGAAAACAGAACATTTAGAAATATTTAACAATAGACCCAGGGACTCACTCCAAGCAACTAAACTGTTAAGATCTTGTTGAAGAAGATCAGAGACAGAATTTATACGTATAACGTATGTACAATTTCATATCATTAGCAAATATGAGGAGTTTTACGTGGCAAAGAACAGAAGAGGAAGAATTTACCAGCAGGGCAAATAGGAGAGGGGAAAGTACTGCACCTTGAAGTACACCTGATGGTGGAGAGAAAGCAGAAGATGATGAACCAAGGAATATTATTAAAAATATTATATTTAGACAAAATTTATTATTTTTCATAATATCTAAAACATATTTATTTGATCAGGTTTAAAATACTAATGACTATTATGTTTGTTATTATTGTTTACCTACCTACATCTTTATTTTTCATCAAATAATATATTTAAATTAGACATTAGACTATTAGAGATAAGATATAAGGATTTCATATTATTTATACTATAAAACATACTACATACTATATTACTATTTTATACTTAGGTATATTGTTATATTTTGTTTTGTTGG
Organism: Tetraneura akinire; assembly: GCA_021307375.1. Lineage (NCBI taxonomy): Eukaryota > Metazoa > Arthropoda > Insecta > Hemiptera > Aphididae > Tetraneura > Tetraneura akinire. The sequence continues at coordinate 16,243,282 of JAIUCT010000001.1, forward strand.
TATATTTTTTGAAAATTAATTGAACTTTTATTTAGAGAAATTAAAATGAATTATACAATATATTTTATATTATTTTATATGATCTTTATTATTATTTCTGATTATGTATATTCTGATCATTGTAATGGTAAATATACATTTTATTATTTATAATGAATTTTAGAATTTAAATTGAATATTCGTTCAAAACATACGGCCTAACCTATTTTATTAATAATCATAATTCATAATAAATTAATAGTAGGTATATTACCCTCTAATACTAAAAGTAAATTTAAATGTGAAATAATATATTATATAATATACATACTTATTTTTCATTTGTACAGTAAAATATAATATTAAATGTAAATTCATCATCCTTTAAATAGGATGATGTCTTTAGCTATAGTGGATCAAATATTGAATTATTTAACTTTACTTCTATTGAATATGTATTTTAATAATTATGTAATTATAATTTTTTATATTTAATTTACTTGTGTTTTATTATTAATGTTGTACAACTATAGGTATGTTTTGTAATATTGGATCTTATGATCCGTTAAAATTTAAATAAATAAATAATATATGGCCAAGGTCCGACATATATGCATGTGATAAAGTCTTTTACATTCGTTTTTCTTGTTGATACATAATATTAAATGTAAATAAATTATAATATACTTTCTGATCATAGTCTAGATTTTAGGGCACATTTATATTTTTAATTATTTAACAGATTTACTTACTACAAATTTGGCCCTTGGAGTCGGTAGTATGTATTATGTATAATAGTTACAATAACAATGTTATATAATTATAAAAAACATATTATTATTAAAAATATATTTACCTATTCTTAATTTTTAATACCTGTAAAATCTTTAATATCTATCGTATAGGTAGGTAGGTATTTGTATATTAGTTTTAGACGTGTAGGTATTTTTCTTGATACGTCAGGGTCATGATAATTTCAGATATACGTTTATGTAGTTAGTTGGTACAGCATTTGTTGCCAGGTGTGTTTAATATTACCAATAATAGTAAAATAAAATTATTTTTCTTAATACAAGTATATATTGTTAAATTAGTTAGAGATCAATTACATATAGTATAGTATAGTATAGTAGTATAGTATATAGTATAGTATATCAAGTTAGTTCAATATTAGTTAAATTTAATAATATAAAGTATTTTTAATTTTAAAATATTTTTTGTATAATAATGTTTTCTTTATTCACTTAATAAAATAATATTAATTAATATTAATATATTTTATATATCGATTAGAAATAAAAAAAAAAAAAAAATATCCAAATACTTTCTGATTTATTTCAAATTGTACGAAATCTAAATGAAAACGTTGCATTAAGCTACCTGGAAATACCACGTTTTATCCTGCATATACATTTTTAATTTGTTAAAACGATGTTAAAATTAGATTTATTTTGACCTCATCAATCGTCTTTTTTTCATTTTTTACTTACAACTATACCAATTTCAAGTATTTTTACACGATATAAAACGTGATTTTCTTAATTTGTGAGTATTTTATTTATTTATTTATGTCAATACCACTTTTGGATTATCACTCTTAAATTATTAATTTATAAATAATACTTACATTATCTGACTGAATTTCCCTCAGAATCGTTTTTCGAATTCCATATCATTGTATTTAAATTTCAATCAAAATAGAGCGCTATTCACTTTACACTTTTAGACATAGAGTATCACACAGTGCTATACCACAGAATAGATTAACCCACTCAGTAGTATCACATCATCTTTTTTTTGTGTTCAATTTGAAAAAAATAATTTTAAATGGAACTAAATAAATGTTTGAATTTCGTTTGTTATTATTAGAGATCTGAATAATATTCTTTTGTATATTTTTAGATTCTGAGCAAAGCAAAGAATATATTGGTTTTAGTGGTTTTACAAAATGATGTGTGTGTTTTTTGTTTTCTTAGGTCTGTAGACATTTTATTACCCAAAACCATATTTTGATTTTTACAAATAGCACATGTTTCCAATAGAATATTAGATGTAGTTGGTAAATAATGTTATTTAGATAATATTTGGAATTTATAAAAATTGAATAGGTATATGCGATAGGAAAAACGAATAAAAATGACAAAAATACGGCATTTTTCATGATAATTGAAAATTTGACGAAATCGATTTAAATAATTCACGATAACTCAGGTAAAATTGAACTTCGAGACTTATTTTATAGGGTATCCTAATAAGTATTATATATAGTATGTCCCGTTTTATAGGTACCAATAAATATCTTAGTAAAATGACCTCGGATTCTAAAATAGTGTATGGGAATAAGATTCAGGGTAACAAAATACACATTTTGGGCGTAATTTAAAATTTATATGAAAATTGGTATTAAAAAAAAAGTACATAAATTTACTGTAAATCAAATTTCAATCATTTAAAAAAATTTTTTATATTATATCATAAATTATTTTATTTATCTTATAGTTTATAGATTGTTCAAATTTACATCCATTATGTTTTAAACAAGCATTTTTAATGTAAAATTAATTTATATTTTTAGAAATTTCATATGGCTATATCTAAGGCAATTTCAGGTTAAATACCTACTTGATGCGTCTAAAAATAATAAAAAAATGTGCTTTATCCAAATCTAGTATCATTATATTTAAATGGGATTGCCATTTAAAAAATGGAAGTTATATTGCATATGCCCATAACCGATAGCTCTGCCAAAAGAGTTAAAAATTTGTAATTACGGCCAAAATGTGTATTTTGTTACACTGAATCAATTCCCATACATTATTTTAAAATCCGAGATCATTGTTTTGAGATATTTACTAGTTCCTACAAAACAGGACACATTATATATACAATATATGCAGTGGTGTTCCCATAGGGTATACTACATATACGCAATATACTCTCAAGTTTATTTTTAAAAAAACATGGGTATACTGGGCATATTTTCAATGAATTCAGATAGAAAGAAGAAATATATATACATTTGTTAGGTGATTAACTTATGGGATTGTCGGAAATGCCGGTTTTCATGGAATATTCTTGAACAAAGAATTTGGTAATAACATATTGGATTCTATATTAATATACAATTGTATATTTATATAGTAATATTTTAATTTTTCTGTAAAATCTCTGCAGTACATTACAATAACGTCTTAAAACGTAATATTTTTAAATTTACCTATTTTTTTTTATAATTTATGGTGTTGTTATTCAACTAATTGTATTATATTTGATATTAATATTACTTATTAGTTATTTTAGTTGACAATACCGATAAAAATGACGTATGCGGGTTTTTTCACAATTTTTTGTAAATATCTTTAAATTATTTTTTTAATATTATATAGAAATAAAAGTAATTAATATAATATGATTAATTAATATTAAGTTAGTTATCATTAACACTTTTCATTATTTTAAAATGCAAAAATAGAACAAATTAGAATTCTGATTTTTTTTTAGTTTAGTATACTCTCAAAAAAATTGATGGGAACATCACTGAATATATGTGATAAAATTTTGGAATCGTTACGTTAATTTTTCTACAAAATATAGAACTTTGACTATTTCCTAAAATTCTCGATTTCATCTATATAATGTTTAATAAAATTGGCAATTTTGAGTTATAAGGTCTGAAAATTTTTCTGAAATATATTTACATATATTTTTTAACGCGTATTACCACAGCCTAATCAGCTATTATTTTTTTTTTTGAAGTCTATTCTGTCAGACAGGATTTTCAAATCTTTACAAATAATAACTTATATTATTTTTATTATTTATATGATTGTCTATTATTAATTTATTATTGTATGTTTTTTTTTTTTTAGAAAGCAAATCAAAGGATTTAAAAACAATGAAAAGGATAAATACTAGTAAATATAACTGTATACATTTTACATAAATAATTCATTTAATATTAATTTTAGATTTTGAGCGAAGCGAAAATTTTTGTTTTTTGTTTTTATGTCTGAACAGTGTTGGGACTTATCTAGATAAATTTATCTAGATAAATTATCTAGATAATTATTTACTTATCTTTTATCTTATCTAGATAAATAACGGTAAGTTATCTAAATAATTATCTTAGATAAAAATTTTACCTATCTAAGTAAATTTATCTAGATAATTTTTTTAGATAAATTTTTAAGTAATATACAAAAGTATTGCTTTATTGGCGAAAATAGATATACCACAAAATGTATGCATTTATATGCAAAAAAAATGTGTGGTGTGTAATGTGTAGTGTGTACACTTCTTGTGTCTATAATTTTCTTTATATTTTTGTTTATCATCAATAACGTACTATTAATATTATACACATATTTTTTAACATCGTAAAAATATTAGTAAAAAAATTTTTGAAATTTAAAATTATCTTTTTTTTATCTAGATAAAAATGAGTTTATCTTTTATCTTTATCTAGATAAATCCTTCTGGTTCATCTTTTATCTTTATCTAGATGATTTTCTTCATGTTATCTTTTATCTTTATCTAGATAAATTTTTAGTTATATCTAATCCAAACACTTCTGAAGACACTTTCGCTACCCGAAATAATGCTCCAAATTTCACGAATAGCACATGTTTCCGGTTGGAAAGTGGATGTTATTGGTACATTATTTAGGTCATTTTTCAAATTTCTCAAAATTGACCTTATGCGATAGAAAAAACGACGAAGAAACGGCATTTTTCACGAAAACTGAAATAATTTCGACGAATTTATATTTCAATATTTCACTATAACTCAAGTAATTTTAAAATTAGAGACTTGAAAATTGTATTGGATATTCACATTATAGGTACTCTATATACCTATGTGGTAAAATATTAGAACCGTTACGTTAATTTTTCTACAAAATATAGGGCTTTAAATATTTCGTTAAATTCTCGTTTTTATGTACAATGTGTGATAAAATTAGCAATTTTAAACATTAAGGTCTGAAATTTTACTGAAGTATACATTCCTATTACTTAACAAAATATTAGAAAAATACCAAGTGTCAATTTTTTCTTATAGCTGTTTAAAGTTGATATTTTTAGTTTAAAGGAAAATCTTATAATGTTATAATCCATACGAATATTCTTCTTCTTATTTCTCAATACTTTTACAATAAAAATGAATAAATGTTTTATCAATAATTAATTATTTTCTTATTAATAATAGATAAATTTCTGCCTAAAGTTCTTGGTTTAAATCGTAACATTATTAAAAATTAGCCAAAAATCTAAATTTTGACTAATTATATTATATTATGTTTTATTTTTATTTTTTATAGTTAATTATGAAGATTTACAACTAAGTAAATTATTTAGACTTATTTAAACTTAAATTATATACAATAATAAATTAATAAACAAGCAAGTTGGTTCTTGATTAACTTATTCTGTGATTAATAATTATAATACCTATGCACGTAGTGCAGGGACTAACCAAGAAAAAATGTAGTGCAGAGAGATTTTCAAAAAATATCAATAAATAATATTAATTTTAAAAGTTAAACTATATTAATAACAGCATGTCGTCGCTTGGCGTGAAAAACCTCCTATGTGCAAAAAATCGCAAAATGATGTTTATACATTTCTGAATTCAGAAAAAAATACGCCATCTAGTGATAAATATTTCAATATTACTAATATTTTCATATTTTACAAAAACATTTTTATTCTTCAAATAAATAAACCTCCTATGTCAGCTGTATAGAAATTGTTATCTGAAATACCTCCCAAGTGCATAGCCGGAGGTCTGTCACACAGTTGGTTTGTACGAATTTCGCACATAGGAGTTTTATAAGCTGGTGTTGAATAGGAGGGAAAATAATCTTTATTATCACTTTTCATATTATTTTTTATTTCCTTTTGAATTGTTGATGGCTGAATCGGAATCTTCAACAATAACGAAGTGTAATTAAATTAAAATAAGATGAGCTGATACTCCTGCCGCACAGGATACAGGTGTGCGAATCATAGCGTTTAATTTTAATTAGAATTTGAATACAATGATAAACCATGCATTCGAAAAAACGATTCTGAGCGAAGTTCAGTCAGATTATAATTTTCGTTTGAACTAAAAATATCAACTTAAAACAGCGATAAAAAAAAATTGAGATTAGGGATTTTTCTAATATTTTAGTATGATGTTAAGTAATATGTAAGTATACTTCAGTAAAATTTTCAGATCCTAATACCAAAAATTGCCAATTTTATCAAACATTATATACGTAAAAACGAGAATTTTACGAAATATTCAAATTCCGATATTTTGTAGAAAAATGAACGTAACTGTTCCAAAATTTTACCACATATATATAATAGCTATGTGAACATCCAAAAAAATTTTCAAGTCTCTATCTAAAAATGGCCCGAGTTATCGTGAAATATAGAAATTGAATTCGTCAAAATTTCATTTTTCGTAAAAAAATGCCGTTTTTCGTCATTTTTTCGAAGTTTTTTCTACCGCTTATAGTCAATTTTGAGAAATTCAGAAAATGACCCAAATAAAGTACCATCTACACCCACTTTTACATCTGAAACTCGCTATTCGTGAAAATCGAAGGCTTATTTCGGGTAGTAAAAGTGTTTTCAGAATATTTATTTATACGTATGGATTCTAAGATTTTCGTTTTACTAAAAATATTAACTTTAAACAGCTATAAAAAAAAAATTGTGACTTGGGATTTTTATAATATTTTAGTATGATATTAAGTAATATGTAAGTATACTTCAGTAAAATTTTGATACCTAAATACCCAAAATTGCCAATTTTATCAAACATTATATACCTAATAACGAGAATTTTACGAAATATTCAAAGTTCAATATTTTGTAGAAAAATTAACATAACTGTTCCAAAATTTTACCACATATATATAATAGCTATGTAAACACGAAAAAAATTTTCAAGTCTCTAACTTAAAAATTGCTTGAGTTATAGTGAAATATTAAAATCGAATTCGTCGAAATTTTAGGTTTCGTGAAAAATGCCGTTTTTTCGTCGTTTTTTCTACCGCCTAGGGTCAATTTTGAGAAATTCGAAAAATGACCTAAATAAAGTACCAACTACATCCACTTTTATACCGGAAACATACCCTATTCGTGCAAATCGGAACATTATTTCGGGTCGTAATTTTGTTTTCATACATAAAAAATAAAAAAAAAATCACACATTATTGTAAAACCAATACACTTTTCGCTTCGCTCAGAATCTAAAATAAGCTTATTGTTATAATATAATTACATAATACTAAAAATATTGAAACATAATTATATAAATACCTATTGGAGTATTGGCTAATTTGGTCTTATCGTCTACTTATTTTTTAATTTTATTCTATATAAATTTAAATTTCTAATTTTCCTATACATCCTTATTATTTTACAATACATAATATTAAGTAAGCAGTAAGTTTATACTTTGTATAGTTGAAATAATATAGACATAAAATCTCTCATGTGTAAAGAAAAAAAAATATACATAATTATTAACCTCCTATGTGTCAACAACAAACCTCTTATGTGGTGTTTCAGAATAAAAAAATACTATCAAAACCTCTTATGTGCAAAAATCTTAACAATATGCTTAATATCCCTCTTGAATAAAACAATATAATAATAATAATAGCCCAATTTCATTTCTAAACATATTTTACACAATATAAATATTTTTTGAAATTTTTATATTCAATACTTATTTTTTAAACTACTAAAATGTCTCTCCTGAAAAACTTGGTTTTTTTACATAGGAGGTTTTTCACGCCAAGCGACGATGTACATGTTCATTACTCATTTGTCATATTATACTTTTCTGTACAGTGGCGTAGTCAAGAGGGTTTTAAAGGTTCAAACCCCCTTTAACGTTATAACGATTTCTAATGTGTACGTTTTTAGTTCTTGCAGACAGTTCGTGAGTCGTGTTCGACGAACCACGTGTTTATGGCTTGTAAAATTAAATAACACTGTATTTCATTGTGCAGATTATTAATGTTAAATTTAAATATAGTCCGCTATTTTAATGGAAGAAACTCCGTGTTCTCTTTAAATAATTCTCTTAATTCTCACTTAATTGCCCATCCTATGTATATTAATTTGTGTAGGTATACGACATACGAGTTATATAAAATTGCAAACTGTAAAAAATTCTATCGTTTTAATATTTATAGTTTTAAATGTGCACGCAATTCGGACTTGTATTGAAAAAAAAACACGCACGCAATTCGAACAGTTTATATTTTATGGTTTTTTTTCCGCACGCAATTCGGTCGCAGCCGTCTAGCTCTAGAGTCTAGATGTATATTACGTTTTACGTCTATGTCCAATGTCCATAGGTCAACATGGTATGTCAGGGGTGGCTAACCTGCGGTTATTTCTGAGGTGGCTCGCAAAGTCGCAAGTCGCTTCATATCGGACATATTATTATGCATTTATGTCCTATACATGTTACAGAGTACAGGTACCTACATCACGTGACCGCTTAATTTTTAATCACAACATATCCTCGATTTAATTTAATTCAAAATATAATATAATATTATATTACATATTATATATGTATATTATATGCAATATTCGTATATTCGTAAGGTTGAAGACACAGGCGTGCGCACGGGGGATGCCGGGTAGGCCACGGTCCCCCCTGAGGACCGTAGCTTTATTTTGTAATACTAATAATATTGGTATACCTATTTAAAATTAAAATTTTATATATTAGGCGATTATTATATTATATTCCTACATTTACAAAAACAATAATTATATTTATCAATCAAATATTATTGACGAATAATAAAGCACATTAAATTAATAACGAGTACATAATATAACGGCGAATCGACCTATTCGGTCGCAACTCGCAAGTAATCAAGCGAACTGGCTATCTAAAAATCGCAGGCGGTGCTGGAGACTATAATAGTATAATAATTTTTTTAGTATAAGTATATGTATTTTTATTATTATGCTGTTTATATTATAATATAATATTTTTACTGTTCCATTAAGTAGTAGTTATTGTTAATTTTGTCATTCGTTGAATTAAATTATTACTTCATAAAATCACAATCTAAAGATGTACAATGTACTCGTATGTATACAACTATTTATTTATACCTACTAGAAGTTATCTGTATAAAAAATTTTGGTTCAAATATTTTTGATGTAATGCCCTGGGACCCCCTCTGCGAACAATGTCCGCGCACGCCTATATGGTGGAAAAATATTTTCATGAAATAATTGCTTCATGCTAAAAGGAGGTGGTCGAAGTTTGGCAAAACGGTTGTTGCAGGCGATGTCAATGGAAAAATTAACAGTTTTTTTAATGGTGTACCTATAAATCTATAATAGGTATGTCGATATTATGAGAAATTTACGAATTAAAAAAATAATTTATTTTTGATTATGGGCAATGATCAATGGATACGAGTATATCAATATTTTTTCTTTGCTTCATCAAGAAAAAACTTGATGCCAGTACTGTGACAAAATATTTGTATAACAAAACATGTATAGTTTTTAAAAGTAGGTATCTCTTATTTGTATATTCAGTAATATTCTGTACTAATAGTATTGTTATTATTATTTTATTTTTATGAATTTATATTTAGCTATATTCAATGAATACAAAGAACATTTGATAACTAATAAGAAGTCAATATTTGGTAAAAATATTATTGCATATTATTATTATTTTTTTTTTTTTTAGATTCTAAGGAAAGGAAAGAATTTACCTATTATTATTGGTTTTCAGTGTTTTTTAAAAAAAAAAAAAATTATTTAAAGACACTTTTTGGAAAATATTATATTATTATCCGATTATTTAAAATAAGATAGAATAAATTTGACTTAATACTAAGACTTAAAGTTGAACATATTTTAATTTTTCCAACAGTGAATTTTCTTAAACGATATGTAATAAACGAAAAAAATCATGAAACTATATTTTTGATGATTCCTATTGAATTTTAATTTTAATTTTGATAATAAAAGAAATAATATGAATCAAAATTTAAAATTGCAATAGGTATATAATATGATGAAATATATAAAATAATGAATATCAGAATATATAATATAATGAAGAAATTTGGAAATTTGAAAATTTGTAATTTTGATTTTATAAGTTTACTACAAATTACTGATTCTCAATTCTCATAAATCATAATACACGAGTATAATATAATTAGGTACCCACTCAAATAAAATAAAAATATTTCGAAAATTATTAGTTAATTTTTTAAAATAAGTCTTTACTTTTAATATTTACAATTTCGATTATTTCGAGTAAAATCGATAAAATAAGATATGTGTATTAGGTAGATACATTATAATTATAAAGTAGGAAGGTAAATTAATTTAAATTTTAAATATCTAATTATCTACGCGGCTACGCTAAACTGAAAACTATATTCATCTGTTTCAAAAGAGAAGACACGATGCGGTGACCAGTTTTGTTAATTTCGTTTTAATTAAGTATGCAGATAATATTAAAATTTAAAGTTTTGTATCTTAGTTCAAAATTATCAACATGACAATACCTATATGGCTATATAGTACCTATATATAATAAATATATTCTGATACATTTATGAAATTTGTATAACTTTAACCATTGATTTTGTAATGTACCTACTACCTACCTAGATACTAAATTATTAATATTATAGGTATAATATTAAATATTGTATATTACAAAATCAATGTTATAACTTATAACTAAATTTTATGAGTATTATTTGTAAGTAATTTACTAATAGGTTAGGTTAGGTTAATGGTTATCGACGCAATACATAAACATAATATTATTATGCATAAATAATTTGTATGATACTGTAATGAACATTTCAATTTTTATATACTATTATTTATAACTATTATAATATTATTTTATTAGAACGAAAATATTTATAAACGATAATGAACACATTATAACTATAATATTATTATTTATTACAATACCTATAGGAACTAGTAAACGATTAACAGTGAAACAATGGTGTAAGTTGAATTTTAAACATAATGGCATGTATAAAATTGAAAATATTTAAAGTTTTTTCTATCATACAAAAATATTTTCGTTACCTAATACCTATTTTAGATTTTGAGCTAAGCTTAAAATGTATTGGGTTTACAATGATATGTATCTTTTTTTTTTTTTTTTTTTTTTGTGTTTTTTTGTTTTTGTTGTCTGAAAACACTTTTTCTGCCCAAAATAATGCTCCGATTTTCACGAACGGAATATGTTTCCCGTTTAAAAGTGGATGTAGTTGGTACTTTTTTTAGGTTATTTTTCAAATTTCTCAAAATTCACCCTATGCGATAGGAAAAACGACCAAAAAATGACGAAAAACTGCATTTTTCACGAAAACTGAAATTTCAACGAATTCAATTTCAATATTTCCACGATAACTCAGACAATTTTGAAGTTAGAAACTTAAAAATTTTATTGGGTGTTGGTGTTCAGTGTTCACATATATGTACTACATATAAGTGATAATATTTTGGAATCGTTACGTTAAATTTTCTACAAATTATAAGACTTTGAATATTTCGTAAAATTTTTGTTTTTATGTATAATAATGTGTGATGAAATTGGCAGTTTTAGGTTCTAACGTCTGAAAATTTTACTGAATTATACGCACATATTACTTAATATGATATCCAAATATTAGAAAAATTTCAAGTCAAGAAAATGATGTGATACTGGTGTGGAAAGGATACAGGTGTAAAGAGGATAGTGTTGAATTTTGATTAACATTTGAATGCAATGATAAATCATTACATTCGAAAAACGATTCGGAGCGAAGTACTGTCAGATTTAAGTATTTACGTAACTCATTTAGGGGTTTTATGATAAATTATTACATAGGTAGGTACATAGGTATATATCACCTGATGAACTTCACTCAAAATCGTTTTCACGAATGTATTGATTTAACATTGCATTCAAATATTAATCAAAATGCAACCACTATCCTCTTTACACCTGTATCCCTTCCCTTTTTAATTTTCCATCACAGATAATAGAATATTATATTTATATTTAGTACATTAAAATTCCATATCGATGGTGTGCACAAGTGTGATAAGTGACATTTTCGCCATTTTACAGAAACAGCATTTTAAAGTTTGTATAACTATATCAATTCAAGAACTCAATTTTTCGATATATTAATTACAGTTTTTTATTGCCTAAGTAGTATTTAAAAAAATAGGATTATTATTTATTATATAGACTGGACAAGTCTATATGAAAATTTAAATACATTTTTTTTTTACATACACTTAACACATTTGTATTTAGTTAATATATTTAAGAAGGACTTATCACAATTTATTAGTGTTTCCAATATTAATATAAATTAGGTATTTTATAATATATTAACCACATTATTTTATAATATTAATATAACACTTTTAGTGAATACTTTTAGATTCTGAGCGAAGCGAAGAATGTATTGGTTTTACAATGATGTGTGTTTTTTTTTTTTTTTTATTCTGTAAACATTTTTACTACCCGAATTAATGCTCCGATTATCACAAATAGGGTATATTTCCGGTAGCAAAGTGGATCTAATTGGTACTTTATTTAGGTTATTTTTCGAATTTCTCAAAATTGACTATAAGCGGTAGAAAAAACTTCGAAAAAATAACGAAAAAACGGCATTTTTCGCGAAATATAAAATTTTGACGAATTCAATTTCTATTTTTCACGATAACTCAGGCAATTTTTAAGATAGAGACTTGAAAATTTTTTTGGGTGTTCACATAGCTACTATACGAGTATATACATGATAAAATTTTGGATTCGTTACGTTAATTTTTCTACAAATTATCGGACTTTGAAAATTTCGTAAAATTCTCGTTTTTACGTATATAATGTTTGATAAAATTGTCAATTTTTGGTAAAAGACTTCAAATCTTTACCATAATGATCTATATCTCTATCTTCTATATTTTATTTGGTGTAAAATTAATACCTGAAGTACTTGATTTAAATAAATCAATGTTTATTACATTACTGTCATTAATTATGCTCTCATTTGAATATTCAGCTTTTTCAGTTCATTTGACTTAGAGTCTACAAATTTATTATTTATAAAAATCATAATATTGTGATAAATATCTTATATAATAAAAAAATTCTTGGCCAGTATCTTTTCTTCCAACGGTTTTTTTCCTTATTTTTATTATATAAATTCTCCGGTGAGTCGTACGTCTTCGAAATTTGCACATTTCGCGGTCAACTTTTTATTTTCCTTCTATTAAAATCGGTTTCGTAATTTTTCACGCGAAACTTTTTTTTAAAACCTTTTTTAACTTTTAGCTAATTATTTAACTGTCCATGAGCCGTTGCCATGCCAACCTTTCTCTCGCCGATCCCGTGATAAGCCGTCAGACGAGCGTACCTTTCGCCCAATACCGTCGAAAATTTACCGCGGTATTATTATTCAATATCGATATTATTTTTACGAATTCTCCCGTATTTATTCAATACTTTTATAATATTTAATATCATATAAATATAAATATTTAATATTATATTAATTTTAATTTATTTAATATGTATAATTTTTTTCCGTTCGTATTTCTCGCGTAGCCGTCGTTTTTTTGCGCCGCTGTCGATCGCCATAACGTAACGGAGTCGTTTTTGCGGACCGATCGCTTTTTTTCGCGTATTTTTCATTCTACGAACGTCGAAAACGGTTTTCGGACCGTTCGCCGTCGGGTTTCCGACCGTTACGCGCGATATTTCGGCGTAATTCGCGAATTTTTCGATATCGCGAAACACTTTAAATACACCGATTTTCGACGATTATTCAAGCAGCCACCGTGGCACACTCGATAGGTTGGAATTAGGCGTTAGTTTAGGGACCGGTTAGGCAGGTTTCCTTACGGCGGTTAACACGGCCGCCGCATCCGGCTCGGTTACCCGACCTGACCCGGGTTCGAGTCCTGATCCGTCGGCGGTGGAGCGCGTTCGGTTTTTTGCATTAATTTTTTTTTTCGTTAATCTTCCGGCGCTCTCATATACGCGCGTGCGCATTAAGCGCCGGTCGTCCGAACCGTCCGCGTATGCCCGTTACGCGACCGTATTACCGACGGAATTATATTATCGCCGCGCGATTTCGACCGTAATAAATAATAATATATATTACGAGTTATTATTTTTTTTTACATTAAAATACTTATATTTTGATTTAACATGTTTAATCGTTTATTATACCCTTGATATTATATACTCCGTTTTTTTTTTTTGACCGTATCTAAATACTAATATTAATTGTTATACACTATAGCGATATGTCACCGATTATATTTCTACGTATCGATTCTCGACTCTGTACAATTATACGTATGATTTATATACAAATCGTGGTCGTTGGCTTATATTATAAACGATAATTGTTCAAACGCATACGTTGTTACGGTTAAAAAATATAGTACGGGTTTTACCGGTATTACACTGGGGGCTATGGTGGTGGTAAAACTTTTCACGCGAATTTTCTGTATTCCACTGAAACCCGACCGGGGTAAGTGAGTGCGCCGAAGGCGTACTCCGCGTGGTAGGACTACCGTGATCGGTCAAAGACTGTTCACCCGAAGAGAGTGTAAATAGGACCACTAGATTGTGAACGCCCTTCAATCCGCCGGAGGCGGATAAAATACTTTAATCATTATATCCGATAAAGATCTACTTCCGCCGGGCTCAATGTAGTATGTACCCGAACACTATGGTGGCGGAAAAGCTATGGTGGTGGTAAAGCTTTTCACCCACACCAGTATTCCACTGGCAACTATGGTGGTGGTAAAGCTTTTCACCCTCACCAGTATTCCACTGGCAGCTATGGTGGTGGTAAAGCTTTTCACGCGAACCTGTATCCAAGGACAGCTAGTTATTATGAATAAAAAAATAATTTACCATAACCGTACACTTTATTATACGCAAATTATCTTGTTTTATTAAGAGCAAGATTAACTAATTTATTTGCTATCTTCATTTTAATTTTTAATTATTTAATATATTATATAGGAAATGTGATATTTAAACAAGTAAAAACGGTTTGATGCAAGAACATCATAATTAGTATTATTTAATATTTACTATTTAGTAATAACTTTTAATGTAAATTTATACAACAATACACATTAATAATGAACAGAAATATAAAATATTATTTTATTACTTCATAATATTATAATGATATTAAATTATTGATTATCAATGATTATAAAATACGCGTGGATAACCAAAAACCATGTGACAAGTGATAATACTAATATTATGATTATTTAAGAAAATTGTTCACAAATGTTGTAAAGTCACTTAATACATTTGAACATAATATAAAAACGTTCATGAAAATTACAAACGTTGTAGAGTTACTTAAAACATTTGTAATTTATTAATTTTAGACATTCGTACTTATTTCAAATAAACATATCATATAGCGAAGTTTATAATGAACTATTGACTTATAACGTTAGTGCATAATGCGTAGAATTTTATAATTAAATAAAATATGCACATAACTCATTTTCTCAAAAAATGTCACTTATCACACTTGTGCACTACGCCATCGATATAATAATACAAGTATATACTCGAGTAATATTGTAGATAAATGATTGAATACATTTAATTAATTTATAATTTAAGTTATAAATTACCTGCGCAAATTAAAAAAAAAAAATTATTGCGATCGTCACTTACTTAAAATTTACTTAAAATATTTTTACTACAAATATAATTATTATTTGTTTAATTCAAGGTTGTGTTTGTAAGTATACTGTATACATAATACATTTCACGAAAAAACATGAAAAAACGATTATATTTTAAAATATAATCATGTAAATACAAATTACATATTTCATTTATACTCGTATAGGTACCTATAATATATATTATATAGGTATATAATATTACGTTAATTTTTTAATTGTGGAACAATAATAATAGATAATTTAAAAGCCGTTGGATTTGAAGGTAAGAAAAATTTAAAGTAATAAAAAAGAACTTATTCGTAATGTTTAATTCCCCCAAATTTAAGGTGATAAAATAACATTAAAATTTTATAAATAAAATTAATATTATATTTATTGATAATTTTTTTTTTTGCTATCTCACTGCGATTATTATTTATTTTTATATTAAATTTAAACGTAAGCACACATTGTATATAATGTAACTTATTATTGACATAATACTTATATAGGTACCTAATATTAATAATAATTCAGAATAACGTATTAGGTACACTATAGATAACTATAAATAATAATTGTATGTAGTCAATCAAGTACCTATATTATGTACCTACCTAATTATATTAATTGTATTATTTTAGAAGATTTTTCAACAAACAAGATAACTTTATCCCTCATGGTCGGTAAGAACTATATAGTGTAATGATATTATGAAATATCATCATTTATTTTTTTCTTTTAATTGTAATTTTAAATATAAAATAGCATCACACCTAAAATTGTTAAAATAACGGTCAAATTTTCGACCAATTTCATTGTATATAATAAACGAATCAACATACCTACATCGAAATACCGTCACAGTCTGAATAGGCAGTTAAATTATCCCTCAACTCTTTAGGAAACCCACGTACGAGTACATAACGCCGAAGACGGCGCACGTGTATAGTTAGATAATACCACAATAAATTTGTTTATATTATTTTTTTAAAAAAAATAAGCAACATCGGAATCGGCGACACTCAATATGAGTAGGCATTTCTTTAATGCAATAAAGAAGAAACCACAGTTACTCGTATAGTCGTATACCAAATATTATACGCGCCGTGCGTGCAATCGCTTCGTGAGTTTTGTCCCACAGTCGCAGTATATCGTCGTCGTCGGGGGAAATTGAGCATTGTTTAGAAGAAATCACGATCTTCATCCCCATACTGCCTGTAATTATTATTATGTACCCGGGCCCAAATTTTGAAATTACGCTACTGGCCCGCCTACATTATTACAGTGTTATATTTTGTATTGTGTGCCTGTCTTAAAAATTTAAAAATCGGAGTTGCCTTGTTATTTGTATATGTGTGATATAATAAGATAGGTATATATATAAAATATACATATCTAAGTATTCACATGTGCAGGTACAATAGGAATGTCATAAAATTTTGAGACTCTTACGTTGATATCTAAATTTGAATGATAAATAAATGATGTCTCTTGTCTGAGGTCTGACTGAACTTCGCTCAGAATCGTTTTTTTCTAATGTATAATAATAATATTGCGTTCACATTTCAATCAAAGTACAGTACTATGCACTATACACCTGTATCCCACTTACAAAATTATTAACTCGTTTTTTGTTATTTTAATATTGATTACCTACTAGTTAAAACTTTACAATCTTGGTAAATAGTAATTAATGATTAGGTACCTATGTATAATGATATACGAGTAAATTAATATTTGATTGACAATTTATAAGGAATTAAGAAATGCGATTTTTTTAAACATTTCCTTTTATGTTTTATTTATTAATAATAAACAATATGACCTATTTAAGTAAACCAAGAAGGTATTTAAAAAAAAATTAAATGTGACTGTTTTATATGAGAGTAATTTTCAAAAATAAGAAGCAATATGAAATATGCTAGGGGTATACCCAGTGCTCGAATAGGAAAAATAAATGTAATGGGACTGAAATACTTTAGAAAAATTAGTGTTCTTTACAATGATTAAACTCAAACTAACACGTGGGGAGCTATGCCCCACACCCCCCAACCATTGATCTTTATCGATGTATTATAATATAAAATCAATCAAAAAAACCTAAGTATACCTAAGTAGGTGGCTAAACAAGTTTCAATTTTATTGAGTAGGTATAATATTTCCAAAAAGACAACCGATTTAATGATTTCTGTATAGGTACACAAAATTAAACATAAAAATAAATTTAAATAATTAGGTATTACTTATTACAGATATTAGCAATTATTTTTAATTCAATATTTAAATATTATTAGTTATATTTACAAAAAATAATAATAATACATAATATAATATTAAATATTTTGTCTAGAAAATTTTATTCAGAATATCAGTCGAAATTCTAGTAAGATTTTTATTATTAGTTAGTTTTATTAGATACCTACGACCTACCTACCTAAAACCTAATATAATACCTAATATGATACCTATATAATTTCTCTGAATCAATTTTTTACTATGATATTCTGTATTGTATCGTAATATTTAATAGGCACCTAGTGAACGATTAGGATTAATGATAGGATATAGGTAATTAATTAGTAGGTAGGCATAATGCATTATTAGTATTTATTACCAATACATACCTAGTACCTACCTTTGCTAATAGTTGGACAGGTAGTACACTAGTACCTATCTTTATTAAAAATATATATCCTTAATATAGGTATATCAAACACCTAATAAATAAATTGTACCTACGTAGTAATAGGTAGGTGTAATTGTAATTATACATGTTATTTGTTGTGATTTGAAAATAATGACAAAGAAAATACCATCCATATATTTACTTACATTCATTTAAATACCTACCTATAGGTTAGGTATAGTATGAAAAGCCTAAATTTATATATTTATTAATTAAATACAAACTAATAATAATACCGTTTCTTATATTATGCTTAATACTTATAATTATAATATAATGGACAATGAACAAAAAATGGCAAATGGTTAGGTACATTTATACTATATATATGTTTGAATATTTCTGCCTGTATATAATTTTTAGATGACGTCGGAGAATATATTGATTATTTAAATAATCCAAGTAATCATTATTATAATTATAAAATATGGTTAAAAACCATTTTACTAAATTTAAGGTACCTACCTATGACTTTCAAACCTACATTATATCACGAATTTTAATTTACAAATCTATTTTAAAATCATATTCTTTCATGTGAAGAATTTTCAATTGGGTACCTATATGTACACATTAATTAGTAAAGTCTAAAATTATATGTACATTATATAGAATCATCGTTTTGGAATAAAAAAAAAATAACATATTAATATAAAATAATATACTCTCAACAGTTCGAACTTCGTCTATATAGTTTTCTAATTTAAAAATGAACCATAATCATAAATATTTGCAATTTAATTTTTTATATATTGATTTGTTATATGAATATATAAATAAACAACAGAAAATTAATAATAGTAATAAGTCCTTTTTGTGATCGTTTAATATTATTTTATTAAGTACTTAATAATGTAAATTACTTAAATATTATGTATTCATATTTAATTTTTTTTTCCATTCCTTTTCAGATTCATCTTTAGGTATAACTAAGTGGTGTAAAAGAAAACATTTTAAAAATAATTAATAATAAAATTAATTATATTTACCTTTCTCCTTTCATTATATATCGGGCAATTATTACTAGAATTTATTTTATATCCAACATTCAAATTTATTAAAAAGTCTATTTAAAAATCTATTTTAAAAATTAATTTTATAAAGTATTATGTACTGAAAAGTAATTTTGTAAAAAGTGTAAAAATTATATAAAATATTCCATTAAAATTAAATTATTTATTTCATAAATATTAAATGTATGTTTAATATACAGAAAAAAAATTCTAAATAGTAATTTTTAAAATATTACATACCTAGTTATCTATCTTAAGTAATTAAGTACATATACATATACATATATATATATATATATATATATATATATATATGTATAGTTATTAGTTATAACTATATAATACAAAAATTTTCAAGCTCGAAATTAATTTTTTAACATATTACTACTAATTTCTATAATTAAAGATAAATAAAGAGCATAAACTAAAATAGGTGGTAATCATAATTATTACAAAATGTTAATACCCCAATAAAATATTTAAATAAATTTTCAATTCCTCCCATCTTATATTTATTTAGTTAGGTATCATAAGATAATTAAATTTGATTTCGTAAAAAAAAAAAAAATACATTTTCGTTTACTAACTTCTATGTTATTTATTGTTAAAATTTTTGGTGAATATATGCATAAAAAAATAATGATTAAAATAAGATATAATAAAATAAAATTGTTCGGAAATTATTTATCTACGAGGGTACAATATTAATTTATTAAAATCAGATGAAATCCTCTATCAAACAAATAACCCCACTACTGGACATTACTAATAGGTACTTCACTAATTTTTATTATAATTTTAACATTGGAATAATTAAATTAATAATATTAAAACATTCTTACTCATTACAGCCATACAATATTTAAAAAATGAGAAAACTTATATATATATAAAAATTTATGATCATAAATCATAATATTTCAATGTAAATATCTTTTATGATCTCACTTGAAAAGTTTTCAGAATATTTAAATTAATTATACGTTAAATACTTATAATAGGTTATAATCTTATAATGATATAATAAAAATTGCTATCGAGTAACTAAGTTTTATTTTTCTAAACATCCTTTTTTCAACTTTGCTTTCTTTTAATTTCTTTTCATTCCTCAATGTTGAAAAAATTACTATTAAAAATAAATATAAGATAAACAAACCATCAATTTAACTATTATTATTATGATACAATGAAAAACACGTTGGTGATACTATATATTTTTATATATTATTTATTGTATCTTATATTTAGATAGGTAATTATAATTGTATTTAATAGTAGGTAGATAGTAATATTTATAGTAAAACACATCTATCTCATGATTGCTATTTAAGTAGATATATTATATTAATAATAATCAAAATACAATACTTCTAAATCTATTTATTTAAGTTTAATTAGGTCTTAATTTTTTTGTAAATTATATTATTATTTATTGTTAAAAACCAGATGCTTATCTAATACAATATCAATATCATTAAACAGACAACAGAAATGAAATGTAAAAATGAAAAATAACAACATACAGACTTAGGCTATATAATATTACAATTCAGAAAATAATAAGCATTGTATGGCAATATAAAAATAATATATTATTGTAATGTTAATAATAAATTAATATTTTGAAAATATACCACTAAAAATATTTATTTAAACAATAGTAAAACAAAAGTTAGGTTTTGTTATTTACAACATATATATATATATATATATTTATTATATCTGTAAGAGATTCAAAGAAATATTAATTAACTTAATATATTATAAATAACAAAGAAATAAAAAAAAAACTAAAGAACAATGTTAACACTCTGAAGTAGATTGGTAAACACTCTTGATACAGTACCTGAAAATGCATTCTCGAGTATAAAATATATAACTATATATTATATAATGTGTCTTAAAGTATAGGATATTTTTAAAATAATTCCAACTTTCTAATATACCAATCCACTCCAGATGAATGCTTTAAATGATAAATAAAATTATATAATCAATAAAATGATAGTATTAATAATTGCTGTATTTAAAATAAATATACAAGATACTTTTGTTTAGATATCACACTTTATTGTTTACATTGAATTAATAAAATTAATTCAATTGGGAAATCACTACATAATTTTGTCAATCTTGTACACAAAATTAAGTATAAAATATTACTTATTACTCATAATATCATAATACTAATTTTTTTTCATGAATACCAAATAATGGTAATAAATATAAATAAAATAGAATAAATCATTATTTTATTGTAAAATAGCAATAAATAAATAAGTTATTATTTTAAATGCCATTATTAGTGTTAATTCAATATTATAATTTTAGTATAAAATATTAATATTATTTCTAATTATTATAATTGTAATAAAGCTAGATCAATATGTATAATAAAATTACATGCATAACATTTCTTAAATAAAATTAAAAAAAAAAAAAAAAAATAGCTTTAATATAATAGAATGACAAAGTAAAATATATGACTATTAATTTTTATTACATTACATCAGTAAATATTCAATTTAGTATTTACCCAGTTTGGTTAAGATGTTCAACATTTGTATAAATGTTAAGATAATATATTTTACTAAATTAAATACTAAATAGATAGAAAAAAAATATATAAATATATATTATTTGAATATAATATGACATAATTCCAACAGATAAAATATATTGAATTTATTGAATAGCATTTTTTCTTTAATACAATAAATCTCATTTGACAAATTGCTTAATTTTGGTTGAGTTATATAATCAATTATAGCTGATTCCCAAAATATCCATTCAGTTCCTTTCAATTCTAATCTAATTCTTCATGAATCTACACATTATAACATGAAATAAAAAAAAATAATAATAAAACCTGGCACAATTGTAATAGATATTTTTAAATGATGCCATTCAATATTCAAAACATGTAAAGCTATAGTAAAAATGTAACACAAGGAGAAATCGTTCACACGCACTCATAGGTGATAAATTTTATAATGACTAATTAAATTGTTAAAATATTCTTTAAACTTTTATAATGTGATTATTGGAAAAGGTAAATGTGACTTTATTGTGACGCACAATAGCAAAATTCCAGTGGAAGAAAGTAATTGTTGTCAACTACTCGAGTCATACATAATATTTTATGTCTGGAATCTTAGATGACTATCAAATGGAACTTATTTGCTTGCAGAATACTTTGTGGGCGTACCATCTGGATTCAATGCAGTAGTCTCATTCGCCGAAGGTGGTGGTGGCATAGCAAATACATTGGTATGTTGTGTTGTTCCTCCTGTAGTATTATTTGTGGAAGAAGGCTGATTCACCACAACATCATCTTCACTGTCCTCCTTAATTACAAAAAATCTATGATTTGAATTATGTTTTTTAAATAAACTTATCTAGTGTTTTAAAACACAACAATAAAAAATAAATAACATTTTACCTAAAATTAATTATTAAGTATATTAATTTTACATAAATACATATTAGTAAAAAAATAAAAAATATTATTATAAAATTAACAATAATTGAAAAATAGCATGCTTCAAAGAGCATTGCAAATCATACATTCCATTTTGGTGGTTCTCAACTGATGATACGTGAAAATTTCATGAGTGATACGCGATATAAATATTAAAATTATATTTAAAAAAATATATTATTATAACTAGTCATTTACGTAATAGGTATATATTATTTTATTACTTAAAACACCAAAAAATAAAAAAAAAATAAAAAAATAATGTAAATTAAACTTTACTTTTTGTATATTAAATGTTTTATCATAATTATATACAATAGTATTGTAATTAAAACTAATTATGCTAGGAATAGTAAATACTTAGTATGAAAAATACTCTAAATACTATTTTACTGAAAGTCTGATTTTTATGCTATAAAATGGTATACAAAAATGTTTAGGTAATTTTTGATAATAAAAATATTAAGAACTGTAATATTAATAAGCATAATATATTAGCTGAAATTTGATCATGACACTGATTACCTGAATATTATTATTATAGCTGATAACTATTTAAAAGACTAGGAATAACTACTATATTATCTAAAGAAACTCCTTAAAAATAAATTTCAACAGACATTTATTTTATTTAGAATAAATTATAGCTACGATCATGCAACCAAAACCTGTTAATTACAATAATCATTTGCCAAACAAATTACAGATTTCTAAAATTGAAGTGCAGCTATGCATTTTATGTTATCTGTTTATCATTTATGTATATTATTTTACCACCAAACATCCTTCACCACAAAATTGTATTAATGACATAATTAAAATTGTGTTATTAAATTAGAACAAAAAAAAAGATTATAATTTTATTAGCATTTTATTTATCAACTAAAGAATGTTTATTATTTACTTAAAATATTTATTATATTGATTAACTTTTTAATTAATTGGCATAATATATTAAATTAAATATATCTAAAAAACTACATAAGTCATTGTATTCCATAAAATATAAATTTTTATTTTTACGGGTAAATGGAATACAATGAAATGTTAAGGACTTATGGATATTGCATAATTTATTATTATATTTGTATATATTTTATATATTAAAATAAAAAATTTCATTTTTTAAAGTTAATTATTAAATTTATAAATTATGAATTTTAATTAGTTAATTATTATGAACATATTTTTAAATATACACTAAAATTTGAATGCATATTAAAAAATAAAAATTATTTATGTACCTATATAATTATCATGATTAAACTAACAAATTAACAAGTTACCTTTTTATGTATATGATCATTTGGACTGGCTCCGCCGTTCTACAAAATAAAAACACCGAAAACAAGCAAACATTAAATGCAAAAGATGGAACTAACAACATTAAATAAAAATAATGACATTAATAAAATTATACAATATGAAAATAAAAAATCAATAATAATACATGTTTTGAATCAAATTTGCATGCAACTAATTTGCAAATTGAATGGAAACAAGGTATTAAAGAAAAAAAAAAAAACAAAATATAAATAGTTATTACTGAAAAAATTTTAAATTATTAACTCCACATATCTACAAATATGAATAGGTAATTTTTACTGTTATAATTAGAATTAAATTATAACACAAAAATCAAAATTACTATTTAATATTTATTAATCATTCAAAAATAATTTGTAAAATAAAAAATAAAGCTACAATTTAATTTTAATACACATAAATTCGAACCAAATTTTTGTAAATTTACTTAAGTGAAATAATTGAGGAGAAATAAAGGTAAAGTTTAAAATAATAATTGATTAAGCATTACAATATATATGTTACCGTTACCGTTACCGTTAGGGTTAGGGTATGAAATGGTTTAACCAAATATAATATAACCAAATTAAAGTAATAAACCATATAATTTACAATTTAACTAGGTAATTAAATGAATTCACCAATATTGTTTAGTCGTATCATATTAGTACATTGGAAATTATCAAAATAAAAAGATTTTTTGCTATATGTAATGAACTAATTTGTGTCATTCCATTCGATCAGTTGACGTTTTTGTCAACAGGTGGTAATATGGTATGATGATAAAGATTATTTAAAATTAAAGATAAGTTTACGACATTCACACACTTATGGAGTGGGTAAACTAAACTAGTATGTGTCAATAAAAGTTCAATATTGCAGTTCTATTTAAATTAAACTACACTTTATAACTTTATCACATGTTATTTTCAATAATTTTTAATTATATGCACGTTCCCATAATTTACTATTTGCTCTAAAAATCTCATATTTGCAAAATATGTACTGCAAGATAAACATATTTTCCTACTAGTGGCTATTACAAAATAATCTATTGGAAATCGGTTTTCTTACAATTTTTATGTACGAGAGTATAGCCAGTTAATATACCACAAATTGTATTTATTGTAAGAATAGTGTATTATGTAATTCAAAATTACACCAATACAAAGTCAATCTTGTAATAATAAATTAATATAATTTTTTTTTATTTTTTAAATATTTATTACTGTTATAATTTGTAATATTTTAATACTTAACATGATGTTCTAAATCAGCGTTTCTGAAACTTTTTTTTATTTGTGTACCCCTTGACCTCTCACCACTGCTAGCATTACAAATTTCAACTTGCTATATGTTTTTTACATAAGATATATAATAAGAATTTGCAAAAAGTAAAATGAAAAATGGAAACGTACCACTGCTTATGATATATTTGTATTATATACAATATGTATTTTTATTATGCTCATATTACACCTATATACACTTTTATTATAAGTATTTTGTGAAAACCAATTTACAATATTTCACAAATCACAATAACACAAATATCAAAAATTCAACAAATTTCACTTTTTCTGACCTTAGCCTTTTTTTCTGCGGACCCCAGGTTGAGAAACATTCTAAATAATAATAACTATTTTTTTTATACTAATAAATTGATAAACAAATGTTTTTTGTTGGAAAATAATAATTATTGTATTACCTATTTTATTTAAGTATTTAATGATATATATATACTTTAACAGATTCCATTCTAAAATTATATAAAATAACTAGGTACTTTATACATTTCCTAAATAGAGTATTTATTTTATTTTAATGTAAATATTTTAACGGTAACATATATATTTTTTCTTTTTAATAATTTAATTATACCATAAAAATGTTATTAATAAAATAAATAAATCTTGTTTTACTTTAATTAATAATATAATATAAATTATTATTAAATAATATAAATATTAATTCTAATAATATATACTAATAGTATTGAGTATTTTTCTATATCAATATTACAAAAACATTATGTTGTAATCAACCAATAGTATATTATTAAATAAAACTGGACAAAAAAGTATTAGTCATAATATAGTATATTTATTATTGAAATTATACAAAACAATTTGTTTTTGTCAACATAAAATTTATTATTTGAAGACAATATTCCTGGGAATATTGCCATGTAAATAGTATATAATTATTAAATAGATATTATATAAGTTCTATATTTAATCAAATTTTTTTTATAAAAATTAATAAATATAATCTATATTTAAATATTTTTAAAAAATATTAGTTGAAAAAATTACTCCAATTAACGTTTAAAAAAACAGAAAAATATAAAATAATTTAAAAATAAAATCACTATTTTTATTTATTCAATAGTTAATTAATTTATTGATTCATAAACTTTTCCCTATCATAACACATTACTATTAGTTTTTATAATTTGTCTATTTATCAATAATAAAATATTAAAAACTTCGAACCTAGAAAAATATAACTCATTATAATATATATTATATGCCTTTATTAAAATAAAAATTAAATATTAAATTAAAATATTTAAGTTAAGATAACTAATAAATTTATATAATTTATATTAAAAGCTAAAGTTACTACTTTAAATTTATTCTGCATTTTTACAGAGAAAATTTGAAAAATCAATGGCAATACAGTTTACATAATTATATACAACAAGCACTAATTAATATCATATTATTACTTACCAATAACACATTTTTATTTAAAATAAAATTATTGAAAACATAAAAGTAATTGGTATAAAAGTTGAATAATGCATCCAAATTCCCTATTGTAATAATTAATTATTTTATTGTTGAATAATTTTTAGTAAATAAATTATTTTGTATTATTTGTAAAATAATCGATATAATTAATTGTTTTAATAATTAATTTTAATATTATGTCATATATTTAAATGCCTGTTAAAACAAGACAAACCTGTTTGTTAAAAATCCAGAAACTGGCCACATGCAAATAATTAGAAGAAAAACCTTAACACATTTTAAATGAACGTTTTACTTAAAACTTACATGTAAATTTGTATAATTTGCTTGTTGATCATCCGGCACATTAGGTTTATATTTGCCAAAACAGAAATTACAACAACAACAACAACAGAAGCAACAGCAGCAACCAGTGGCTATACAAGATCCAATTATTAAGGCCTAAAAAATAACAATATTAAAGTATTTGGTTTAAAAACATTTAACAAATTAATTTAAAACACACCTTGCACCATTTTTTGTTAACAAAGAAATAAGCATTAACATTCTCCTCGCCAAACTGTTCTGCAATATACAATCCAAGTGAACCATAATTATCATAAATATTACGTTTGCTTGGATCTGTTAATATTCTGTATGCCTTATTAATTTCTTTAAACTAAAAATAAAAAAAAAATTATAGTTAAATAAATGATTAATAACAATTTACCTAGGTATAACAAGTATTTTTTAATTATTGTTTCAAACCTTTTCTTCAGCTTCTGGATTACCAGTATTTTTATCAGGGTGGTACTTTAATGCAAGCTTTCGATAAGTTTTCTTAATTTCTTCAGTTTCTGCTGTTTTAGCCAAGTTCAAAGTAACATAAAGGGAATCCCCAGATGCTCTAAACAAAGTGTTAAAACTTTAAATTAATATAGGCAATATTAAATAATTAACTATTTACCAACTACATACATATCAAGAAATAGGTATATGTAGATAACTAATTTAATATTATGAATAATTTTTTTTTAATATACCAACCAATATACAGTCGTTGCCAGATAAATTGGCATGGTGGCAGAGGCACGATAAATAAAAACCATGGGTTCTATTAATATTTAATAGTATCATTATCAACCATAGTTGTTTATCTTTATAAATTTATAATAAACAACCCAATGCACCTCACTGGGCGATTAAAATTGGTAACACACACCATGACTAATTTGGGATACAATTACAGAAATGCGCTGCCACCACCATGCCAATCTATCTGACAATGACTGTACCTATTATTTGTTTATATACCTATTACAAATTATATTTTATTGTTAAATAAAATAAAAATAATTACCTACATTTCCTTTATATTTATTTATAATAAAATTAATATTATAATTGAGTCATTGAATTTCAAGCATAGGTCTATCATTCAAATAAAAATCTACAGTTCAAAAAACTTATGGTTATAATTGTCCATTCTACCTATTGAATAATGGACATAATGTGAAATAGGAAATATGATTCTAAATAAATTGAAAAAAAATCATTCTAATAAACTGTCCATTAAAGGTATAACCGGGTATAACAATAACTGTCATTTTACCATTATTACCTACTGGCCTATAATTTTTTAATTTTGTTTAACATCATTCTTCATCTATACCTAGTTACGATTTATATAATTTAAATCTTATAGATATAGAAGAAAATTCAAAATTATAGGTATTATAATTATGAATTACTACTTAAAAAAAAAAGATTAATTTTTGGTACTTATTGGTTATCGCGACTAACTAGTACCTAGCGAGACGTATTGAATAGTGGTTATTATTAGCGTTGCTGTGGGGATTTCTTGTAGACAAGTAATATGACCTTTTACTTGCTATTTTCCAACGCAGTTAGTGTTAGACAACCATTGTCATGTGTTGTGTCATATTATTACAATGCAAATCTGGAATTTATCATCGAGCAAAAAGGATGCCGTAAATATTCAAAGGTATCGCGAAGCGAGGTTTTAGGTCACATGAAACCACTGCCTATCCGCACCAGTATCCGGTCTATGGGGTAGGTATTAGGTAGGTATGCTTTAGTCCCTTGGGACGTAGCCCCATCCTCACGAAAAGTGCCGCAAAGCAACGCTTGTGGAAATGAGCAAAGCCAGTAGACGTAGCAAGCGTCCCTTCCATTTGAAAAGAACTTTGAAATTTTTTTTATATCTTAAGTACGAGGGGCAATCAAAAAGTAAGTTGCATTTTGCCATATTTTTTGTCCTGGTGAATATTTTTTGTTGAAACTTTGGGGTAATACTCTACACATTATACTTTCAACGTATTAATTCCTAAATTGATAGTTAGTTGTTAAGCTTATCAGTAACAAGATGACAATCATGACTACTGCTACTACTACGTCGTCCAAAATTGAAATTCTTGCAATTATTAGATTTTTATGATTAAAAATTATAAACCAGTACAAATACATGGGGAGGTCGGAGGTGTGTGTAGTTTATGGCGATAAAACAATTTAGCAGTTGAAAAGTGGTGCAATATGTTTAAAAATGGACGAACGGAAATCAATGATGATTACATGATTACCGTGCTGTGGACGGTCTCCCAGCACAGTAATCATCATTGATATCCATTCGGCCATTTTTAAATATATTGCATAACTTTTCAACTGCATATCTCGTCCATATCATCACCATAAACTTCACACACCTCCCCATGTATTTGTATACTGGTTTATAATTTTTTAACCATAAAAATCTAATAATTGCAAGAATTTCAATTTTGGATGACGTAGTAGTAGCAGTAGTCATGATTGTCATCTTGTTACTGATAAGCTTAACAACTAACTATCAATTTAGGAATTAATACGTTGAAAGTATAATGTGTAGAGTGTTTCCCCAAAGTTTCAACAAAAAATATTCACCAGAACAAAAAATATGGCAAAATGCAACTTACTTTTTGATTGCCCTTCGTATATCAACAAAATAATCAAAATTGATTTATTATGTAGGAAAAGTGCGCGAAAAAAATTACGTCTCAATACGTCTCCCTAGGTAGTCGTGATAACCGATAAGTACCTAATTTTTTAATTAAAATATGGATTATAGTTGATAGTTAAGCATTAGGTATATTATTATGTACCTAATAATACCGTATTAGTGTATTAATAAATTGGTAGGGATAAAAATCCATTGTACTACATACCTACCTACAGCTTAAATGTTAACACAATTAAATAATAATTTTACAAAAGAAGAATTTAATATAACACTTCCTGTCTCATGAACACAATATTAATATTCATTTAAATAGGTATCAAGTATTAAATGTTTAACACTATTGGTTACATTTTAAAAAATGAATGTGAATATAATATGTGTTTTTATATTAGTTTCAATTATATTACTACTTATAACAGCTGAAAATGGAAAAAACATTTTAAATCATTATTTCGATGATTTATTAAGTGACAAAAGCCACGAGGATCGATACAAATCTTTACTACAAACAGGAATACACGATTTTTCAGTTGGATTATTTGTTGGATCAGGTGGTCGTATTGAAAAAATATCAAAAATTTACCGAACTGGTGACATTATTGTGTATCCTGGAAAAGTTGAAACCTGGATAGAAATTTCTTTCATAGTACAATATATTGATGTAATTTGGGTCAATTCAACTTGTTTTGGAATTCAATGTCAGCTGTGGGCTACTATATTAGACAATAAATTTAATGTGAAAATGGCTGTAAGACCAATCAATTGCCAGGTCTCATATAATATAAATTTAAGTACTGTCGGTAAGATGGAAGTGAGTGTATCAGAATTACCTAAATATATTCCAGGATTTTTCTTCAATGGGGCACTATACATAGTAGAAGTATTTTTTAAAGGACCTCTAACAGAAAGTGTCAAACATCGTATAAACCATAGTGTAATGCATGATTTTATAGATAAAAATGAAATAGATGAAATATGTAAAGCTGTCAATGAAACTATTTAAATAAAAAATATTTATGTTTCTATATTTTTTTTTTATTTGTATAAAATTAAAATTAAATTTTTTATCATCATTATTAATCAATGGGTAATTATTTTAACGGTGTATTAAGGATTTTATTAAAGAGAGGATTCCTATGTATTGAAAAATATTAAATTGACCCAAGAGATTTTATCCATTAAAAAATATCACTTATAAGGAATTTTAATTATATTTAAATTCAATATATTGATACCAGTCATAATATACATCATTATATAATTTAAAATATATGTATATTACAAAATATTCTCATACCTTTACTAGATATTATTAGTTATATTATAGTTATAATAACTTATCATTTAGGTATTGGTACTTAAGATTTCCAAGTAGATGAATAATGAGTATGTAAGGAATAAAATAATAAAACTAATATTTCCCTATAGCTATATAATTACTAATTTTATTATGTATCATAACTTACAAGCATATAAAATTAATATGAAAAAATTTAAACCGAATTTGAACTAGGTAGTAGTTATAATTATTAAACTAAATTAATAATACTTAAAATGGGCGATTGTAAATTACACTGATTGTGACCTTTTTGTATGTAAATTCCACCGGTACAGTTTTTTTACTCGCGTAATATAATGTAAATTCCACCGGTACCAAAATTTTACCTAAAATTAGAGTATGTAAATTCCACCGGTGTTAAAATATTACTCATAAAATTGATGTAATGTCTTACCGGTGTGATTTTTAAAATATTTTATATTTTTATGAACCATTTAGCATTACTTATCCAGAAGACACTACGAGAAGGTGGTCATACCATCTTCCAAAAAAATGTGTGTTTTTATTTTATTTATATATCATCAATGATTTAAAATGTGTTATTTGAGATGCTGCTTTAACGAATTCCATCTTGGTTAGTTCTTTTTGTTTAAACAAACAGATTATTTTATTTAAATATTCATAACGTGATATTGATGTAGAATTTCTATAAATATTAGGTTAGGTTAGGTTAGGTTTTCATAAAAAATATATTAGCCGTATTTAAAATAATTATATCAGTGGAATATACCGAGTATAAATATAAGTATGAATACGTATTCATACTTTCATTTTAGGTGAAATTTTGGTACCGGTGGAATTTACATTAATTTGTGCAGGTAAAAAAACCGTACCGGTGGAATTTACATATTTTAAATCGGAGCCTAAAGTTAACTACCTGGAAATCAGTGGAATATAAATGCGCCCCTTAAAATAAATGATAAAATTTAATATTACATTTACCTACATATAATATTTCATATAAATACAAACCATTAAGTTATATACCTACTTATATCAGTTAGCTTATAATGTTTATAAAATATAAAATATGATTTAAGAGTAGCATAAGATAATGTGTAAATTTGTTTATATATACCTATATGTATATATATATATAATGTATTTTTATTTTTTTATTAGTTATATTGTTAAGTTCATATAACATTTTCATGAATTAAAAATTTTAATTTAATTAATCAAATCTTTAAGAATATATGTACCTATTTACTTAATTTTATCATTTTTATAATGAATTTTAGTATCTAATTGCTATTTGATTCCTAAGTCTAATTGTTACATTCCTAAAATATTGACATAAACAAATATAACTATTTATTCAGATTGGTTAATGTCTTAATAATATAAATATAATAAATAGAAAATCAAGAGAAGATTAATATTATTAATAATCACAAGGTGACTAATACGTATTATTAAATATATAATCAATTAAAACTGATTGGATAATTTGGTACCGAGTTTGGTATTTATCTTTTAAACACCACAACTATCATAATTCGTTTATAATATCGTTATGCTCACTGAATAATAAAAAGTATAATATAATATTATATTTAATAACATTTTCTATTTGTTTGTTTTTTTAAGTGTATAAATAATTAAAAATTCATGAATATGACATTAAAACGACAATGAAATGATGAAATTTTGCGCATTGTAATTTTATACTAAAACAAACTATCATATTGTATGTATTTATATAATAATATAACAATGCAAAAACCATAAGTGGGTTGACTTCATCCCCGTAGAAAAGTGTGGCAAGAATGTTTAACTTGATTCCTACGTCTCATCAATAATAATATAATAATAAAGAACTCTTTCCGCAAAAAAGGGCGGTAATTGATTTTCGAGGGGGGCACGCGGTCAACCTCCAAAAAATCGTTCTTTGCTCAAGACGCGTCGTTTCCGCGACACCGGTATTCGCGATATCGAGTATCGACTATTATTCGCCGTCAAATAGAAGGTGATACGATTATCAATCTAATTTTTCGCGAAAACCGACGTCACGATACAACGAACTAGCACTGTCGTCAAGATAATTAAACACAACAAAGTGAATATCGCAACAATAGGTACTCACGATAATTTTCTCCTGTCCATTTTGAAAACGGTTGGAGTTCGTTGCTCGAAAAACAATCACTCGCCAATTACTGCGCGGACAAGTGGTTCGCGAATCGTACGGCGGGTTGGGTAAAAGCCGTAGGAATTCCGATGCTACGAAATTAACTGCTATCCGTTATCTAATTACAACAACTCATAGCGCAACGCGACGACGGTGGTCGGGCGCGACGGTACACAAACAGGACGACAAACGGATTTACCAGAACCACGTTCGGGTTAAACGGCAAAAGACCGACTAAACTAAAATGTAAAAATATAATATAATACTAGTAGGGTGACGGCACAGAGATTTATCTATCAAAAATAACAATGTGACTATAAAATAAACACTAATTTACACTATGAACATGACAAAACGAAGACACTATAACAGCAGCAGCTGTAACGGCTACGGTTAGACGTTAGACGGCGGGCGATCGCGTTTCTTTAGGGTTGCGCGCGCCGGCGTGTGCGTATTGCGTACATACCCATGTAATTGTAATGAACTGCTGTGATTGTGTGAGTGTGTATCAGACAATAATTATCAGTAATATCAGCTATGTATACACTGTTATGATTTTTTTTTTCTTTTTTTTTTTTTTTGTCAACAGTTCGACAACAGAGCGCACTGTCTATCGATCATGTTATGACAGTGTGTTGGCGGAACATAAATATTTCGTTTTATATCGCATACACTACAACACTGTTGAAAATTTGGAATACGGCATTTCGCGCGTCGTGCGCTCATCACTCAGACTCAGACATCAGGAATTCAGGAATTTTTTACATTATTGATTATTTTTATTCATTAGTTATTAGGACTTCAGGAGTATTAGATTTTTGAAGTTTGAGTGCACGAGGAATGCCCGGACACCGATTGCAGAATGATCAGATTAGGCCATTATAATGTCAATGTGTCATGTCAATCGTCAGAACACTTTAAGGTGCGATTCCTAAGGATGCGTCTGGAGACGCACGAGTCGTGCGGCTGAAGCGGCGCGGCCGAAATCTCGGCCGCACGACTGCAGTGTGTTGTGTCGTGTGTGGATTCCCAACAACTAAAAGCAGACAATTATATTAATATTAAGAGAACTGATCATGACGAATGACGATATAAATTTTATTATTATTTGTTCATATCGTTAAATTTAAGGACAATTCAACTACGGCCTAACCATTTTCAAATCTTGAAATTAAAGAAATTTACTCGTTTATACGTCTATTTAAATTAATTTCATTTTCTTATTCTTGACAATATGTTTATAATTAGGTATATAATAACATTACACAAAAAATAAAAAAATTGATAATATTAATAAATGATACCTAAGACAATGCAGGATATTAAGATATTAACTAATAAAATATCAGAAATGTCAGGGTGGTCTCTATATTCTCAAATTGATTCTCAGTACTCGCAATATTTATTGTGACAAAGTAAACAATTATAATTTAATATAGGTACATGTTATCTTCAGACATTACCGTAGATCAATTTACTAATTAGAAGGTAAACTAACCTATTTTTATCTCAATACTTATTTTTATATATGGAATAAATAATGATTACCTTATAGTAAAAAGTTGATGGAACATGATAATTTGTGCGTCATTTTCTTGGTCAAATATATTTTATATCAATATATTGTCTATACAACGTACCAGTAATCAGTAGCGTAAATTTGGTCCGGGGGATAGACATTTTTTTTATACACACAAAATGTTCACTATCATTTCAAGTAGGTACATAATTGGGAATATTATTAATATTTTATATTTTTATCAACAATTTTAGTGCTAATAAATACAAAAAATACAAATATTAAAATTATATATTTTAGATTCTAAGCGAAGCGAGTAGTTATAGTTTTACAATAATATGTGTCTTTTTTTTGTTTTGTTTTTGTGCCTCTTAAGTATTTTTTCGACCAGAAATAATGATCCAATCTTTACGAATAGCATAGGTTTCCGGAAGCAAATTGAATGTAGTTGATACTTTTTCTCAAAATTGAGCTTATGTGACAGGAAAAACTACAAAAATACTCAGAATCGTTTTTTCGAATGCTATAATTTATCATTGCATTCAAATTTCAATCAATTTATAACATTATTCTCTCCACACCTGTATCAAGAGTATCAGCTCGTCTTTTTTAAATTTAATTATTATAATATTAAATTTATTTTGTTTATAATCAATTAATCAATGGTAATAACTAATAATAAATAATAATCGATGGATGATGACCACATACAATTAATAATAATACAACGCCAAAAGAAGTATTTTGTAATTCATTGTTATTCACTCATTCGTTACCTACTTATTATCAGTTAATTTTTATGGCATATTTAATATTTTAGATTTTGAGTAAAGCGAAAAATGTATTGATTTTACAAAGGTGTATGTTTTTTTATGTCTGTAAACTGTAAACACTTTTTTGACTAGAAATAATGTTCCGGATTTTCACGAATAACATACGATTCCGTTTGGAAAATGGATGTATGTAGTTGGTATTTTATTTTGGTCATGTTTTGAATTTCTCAAAATTGAACTTATGTGGCAGGAAGAACTACCTGCGAAAATGACAAAAACTCTACTCAGCATTATTCCCGGCAATTTTAATTAACACCTAAGTGCTAAGTATATTATCTGACTAAACTTCACTCAGAATCGTTTTTTCGAATGCAACGATTTGCATTTAAATTTTAATCAAAATACAACACTATCTTCTCCACACCTGTATCCTAGCTACACCACTACATTAGTATCAGCTCTAATTTTTAAAATTTGTATGTACCATGTATATATGTTATACATGAAATATTAAACAATTCAGAATTCTATTTAAATATAGTTTGTCGTCGTGTGACGTATTGACGTGTATACATTACACAACTCACAATCACAAATGTAATATTATAGTAAATATATTATAATATATCCAAGGTTCTGGGGAGGGATCTATCCCTGATCCCTCTAATCTCTAATATGGTATGTTTACACTCGTGCGCTTTTTCGTGCGTTAGATGCATGCGTCATAGCGCACCACGAGTTGTACGAAAAAGCTTGCAATAACGCATGCCCTTTCGAGTTGAACGGCAACATTTTCGTGACGCACGCTTAAACGCAAGGACTTCCGCGCTCAGTGGGAATCCGTTAAACACAGGGCCGGATTTACCTAAAATGCGCCCCTAGGCTAATAAATAACAAGTGCCCCTTTAATACTTAATATTTTATTAGAATTAGATGGTAAAACATTAAAAAAATAATCGAGCTTTTTCATTTTTATCATTATATCATTATGTTTATCGTCTTTTTCTTTTTGTAATTTTCTTCTTTGTGCACCACTTAATTTATTATTTGACATTATTATATATAATTTTTAAAGAGCACCCGTATACAAAACTATAATCAACAGACTAATGAGTAATAAGCATAACCAGTCACCAGTATTGAAAATATTATAAATACATAATAATATCATCGACTCATCGTATACATATAAATACATTTATAAGGGTATTTTAACGAACAGTATTATTTTATTATGGAATGTTCATATGATATTAATTTGGCTATTCCAGACAATTTTTATAATAACATAATATCGAAAAACTTCCTAATATATAAAAATAAACATTATTTTATTCTTAATATCTGTAATTTAATATTATCATTAATTATAAATTATAAATACTATTTATATAGGTATTTATAAATTATAAATTTATAATCAATGATATTATGTAACTATATCTAATGTCCAATAATATTTTTTTATATGTATAAATTATTAAATTTCATTTTAGTAGATGTAGTAGAATAGTAGATAGTGGCGGGGTATTTTTTCTATTCTCGATAGTGTTTATATTATACGCGTCATGTACAAAAAAAAAGCAGACATCATTATACGAATAGTACATAAAATGAAGTCCTGCCGGCCCGGTGCCCCTTACTGACGTGGCGCCCCTAGGCTATAGCCTAGGTAGCCTACTCCTAAATCCGGCACTGGTTCAACACGCCGTGCAACTTACTATTATTATTATTAATATTATATATTATTATTTATATTATTATTATATTATACAACATAGTCGATATGAATGGCTTGGAAACTTTAAACAGGTACATTAAAGAGGAAAACGAATCTCCAGTTACTAAATATCTTAGTGTTATTAACAACCTAATTTTAGCTGGAACAGACTCTCTAAATTCTAAAACGAGTGTTTTGTATTTCTATTTCTGGTTGAATTATTTGTAATATTGAGTAAAAATTTGATCTGGACATTCGCGTAAAGTTTTTAAATAAAATATTTTCGTCTAATTACAAATCATCTATTATTCCAAAATTTCGAGTTTTTAAATAATTTTTAACCTACAAAGAACGCTTTTTCCTGCGTTTTTTATTTGCACTCGCAATCATTAAAGAGGCCGCACTGACACCAAGAAGTACATATGAATCCGACATGTTCTTTGTTAACAATCTGGAAGACGACTACTTTGTGGCGTCGCTAGTGTAAACAGAAAAAAACATGCGTCTATTGCATTCAACAGAGGCATGCGTTTATTGCAAGTGGAATTGAATGTTGAAACGCAAATTGAATAGAAAATTGAAGACGAAAGCGCACAAGTGTAAACATACCTATAGTCTAATCCCTCGTAATTACGCCACTGCCAGTAATAAACATCGGGTCGAAAAAGTATCTAAAGACATAAAAAAAAAGACACACGTCATTGTGAAACCAAACATTTTTCGCTTCGCTCAAAATCTAAAGTTAAAATTAAATATTTTCACTTCATTATTTTGGAAATTTATTATTTATAAAATATTGACATAAAATGTAATAACTTAGTTTAATCCTAATTCATAGTTTATAATTTTATAGTTATATTTTATATATTATTAATTTTAATGGCTATTAATACTTATTACATAATACATCTAATTTGAAGTATAGTATACCGTGTAATCTTTATGACTCACTGATTATCATTATCATAATTATATTGTTTTTACGTAGTACTATATACCTATACCTATTTATTAATTTATGTAAATATAAATATTAATAATATTTTATATCAATTATCAATATAATGTAGTATGTAATTTACCATGTTATAGTGAATAGTGAATACCTAAATAAAGTACCAAGAGTACATCAATTTTCCTACCGGAAACATACCTAGTATGCTATTCGTGAAAATCGAAGCATAATTTCTGGTCAAAAAAGTGTTTACATTTACAAGTATATACTATATATATATATATAAAAAGACACACGTCATCGTAAAACTAATATAGGTAAATCCTTCGCTTCTCTAAGAATGCAATACAATTTTTGTAATAACAGAATGTTAATAAAACCAATTTAATATATTATACCTTTTTTTTTTTCTTTTTTTTTTATAGATACCTACTTGTATTATAGAGATTAATATTATATTTTTAACTTACTTTTTAATAATTTATTACATACTATAAAAATATACAAAGTCTAAATGTAGGTAATTAAATATGACCTATTATAAAATAGGTATATCGTATATGTTGTATTAGGTATATATTATTAAATTGTTGTTCTTAATATACTAATAAATAAAAACCCAAGTCCACAAAAAATTTACTTTATTATTTTAGTAAATATTATTTTAGTAATTTTAATATACCTATTTATTATTTATTTAGTATTTGATCAGTCTATGTTTAGTAGTGAAGATAACAACGTTGTTGTCGAAATATGTACCTACCTATTTACTAAAATAATAAAGTAAATTTTCTTTTTGTGGACTTGAGTTTTTATTTATTAGTATATAAAATATTAACAAGAACTCTTCTTATAAAATTATTGTTTTTAAGGTTTAAATAGAAATATTTATATAATTTAAGACTAGAAAAATACCACAAATCAAAAATTCTAGGCTGGACTATGATTAATAAACTAAATGACATATTTATTAATCATGGGCAAAATCTAAACTTAAGGATATTTATCAATTCACCATTCGAACTAGAGAGTTTAACAATATATATATTTATTATTGACTGCTCTATGTATGTTGTATTAATAGTAGTATTCATTATCACATCATATACGTATCGTTCGAGTTTCGAGTTATGATACTGGACATCTGGAACCTTAGAAAAATTACTTTGTAGTTTTGTACCATTTTAAATTTTTCATTCGTATTAAATATTTATTGAAATATTGAATACTGACTTAAACTATTAAGTAATGAATAAAGATTGACGACAAATGTGTAGTTATGTTTAATTATTCTAGCGCGATTAAAACATAAAAGACAAAATGTGTCTATATTTTTGTAACTGTGATATAAAATATTACGTCAATGAGTAGGTACCTATACAATGCAGAATAAAATTATAATAAGGTATTAACGTAATTTTATTTCGTTTTGATGTACGAATGTACAATGTAATATGTATCCAGTGTTTATTTTAGCGGGGTGACCGGGGGGGTATTACCCCCTCTAATTTTTTTTTACCCCTCCGGAATATTATCGACTATTGTTATTAAAAATAGTAATAAGTAAGTATTGTGTAAAATGAAATACCTACTATAATTACAACCAACACGTCATAATAATGTGTTATATTAGATAATAATTAAATATTGTATAGATTATAGTGCATAAAATAATATATACATTATCAGAACTTTAATCGGAAATATAAGTTTTTCTTATAGATTTTTTTTTTTTTTTTTGACCTCGAAAATTTACAATACCTCCCCGACTAATAAAGTCTGAAATAAACACTGGATGTATCTACTCGATTATTTAAACAAATTTAATAATATTTATTGTACCTATAGATTTAATACTATATACAATATACTCGCACATTTATATTAAATTATTTACTATTATCATATTGTTAGATTATAACCATAATTCGTATCATGGCTAAATTATTAATAATTATAGGTACTTTTTTTGTTTAAAATTATAAAACATTGGATATCTAAGTATTATTTTCGTGTAATTTAAATATTAATAATTTATATTTCATATTATTTA
This sequence comes from Tetraneura akinire, assembly GCA_021307375.1. Classification (NCBI taxonomy): domain Eukaryota; kingdom Metazoa; phylum Arthropoda; class Insecta; order Hemiptera; family Aphididae; genus Tetraneura; species Tetraneura akinire. The sequence continues at coordinate 16,283,718 of JAIUCT010000001.1, forward strand.
TATTATATTATTTTTTATTGATATTTAATCGATTATGTATAATTATCTATACTTATATATATAGTTATATAATATATTATGCATTATTAACATAGATATAAATTATGATATTAAATATATTACACTTGTACAAATAATTATAGGTACTTTATATATAATGGTTTTATTTATATTATTTTTATTTATGTAATATCTTTATACAACTAGTGGGTAATTAAAAAAAATTAATTTAATTTTCATTATTTTAATAATAATATTTAAACAATTCAATTTATTGGAAAGGGAACATAAAGTATACATAATAAGTATAAAAATAAAATATAACTATTTGTCTATTTATGTAAATATTAACAGTAAAATAAACTAATAACTAACTAATAGTAATGATTTTTATTTTAACACCTGTACTTTAATTTCTAAATCATTGATAAACATGTCTGTTTAAGTTATAAAACATTGTAGATAACTTAAAATAAAATTTAATAGCTAGAAATTCTAATTATATTTAAAATTTATATAGGTAATTATACAGTTATACTTAAGTTATTAATTTATTTCATATAACATAATGAATAAATAAAAAAATATATTCCTATAATTCTGTTTTAAATCACATTTTAAACTACTAAAAAGACTACCCTCAAAAAGACTATATAAACATCAAAATTCAAAATTCAAAAAAGTTTATAAATAATTTTACTTTTACTTTTAAGTTATAATTTGTTTATAATAGAAAATTTCTAACATCGATTTCGTAATTATGATAGGTTGGTAATGTAATATTTTAACACAATTACCTTTGTAAAAATAAATATTATGTAATCGTAATACTGTATACAATCAACGATTTGACCTTAAGACCCAAACTATATAGCTACAAATTATAACATAAGTTAAAATATTAATAAAAGTAAAACCAATATAATATATTATATGCATACATATAGTTACAACCAACAATCATATATATATATATGAATATATTCATTAGCTACAGCGATGTGTATATACCAGATACCTGATACCTTATATTATTAGAGCTTAGGTAAATATGTATAGCTTAAGGCTTAATAAAATGTTTTTGAAATTTATTGTCAATAGTTTTTTAAAAAAAAATTACCTAACTTCTTTGATGAATTTTGAGTGGACTCAAGTCTACATTTTTATATATAATTTTATTTCATATAAATACGAATAATACAATGAATTTATAACAAGTAGCAATTTACTATTTACTATTAAATAACTTTCAAATGATTGAAGTCGTATTTACAATACTACGGATTATTATGTAACTGTAGAAGTATAGATTATTGTTTATACTTTATGGGTACTACATAATATTATAATGACATTGTTTACAAATAAGAACATTGATTTTTTTGTCAATAGATTGTCTTTGTACCTTTGGTATACATTATAGATAGAAAACTGATTAATTTGTTTATTGTATATAAATCGAGATTAAAATTACCATAATATACATTTTATAGTAGTAATAAATAGAATTTAGCATTTACGAGTACATTTCCTGCCAGAATTTCGCTGGTCGATATTATAATTATTAAATGTAATATAGGCCAAAATGTGCATCGATATAACTTATAAGCAATAATAATATTATAGAAAATGGAAAAATCTGTGATGAAAATTCATTTAAAAATAGTGATTTTAGGTGATTCATCTGTGGGAAAAACATCTTTGTTGGCAGAAAAATATTATCCAGAAAATATCCAACCCAACCTCGGGACTAATTTTATGACAAAAGCTATTACGATCGAAGATAAAGTCCTATCAATTGAGGTATGTAATTGTAATAGTACTTAATATATTTATTTAAAACTTTAAAATGTATCAAAATCAAATTCACTATTCACATGTCTGTATATAATATGTACTAAATAATAAAATAACAATGTTATTTATTGTTATTATAACAAAATGCGTGCTTTAAACTAAATTAAATATTATGATATTATTACAAATATATTAATATATTATTAGTACAAATATATACTACGTAATATAATAATTTGATAAACGTTAAAATATAGTTTTTTAAGTTCATTGAATTGAAAGTTTAAGTTCAATTGTTCAAATATATGTTAGATTGTTAGGTACGACCTATATAAAATATATTTTCTAACACTATAAAAACAGTGAAAATAATAAATAATATATATTTTTTTTTTTATTATAATTTATATTATACGCATTATTTAAATTAAATATTTTGTTTTTATTACTTAGTAAATAGATTTCAAAATTTTTTATATTACTTTCTTGAAAAAAATTTCTGAGAACTTTGAAAATAATATCAATAAAAATAATATTAATTTAAGTTTTCCAATTTTAATAAGTTAATCCACCTAATATATACATGTGTTCATTAGTCATATTATAATTATATTATTATGTAATACAAAATCATGATATGATTTTGAGAATTGTATTTAATATTCTAAATTTTGAGAGTATTTGAACACCTAAAAGAATAAAACCCCTCTGTATTCGCTCCTGCTTTATAAACGATATATACTTGTATTTTTTATACAAATCAACCTTTTACTTTTTTATTATATTTATATATATTTCAATATTTCACGATAACTCAGGCAATTTTCAACTTAGAGACTTGAAAATTTTATTGGGTATTCACATAGCTACTATATATATGTGGTAAAATTTTGGAACCGTTACTTTTATTTATGCTCATTTTTTTTTTTTATAGGTGTTTAAAATTTAAATTTCAGTAAAATCAATATTTATATGGATTTTTCTTATTTTCATGTATGAAGACATTTTTTCCTACTAGAATCCAGAAGTCATCTATTTATTAATTATAAATATTAATAATTATTATTTTTGTATAAGACTATTTACTATTATAGTTCTAACAAATAGTGATTTAAATAAATGAAAACAGCATGTAGATATTATACGTTTATCATTTATGAAAATATTAAATGTATTATTTTTTTTTTTTTTTTTGTAATCGATTTTTTCTGATTTTATTAATTTACTAAAATTTGGGATCATTTTTTTTTTTTTTTTTTATCGTAACACTTGATTAATAAAAATATCTACTCTTTCACTGATTGTCTGAGTATGAAAATAAATAAATTTAAAGATTACTTGTTAATATTCATAATTGTAAATAATTGTGTTTCATATCAGTTTTGGGATATGCCAGGGCTACGATCGTTACGATATTGCAGTGTTCCATATTATCGAGGAGCCGATTGTTGTGTGTTAGTATATGATGTCACATCCTTGAAATCATTCGAATCGTTGGATTATTGGCGAAATGATTTTCTCGCCGAGATTGTAACACCTAATAATGGACAATGGTTTCCGTTTGTAGTAATTGGTAACAAGATTGATCTTAATGATAGAATGGTAATATAAATTATTACATAAACTATTCAGAATGAATAGATAATTATTAAAATTAATTCGAATAAATATTTGTAATCGTATATGGACATATGGTTATTTATTTATTATTATATAAATAAATTAAGTAAATTATTTCAAATGTCTCAAAATTTGTAATGTTTTTTTAATGTATTCTTATAGTGAAATATAACATTATACAGTGGTCGAATTGGGGGAGATACTGGGGATGCCATTCCTCCACTTTTTTTAGTAAACAGAATTCATCCTACCATTTCTTATGACCACAAAAAAGCATCCCTCGTTAACATTTTATTTAAATTACCAATATACAAATAATTATATAAAAAAAAAGGTTCAATGTATTTTAATAAAATGTATATTATTACTAAATATTACCTACTTATTAGAAAATTTATTATAATTTATTTTTGACATAGAATTGTTTGTGGACGCTATCGCAACAACAGTGAAAACAAAAATAAAATAAAATAATGAGAGACAGGGTAATATAACGTAAAGTTATAGATAAAACGTTTGAGACATATCTCATAATCAAATAATATAAAATTAATTTTGATTTGATATATAATATTTTGTTTGTTTTTATAATAGATTTCATTAATTACTCTTTTATACTTCTTAAATCTTATAAAATATAAAAAAAACTGGAACATTTATTGGTGGGGTGGGGGGAGAAGTTATCAATGGAACTGTAACGTATAAAATTAAGTTCCTTTAAATAGGTGGGCATTCCTCCACTTATTTTACCCCACTTTGACCACTGACATTATAGTGAAATAAATTTATTATTTAGGTATTTACATGATTCATTAAAAAATATTATTATATAATGTAGTTAAAATATACATAGTATTAAATTAAAACGCTTCTTTCCTTTATTTTATAACTATCGATGAATACAAAAATCAATTATAAAAATTTACAATAACAATTTAAACAAAAATTTTAATGTTTGGATATTGAAAAAATAAATAATTTGTTACCTAGTAGGTATATACCATTAATTGTGTCTAATTGTCTATATAATAATATAATATTCCCTTTCCTAGTTTCCTAAATATACATGTACCTACATGCTACATTATATATTCATAATTCATAAATATACTATAGTACATACTATGATACATATTCCTACTAACTTACTGAGTATAATTATAGTATAGCAAAAATTACGCATATTAATAATTAATTATCATGTATAATATTATTTAATATTATTTTGGACCTTGTTTTTTTTTTTTTTTTTTTTTTTTATAAATAATATTAATTATTTATGTAGTAAATTTGATAAGAAAATGAAATATTATAAATGTATAGCCATCAATCCATCATAGATTATTTGAAATATATTATGTATTGCTGTGGCATGTAATAAAATTATTAGATATATATAAACGAAAAAATAGAACAACTATTCTATTGTTATCTCTTTACAAAACGATAAACATAATAATACCATGTCGCTTGATAATTATTATTATGCTATTTTATAATATTTATATTTGTATATAAAATATTATATAGAACTATAAAAAAATGTTTATGTTAATAAATTTAAACGTGAATAATTTAATTTATGGAAGTTTAGGTATGTAAAAAATGTAATATGTAATAAATAATCAATCGACAATATTGTACAATGTGCTAACTCCTTAGTAATTGTAAATTATGTATATGTTATGATATTTATATATATTATATAGATATATATCATAAAAGTATAGTTAGAACTTAGAAAATTGTTTGCTCCAACTATTTTTTAAAGAGTTTAAATTATAAATAATGATATAATTTATTTATTATAAATAATTAACAATAATCAGAGCTTTATTTCGGATCGAAAATGTGTCTTCAGCCATAAAAACCAAAACAAAAAAAGACGCACATCATTATAAAACCAATATATTCTTATTCATATTATTTATTAAATTAATTGAATATAATATATTTTACTTATTTTTTTAAAAAAAGATTAAATATGATTTAATTTATTATATTATTATTCATTATTAAATTTTATTCATAGGTAGATCAAGAATATGCTAGGTCATGGAGTAGAGATATGGAAGTATTTTCATACTTTGAAACATCAGCAAAAGAATCAACAAATGTTAAAGAAGCGTTTCAAATAATAATCACGAACGCATTGAACTTTAATAAAAAGAATATCGTACGGGTTGTTAACAATAAACAAAAATCACGTTCATGTTGTTGTGGTCTATTTTCGTTTATTAATTTGTTTTAACAATTAATTATATAATACTTTGATGATATAATAAAAGTTTATATTAAATTATATTAATTTTAAATGTAACATGTTACCTATTTACCTATATATTATTTAACCCAAAAAGTTAAAACTCTTATTAATGAGTTTTTGACACGTATTGAAATAACTATTTACTTTATATTGAAGCTTAAATACATTTTACCTTACTCATTTTCAATTAATTGTGTATTATTTTACTTACCATTTTTTTTTTATAGCTATTTAAAGTATAAAAAAGCAATAAGGGAAGGGATACAGCGATACAGGTGTAAAGAGAAGAGTGTTGAATTTTGATTACAAATTGAATGCAAATATGCAATGATAAATCAATAAATCATTATTTTCGAAAAACGATTCTGAGCGAAGTACTGTCAGATTTGGGTATTTAGGTGACTCATTTATGGATTTTATGATAAATTATTTATATTAAATTTAGAGAAGTAGAGACTGAAAAATATAATAATCAGTTCTCCTTCCCTTGCTTTTATTTAATATAATATATTTGAGATACGTATATTACAATATAGTAATAGACTAATAGACAATAGTGTATAATTAATTATGTGTTTCTTTTGTCTCATAAACTAAGCATAAACGGCATTTTTTACGAAAACAAAAATTTCGACGAATTCGATTTCAATATTTCATAATAACTCGGGCAATTTTAAAATTAGAGACTTGAAAATATTGTGTTTAAAATAAATAATGATATTGCCCCTTAATACATCGAGATATGTATATTATTATGCATCATTAATGATGTCATTAATTTTTGTTCAAAAATATTTCGAAAGTTGAATTTAAAAAAGTGAGGGGACACTGGTGTGGAAGGGATAAAGGTGTAAATAGATAGTGTTGAATTTTGATTACAATTTGATTGCAATGATAAATCATTACATTCGTGAAAACGATTGTGAGTGAAGTTCATTTATAGATAATATATATAAGAGTATATGTACAGATTAATTTTTTTACATTTATCAGTCTCTAGCTCTACGTCAATATAAATAATTTGACTGAAATTTCAAATTTAAACACCTATAAAAAAAAAAAATTGAATCTTGATATTTCCCTAAAGTTTTGGAATTACGTTAAGATATACTATATCAGTATGCTTCAATAACATTTTCAAACATTTTACAAATTTTTTTGCTATTCTATTTTTTTTTATATATAATAAAGTATATATATAAGAAATAATAAGAATACTATAGTATGGTTTCTAAAATTTTCGTTTAAACTAAAAATATCAACTTTAAACAGCTATAAAAAAAATTGTGGCTCAGAATTATTTTAATATTTTGATATAATGTTAAGTAATATGTAGGTATACTTCAATAAAATTTGCAGACGTTAATGCCAAAAATTGCCAATTTTATCATACATAATATACAAAAAAACAAGAATCTTACGAAATATTCAAAGTCCTATATTTTGTAAAAAAAATTAACGTAACGGAACATAATATATAATAATTTTACCACATACATATAATACCTATTTGAGTACCCAATAAAATTTTCAAGTCTCTAACTTTAAAATTGCCCGAGTTATCGTCAAATATTAAAATGGAATTCGTCGAAATTTCAGTTTTCGTGAAAAATGCCGTTTTGGCGTTTTTTCATCATGTTTTCGTCGTTTTTTGTACTGCTGAAGGTCAATTTTCAGAAATTCGAATAATGATCTAAATAAAGTACCAACTACATCCACTTTACAACCGGAAACATATGCTATTCGTGAGAATCGGAGCATTATTTCGGGTAGTAAAAGTGTCTTCTGTTATAAAAACAAAACAAAAAAGACATAGGTACATCATTGTAAAACCAATACATTCTTCGCTTCGCTCAGAATCTAATAAAAATAAAATAAACTTAACTTATTTCTTAAAATGAAAAATAAATTCCTTACCTAATTTCACGTTAATTAAAAAATTAATTTGGTAAGTTAATAGTTAAGTCAATGAAAATTTAGACATACCTAACTAGTTAATAAGTTAAAAAGTTAAAAATAAATTAACTTTAACTCGTTAATGCCCAGCCTTGATTATGGGTATTCGTTTATATTCATGATTAAATATTTCATTTCTAATAAGTATTATTGTATTAATCATGATTATACCCAGGAATTTGGTGTAGTAATTTTAGTAATTAGTATACTACGTGTTTGCATTGGTTTATTTTTATTTCGATTTTACATAATATGTAAGTACTCGTATGTAATTCTTCTTCCTACGGGTAATACGTTTATTTTATGTTATATATAAAATTGACAATTTAGCAGTTTGCAATGTAAATCAAATAGGTAGGTATAATTAGGGTTGCCAGACGTCCCGCGTATTATACGGGAATGTCCCTTATTCTAACTTATCTGTCCCGTTGTCCCGACCACTCACTTCGGGACACCAAAATGTACTGTTTTTTCAACCGTGTCATATTTATACAGTTCATAAAATTTATGAAAAAAAAAATATATTATATATTATAATTTTTTTATAATTATTCAAGTTTTTTCTTAATATTTTATTGGTATAATATAAAATATAGATTAATTTATAATTATAATATGTAATTATGTAATAACTATAACCGACGTAATAACATTTACAATAACATATAAAAATTATGTAATCACTATATGTTATAGTTCTATTCTTTTCCCGTATTTAACAATTTTAAATCTGGCAACCGTAGAGATATTAATATGCTTACGACTTTACGAGTTACGATCGATAACCGGTACTTGGTACTTTTGTTTTTTTGCTTTGTAATTTTGCACTTTTGTCATTAACTAAATTAGTGTTTTATAGTTATCAAGTTTTGCAATAAGAGTAAATTAAAAGTTTCAAGTTTTCGATTCACATTACCATAATAATTTTTTTTTTTAATGTTATTATTTTATTTTAAATTATCTTATTATAATAATAATTACAACTGGTCGCTCGATAATATTTATGTTTTTTCATTTTTTCCCCTGAACTGCGGTTACACTGTAGGCGTAGCTTGTAATCAGCTGTATCATGAAAATAATAACAACAATAAAAATATACCTACGTCGTAGTCTAACACCGCTACCCACCTCTCATCATTATCATCAGTCATCACAACAACCACCGACCACTACGTCTACTTATCTATGGGTTTAGCTATCTATGACTATGGGCCCTCCGCACGTCCTATAGTAAGTTCATTCGTTGTAGTAAAATACACTATATTATTGTGGTAACTATACTTCTATAGTAATACCACAGAATACCACGGTCATAAATCGTAATCGTTGGTTGTCGATCATACGGTCGTAGTGACGTAGTGTTCGTACCATAGACTACGGAGGGAGTTGAATGCGTTTCGTCACTCGTTCTTACTCGTTGTTTGTCGTGATTATTATTATTATTATTTTTTGATTGCCATTAGTCATTGTAATTTTTCATTCTGTATTTCCCCCGTGATCATCGACTTATGGTTGTGGTTCGTGGAATACAGAAAAGGCCATGCACACCTGACATTTTCGACAACTGACACAGTAATTAATAAACACAAATATTAATTTATACTTACGACTTGTTTTGTCGTCAATAGTCACGTTATATTTCATTATTCTCTAGTTTTCTAGTCGTGCGCTCGTGGCGGTGTCTACGTCGTGGAAATTATTGATAAAAACGACGCAAGTAAGTGTAATTTGTCGAGTAAATATTTTTTTCTATTGCATGTTACGAAGGAAATATCAAATAATTGTCATTATTATTAAATGGACGTTAACGAAAACTTCATATTATTTTTTTACTTGTAATAATACAATTTTACATTTATTAAAACAGGTTTTTTGGTAATTTTCGTATTATTTTACATACTCCTTTGTTGTTGGGAATTTTGTGTAATCTCGTGACATCTTCTTCAACATCGACCATGGCTACTAGGAAAAAGGTACTTTTGAAAGTCATCATACTGGGCGATTCAAGCGTCGGCAAGACTTCACTGATGAACCAATATGTCAACAAAAAATTTACTAACCAGTACAAAGCAACGATTGGTGCTGATTTTTTAACTAAAGAAGTGATGGTTGATGATCGGATTGTCACTTTGCAAGTAAGACAATTATTATAAATTATTTAATATATTGATTTACAACATTTTAACTCTTATCACCATCCTTTGTGTTAATCAAGGTCAATTGAATTCTTTATTTTCATTTGTACCACTGATGATTACATTAATACATTATTGTGAGTTGTATTATTCTAAGAATTATTGTTTAGAAATATTATTTTAAATGCTTGCAGCCTACAGGTGGACAGTATTTTAATGTATCATAATTTAATTTATTTTAGTACTTTTTTCATGTAATTTGATTGGTTAATAGTATAATACATGAATCAATTTTTATCCAAGTTTCTTTTATTTAATTTTTTTGTTTAGCAAACTATATTGTTTGTATTTTATAGAATATCGAGATATGTCTTGTTACGTGAATATATTTTATATTTTTTGATACTTTTCCTATTAAATAATTGATTTGAAATTGTATTTTCATTATGTATATTATACAATTATCTACATAAATTATTTATGTATTAATTTTAATACTTAAAATTACAATGTACCTAATTGGCGACATGAGTGTTGTTCAGCCACGTGTTCGATGCCATTTGTCATCCAATATATATTTGAAATAAATGACTTATTATTCCCTGTGTGTTGTTGAATGATATTTCATTATTAATTAGCGTGATATTTATAATTTTGGTGTAGTCAGCATGACATTCGCGAAAGCTACCATGGTGTTATTCACCGTAGCCAGACAGTGACATTGGTGCCCACTGCTGCAAAATACAGCCTACTGCCTTGACTACTACCATCCCCCTAACTAGGTCTCTAAGTTATAAATGCTCATAAAATCCCTCATCGCCTAAATGCTCATATCTGACAGAACTTTGCTCAAAATACTTTTTTTGAGTGCAATGGTTTATCATTGCATTCAAATTATAATTAAAATTAAACACTATGATTTGCACACCTGTATCCTTGTGGCAGGAGTATCAGCTCTCCTTTTTTTTATACTTTAAACAGTTATAAAAAAAAAATTGTAAATGTAATAATTTACAATAAATTGGAACTGAGTTAAGTAAAATGTATTTAAGCTTCAATAAAATTTTCAAAATTTAATTATGAATATATAAATTTAATTTAATATTGTAAAATATTGTAATATAATAAGAAAAATCCATATAAATACTTTAAATATTGATTTTACTAAAATTTCAACTTTAAACATCTATAAGGGAAATTTGAGTCTTGAGATTTTTCTAATATTTTAGAAAGAGATTAAGGTATATGACAGTATGTTTCAATAAAATTTTCCAAATACTAATATGGATTCTAATATTTTCATTTAAACTAATAATATCTAAAAATGAGACTTTGGTGTTTTTTAATATTTTGATATAATGTTAAGTAATATGAAAGTATACTAAAGTAAAATTTTCAGACCTTTATGCCCAAAATTGCCAATTTTATCAAACATTATATTATACATAAAAACGAGAATTTTACAAAATATTCAGTCTTATATATTTTTGTAGAAAAATATACGTAATGGTTTCAACATTTTACTACATATATATAGTAACTGTGTGAACACATAATAAAATTTTCAAGTCTCTAATTTTAAAATTGCCTGAGTTATCGTGAAATATTGAAATCAAATTTGTCTGAATTTCAGTTTTCGTGAAAGATGCTGTTTTTTTTTTGTCATTTTTTCTATTGCATAGGGTCAATTTTTAGAAATTCGAAAAATGACCTAAATAAAGTACCAACTACATCCACTTTCCGACCGTAAACATATGCTATTCGTGAAAATCGGAGCATTATTTCTGGTAGTAAAAGTGTCTTCAGATAAAAAAAAAAAAAAAAGGACACATTGTAAAACCAATACATTCTTCGTTCCACTCAGGATGTAATAAATATTGCCCTTAGTTAATATCTATCACAGAATGTATTTGTTATTAATAATTATAATTGAAGCTGTTATACAAATAATTAAAATTCAGTAGCATACAAATTTAATTGTTTTGTTATTATGTTATTAATAGTTTACCTAATAGTTGTAATCTATTTTTTAATTTTTAATTTTAGATATGGGACACAGCTGGTCAAGAACGTTTTCAATCTCTAGGAGTAGCATTTTATCGTGGAGCTGATTGTTGTGTGTTAGTATTTGATGTGACATCTCCAGGGTCGTTCAAATCTTTGGATGGATGGCGAGATGAATTTTTAATACAAGCTTCACCATCAGATCCAGATCATTTTCCATTCGTTGTCCTTGGCAATAAAGTTGATTTAGAAAACCGAGCAGTATGTTATTATTAATTTTAATATTAAATAATTTATTTAATATATATTTTGTATAGGTGTCTTCTAAAAGAGCTCAACAATGGTGCCAGAACAAGAATGGTTTACCTTATTTTGAAACATCTGCTAAAGATGCAACCAATGTTGAACAAGCGTTCAAAACGATAGCACGAAATGCATTAGCTCAAGATTCAGATGTAGAGCTATATAATGAATTTCCTGATCAAATAAAACTGGGAGGCAGTTCTACCGAAAACAGATCCTCGGGCAGTGATAATTGTGCTTGCTAGTAATGGTAACTCAACAAAATCACTGGAATAATGCTGTCTATTATCGATATGCTCATTGCTGATATTCTAGTGAGAGTCTCAATGTTATTGTCATTAAATATGTATACATAATTATTATACATACATCTATAAATAAATATAATTAAATTATTGAAAACAGAGCATTATGGAGATAGTCTATTATTTAATATTTGAATTTAAGTATTTTAAATATATATTTTATTAATTTTTGTTTCTACTTATATGTATGTCATTATTACCAACCTTAATATTATTTTTATAATTATTATTACAATATTATCATATTTTTTCCCCATTATCTTTTTAAAAGAAAGTATTTTGTTGTAGTTATATGTTATTTTATAAATATTTATAGGATAATACATACATATACTTATATTTTGTGTTTGTATATTTCTTATCATATGTTACTCTTATATTTAGTATACATTCTTAAATAAAATAAAAATTTGAAAACAGAACAATAATGTTTCAAAAGTGTTGTGTACTGAATTATTAACTATATATTATACAAAAAAAATTATTGTACTAATTTTTTTTATCAATCTGTGTGTTCCTCAATACATAATTATTGATGATTAATCAGAGATTAATAATTTGATGGATTTCTGTTTCTCAAATAATTAATAATCTGATGGCTTCATTGCTTCATAATGCATTAGATAGAAAACTTATTTATGTGGTTTGAAAGCTGATGACTTTCAATCGGGTTTGCTTTCTGCTAGAAAATTAGACTAATTCTACATTGATGAATACATTAAAGTTTAATAATTGTTGATTATTACAAAGGACACTGAATAACACAATGTCTAAAAGACTAAAACTAAATTATAATTAATATACTTTTTTCTGTACAATATCCATGTTTTATATTGAATATATTGTTTTCTTGGCTGAACAGATATGGGGGATCTCCAGTCATAATCAGAGATTGTATTTCAGGACGATTTGTACCACTACTCTTTCCCAACCAGTAATATAAATAAACTGATAACCTAAATAATTATGTATCTATAAATTATATCATTGTCCTTAGTCCTTAGTACCTACATTGTTATTTGTTATTGTGTTACCACAGTGTGTTATTATAATACTAAATAAATATATTAAACATTATTTTTGGAAGATAAACAATAATATTTATGGTACAAATTTTAAAATATTAAGCGAGGTGAAAAATGTTTTAGTATTACAATTATAATAATGTATCTTTTCCTTTTCTATGTATGTAATCACTTTCGACACAAAATAATGTTCCAATTTTCAAGAATAGCATATCTTTCTGGTAGAAAAATGGATGTGGTTGGTACTTTATTTAGATTTTCAAATTTCTCAAAATTGAATTTATCCCAAGTAAAACATTAATCAAATAATATGGTGTAAGTGTTTGACCATTTCATGAATATCTTAACTTAATAAAACTAATAATATAACTTGATATGTTTACTTTCTAAAAAAAATGTTAATTTACAAATAATATCAAAAATGAATTGATTTGAAATTTTGTAACTCGTATTTTATACCTACATTTCTACATAGGACACAAGGCTAAAGGCTTTATCTGAGGGATAACGCTTCAACCTTAATTTTTTTATTATTATTATTATTTTACAATCGTCAATATTATGTTTCGTTATATTTCAAATTTTCAATTAAATGCCATTACTTTCAAACAATGTAATTAAATATCTATTTCTTATATTTTCTTAAAAATGAAGAAAAACGGCATTTTTCACGAAAACTGAAATTTCGACGAATTCGATTTCAATATTTCACGATAACTTGGGCAATTTTGAAGTTAGAGACTTGAAAATATTATTTGGTGTTCACATAGATACTATATATATCTACTGATATTTATTTTAACACATTTATAAAATATTAGGAATATCTCAAGTCTTATTTTTTTTCTTTTATTGGTCTTTAAAGTTGACATTTCAGTAAAATCAATATTTAAAGTATTTATATGTATTTTTTTTATTATATTATAATATTTTACAATAATATTAAATAAAATGGACAAAATTTTATTGAAACTTAAATACATTTTACTTAATTCTTAATTCAATTCCAATTAATTGTGAATTATAAATTATTACATTTACGATTTTTTTTTTTATAGCTATTTAAAGTATAAAAAAGAAATGGTAGGGATATCGGTGTGGAAAGGATAGGTACAGGTCATAGGCGTGCGCACGGGGGCAGCAAATGCTGCCCCTGAATATCTTTTTTTGGACTGCTAATTATTAAATCTCATTATTGATAAATTAAATTTTCATACCTAAATTACATTACATTTGTAAAAAAATCGTTTTAATCAATGAAATATTTTTTAAACAACACACGATTAAATATAATTGTGATACTTAAAGTTAACTATAAAATAAATGAAATTATGGGCTGGATTTCTTCAAAAAATGGGCCGAATTTATTTTCTGCTGCCTCTGAATTTGAAATCTGTGCACACCTATGGTACAGGTGCAAAAAGGATAGCTAGTGTTGAATTTTGATTACAATTTGAATGCATTAATGCAATGATAAATCATTACATTCGAAAACGATTCTGAGCGAAATACTGTCGGATTTGGGTATTAGGTAGGTACTCCACCAAACGGTCTGAAAATTGTATAGGAGTTTTACTTTATTTATTCTACTATTTAACTAGGTATAAATTATCAATATCTTTTCCGTCTCCTTCTTTAGCATAGTGGTATTATATTTAAACATAGGTAGGTACATGATATTATACTCAATGGGTACATAAATAATGTACTTAGATATGTTATATGTTATGTTATATTTATATAAATATAAAAAAAAAAAAAAATGTTAAAAAATGTATAAATATGAAATAATAATAATTTTATTTATAATATTTAAATTTGCGAAAAAATTAGATATACTTGAGGTACTATTTTTGGCTTCTTGGATGAGATTGAAATGAAATAAAATAAAATATTTAAATAAGTTTGGTACCAACATGCTAGTATTTTTAGGTCATATTTTAAATAGGTAGGTACAATTATTTTTACTGATATTTTGATGACCTTTATTAGGTAATTGTTATTTATAATTTGTTCCTCTCACTTTTTAATAATACATATTATAGGTATAATATGTACCTACCTATAGCCGTACAGGAGACGTTATTATATCTATATAATTAGATATGTTTAGTATATTTCTTAATATATATGAGAAGTAGATAGGTACTAACCGTTAAGAAAAATATAGGTGTAACATAATATTTTTTGGTAATAATTTTTTTTGTCTATTCATTCTCGGATTCTCGGTCATTTCGAAATAATACCTTATGCAATTTTGTAGTTTTCTTTTTTATAAGAAAGTTTGTAAACATCTTTGATAGCAGATATATATATATATATATGATAATTAGTCAAACAATTATATAGGTTATTAAATAAAATAAAATTGTGCTACAATAATAATATATAGAGATGAAAATAAATATTAAGTACCTATACATATATTATACTTTATACCAATATACTATCTATAAATATCATTTGTTTATTTTAATTTTACATTCTTCCCAAAGGAACGTTCAATGTATATGTATATGTATACCGTATACGTATAGGTATAATGTATATTACAATATGGCGAAATAAATAAATCTATACCTGTCCTCTGTGTGTATAAAATGAACTAGTCAAAAAGACAAACACTACCTACTTAGTAGATGTTATGACGTTATGAGTGATATTACTATTAGTCTATTACATATTATTATTTTATGTCGTATTGTCAGACAAGAAAGTCAAATTCAAGTAAAATCATCCATCTAACAAAAGTTTATCTGAGTCCCTAACTGTATAGGTATAAATGTACAATAGGTATCTATTCTATTTTTAACTAAAACACGATAAAATAAAAAGAAATTAAAAAGAAATATATAGGTAGGTACGATATATAATTAATTATGTATTTAATTAAGAGTTGGTGTTATGATTTTAGTGTTCCAAATGAATGTTTTAAAAAATATTATTAAATTTATACTTTAATTATTATAACATTAATAGTGTTTAATTAACATCTTATTCATCAAAATTAAAACGATAAATAATAATTTTAATAATAAATTGCTTGTATAAGAAAATAGCTAAATACCTATACGCTATACATATATTGCATATAGATAATAGATGTCAAACCTATAAATAAATATATGATTTATCTTATTTTCATCAATAATATTACAAATACCACATAAATTATGTATATTACCTAATTAAAAATACAACTTTTTCAATAAATGCAAAAAAATCTAAAGGCCTACCTAACTTGTAAAATTATTAATTTAATTCAACTATAGATATAATGAAATATAGGCATAGACAGTAATATTTATAAACCCTATGTTAATATTTAAATAATTTTGTTCTTGTATTAGTGGGTTACAGATTACAGAATCGTGAGTAATAAATCAATAATTTAAATTTAAATAATAATAAAAACTGTTAGGTCTTAGGTACATTATAGCCAAAAATATTATAATATAATATTTTAATATATATTAGGTAAGTAACTAAAATCTAATTAATAATGATATAGGTATTCTTATTTTCAATATACCTAATTCATAGTTAAGTAATTAATATAAAAGTTGATTTGTATAAAAAAATTATAATTTTAACTTTAAACCATAATATAAGTAGTGAAAAATGAAGATAATTTTTTTTTTTAAAAAAAAGTAGAAGTATACTTAATACAGGTAATTTTGAAGTTAGAGACTCTCAGAATAGAATCCTTTTTCGATTGTAATAATGATTTATCATTGAATTCAAATTGTAATCAAAATTCAACACTATCCTCTTTACACCAGCTGTATCTCTTCCCCACCAGTATCCCCTTCTCTTATTTTAATTTTTACTCCAAAAATATATAAATTAATTTTTATATATCTAATAGTATTATAATATATATGATTGAATATAAAAATAAAAGATTATTGTTATAATTAAATAGTTATATAATAACAAGTATAATTACTAATAATAAGTTACAATGTTCACAATAAAGGTCTCCACACACTGCCGCGGTGGCGGTGGCGGTGGCGGTAGCGGTAGCGGTGGCGGTAGCGGTGGCGGTAACGATCGCGCACATTGCAGCGGTGGCGGTGGCGGTGACATATGTACAATATATAATATATAATATTGTATTATAAATTTAAAATCATTGGTTTTTAGTCACAAATTGTAATTAAATGTTTATTATTACAAAATACATTGTATATTAAATAAAAATACAAAATACATTGTATGTATATAATAAATAGTAGGGGTACGCTAAAAAAAAATCTAAGAGGTACCCCCCCCCTCCCCGCGTACCACCACACCCCCAAATCCAGCCCTGTATATTACCTTATATGAAACTTTGGCAGAATTATAATATAATATACGGAAAAATACATATAGATATTATATTAATATAATATAATAATAATAATATAGCTGTCACCGCGGCGGTGAAATTGGTCCGGACACAATTTTCCGCCGCGGTAATGTACCGCGATATTCACCGCCGATTTCACCGCGCCGGTGTGTAGGTCTAGTATCAAATACGTGTATATCATTTTACCGCCACCGCCACCGCTACCGCCACCGCCACCGCCACCGCGGCAGTGTGTGGAGACCTTAACAATATAATTATTAATCTTAATATGTAATTGTACTTATAGTATCTTATGCGATAGATATGACAATAATAATAATATTAATATAATGACAATAATAATATAATAATATGGAACAAAGGTTCACAACAGTACAATATACTATACCTACTACCTAGGTATTATAGAATTATATTATAAATAATAAAATATAATAATTACTAAATTATTTTTAAAATGCATTACGCGTAACATGTAATCTCATTTTTAATATAATATTTAATTTATAATAATAATTATAATTATAATAATAATATTAATAATATTAGCATAATAAGCAATGAGGAAGATCAGAAAAGGAAATAAGAAGCAGCATAGGGCAAGCGAAAAGAGCTTTCCTACTTAAAAGTAAATTACTCACATCAAAAAATGTAGATGTAACGACAAAAAAACGTTTAATTAAAACGTACGTAAGGAGCACAGCATTATATGGTAGTGAAGCATGGACACTAAATAAAAAAGAGGAAACCACTCTAGAAGCTTTAGAAATGTGGTGTTGGCGAAAAATGGAAAGAATAAAATGGACGGAATTGAAGACAAATGAAGAAGTGCTAAACTTAGTCAAAGAGAAAAGAACCTTACTAAGCAATATAAGATCAAGGCGATGGCATATGATAGGTCATACGCTAAGACCCAACGAAGAACTCCATAGTATCATACTGGTAGGTATGAATGTATGATAGAAAGGAAACGCGGTAGAAGCAGACCAAGAACAAGTTATATAAGTCAAATAATTAAAGATGCAAGAGTCGATTCGTATAAGCAACTCAAAGACAAGGCACAAGACCGATAAGCACGGAGAGAACATTTATTGTAAACCAATCTACGGATTGAAAAAAAAAAAAAAATTATTATTATATTTAAAAAAATATTCAGCAAGCGGCTATCAACGGCATCAATTGAACGAAGAATTTTCCGAACTCCCGATCTACCAGTCCCGCCCTAACGCTAACAATATCAGTAACCTGCATTACTCTAACTTTTACTTATTTATTAATTTATAATTTACTTTATTAAATATGTTACGATTAGGTACTTCGGAATTTTTGTACTTAGAGACTTGTAAATTTTACTGAGTGTTTGCTGTTTGCATGTGTACTTTATATATATACGTCATATAATTTTGGAACCCTTACGTTTATATCTAAATTTGAATAATAATATAATAATATCTATATTATCTGACTGAACTTTTTATTTTATTATTATTTTATTATTATTATAATTTAGAATTATATTTTCGAATCATTGCATTTAAACTTCAATCAATGTACAGCACTATTCACTTTACACTTATATAGCACTATCAGCTCTTTCTTTTTCATTTCGCTGTTATTTATAATTTATTAAATTGAGAAAATTCAAATATTACATTAGTTTAGTAATTGTAATGTAATATTACAATATTTAAAATAAATCTCGCGTGCTTTAAAAAGTCAAAATGATAAACATATACAATAATAGAATTAAAAATTATATGATCATTTTATACACAAGATTAGACTTTAGTCAATTTCAAACGTGAAAAGTGAAATAACGAATAAACGTTAAATATTTTTGGAAATAATACCAACATCCATAATTTTGGAAATATTATTTTTGGTAATAGTACCTATGTAAATACTATTAAGTAATCAGAAAAAGTGTTGTAAATTTGTAATAAATTATGACTTATCAACATGTTACGTTGAATATAACGACCAATGCATATCTATAAGTTCCAGTATAGTGATAAAAATAATAATTATTAATTTTATAACTAATATTTAATAATAATTTTAATTGTTTATAAAATCCGAAGAAAATAATGATGTAAAAATATAAAAAGTTTTTTGATGAAACATTAAATTTGTTTAGAGGTCAAACCGATCGTAAGGCGGTTGTACAGGTATACATGGTATGACGTAAAATCATTTATTTCTTATACAAATATATTTTGATCTAACTTAATTTTTATGATTTTTTTTTTTTTTATATGAATAGTACATATAAATTTTATAAGACGAGAGAAACAAATCTCCCCTCAATAAAACCGTTTATAGCTAATTATTTAAGATTTTGAAAAGCGGATTACATAAGACATATTTTTGTGTAATATTCTATTGATTTCAGTGTTAGATTTAACTATAAATTATGTTTTTTCTACAAAAATATATGGTTAAAAAATAACATTAATGTCAAAATAATTAATAATGATATTTGGATGTTACAGTCGCGGATTCAAAGATTAATTTATAGAGAGGGGGTGTAATTTGATTAGACACATTAATTATATACCTACATAATATATATATATATATAAAATATAATAAATATTCCCATCGTTTCCTGTAGATACGCGCCTGGAATGCTGAACATATTTTAATAATCTGCAGTTTACGTCACTCTGTATGTAAGCAATAGCGTATTTAATCGTTTATAGGTAGGTATACATGCTGCGTAACGTGATTATTTTTCAGTACTTACTCATAACTTATTCATAGGTATAATAAATTAATAATACAGTCGGGTTTAAATCGTAGAGGACTAAAGTTCAACGACGGTCGTTTCTCTTATCTCTGGACTCGGACATTATAATATTAATATCATTATCATTACGTTAAAATATAAATAATAATATGTAGTTAACCAAAATATTACGAGTATAATCCATATTATATCATACGAGTACAAACGTGGACCGGCCGGGGACGTTTAGACGTTCTGATCAGTATAGATTTATCGCGTTTATTTTTAATATAATATATTGAAAACGTTTTCCATTCCATTCGTTTTCTTTTCTCGAACGTATTATATTTTTAACTTATTCACAGTGATTTTTTCTCTTCGTAACCACGAACTTTGTAAATTTCCTCACACGTTGTATAGTATTTCGCATGATGACGGCCAAAACCACCACGTTGGAAGCCATCAACAAAGTCGTTCATTTGTCCGGGGCTGCGATTTTCACTTACTCGCTCTGGTATTACTATACCTACGTTAACATACCGGCTCATCTCAATCCTCTGGACGAGGCCATAGGCGGCAAATTCAAATATTTAACGTTCTGCAACTTGGTAATAATATCGTAAATAAATATTGCAAATATAATAAATGTTAAAAAGTTATTGATTTATTATTAAAAGAAAAATAAAGAATTCGTATTGATCATATATGGATAAAGTCGCGTTTATACACACGAGCGTGAATGGTTGTGACTTGTGAGTACGCATGAGTCGTTCAAATTATACGAGTCTGTTCAAAACTGACTTAGTTCAACTAAAGACTTGACTAAATTACACCCGTAACAGACATGACATTTGACCAAACACAACCGTGTTATTGCTCGTTCGGTTGAAATTCCCGAGTGACAAACAACTGTTAGATCTAAATGTTTATTTTTTGTCATAAACTATAAGAGATAAGACGAATAAAAAATGTATAATAATAATTAATGTAACTATAATAATTTTAGTTATAATCATTCCTCTTAAAATTATGATTCTGTACTTTTTTTTTTTTAAGAATTATAACATGTATTATAAATTTAATTTATATTTGTAGGTCATACAGACGTTTTACTACCTTTATGCGGTATTCGTTGATCACATCGCTGTGTACATGTGTTCGACCACATACGAATCACTTAAAAGAATCAAACATAATTATTTTGCCGTTATTACGTTCCCCTTGTCGATGGTAATGTATATTATTATATAGTGTTAAATTATTAAATATAAAAAGGAATATGTAAAAATAATATGAAAGAAAAAAAAATTCTAAATAATTTATAATAATACGCACCTACCATAACCTATAGATAATATTAAATTTAATGAAAACTTTTATTGAAACTTCAATTACAAAATAATTAAGCAAGATTAAACAATAAATTATATTATTAATTAATGATATTCTAAATTCTTCCTTAAGGTGGCAGCAAACGATGGAAAAAAATATGTAAAACAACTAATAAGCCTGACAAAATTACGAGACTTGTGTTTCACGGATTTAAATTTGTCATTATGTTTTCCATGTTTTGGCAGTGATCGATTTTTAATATTTTAATTATTGACTGTGCAATGAAGTATGGAAATTTGTAAATTTATGTTTTACTTAGTTTAAGTTGTTTTAAGTAGAATTTTTAAAATCGAAAATTGATCACAGCCAAAACATAGAAGACATATAATGACAAATTCAAATCCGTGCAACAAAACTCTCGTAATTTTGTCAAGCATTTTGGTATTTTAGCCAGAGTTTTTTTGTTTAAAACACTTTGTTTTAAACACATGTTTTAAACAACTAAATAAAACTAACTTCAATTTGTATTAATCATTTAAAACA
Source organism: Tetraneura akinire (assembly GCA_021307375.1). Taxonomy (NCBI): domain Eukaryota; kingdom Metazoa; phylum Arthropoda; class Insecta; order Hemiptera; family Aphididae; genus Tetraneura; species Tetraneura akinire. Next base: position 16,306,083 of record JAIUCT010000001.1, read on the forward strand.
GTTGAATAAAACAAGAAAAAATAGCAAGTGTTTAAAAAAAGAAAAAAAATTATAGCAGAATTTTAATTTTAATTTTCTTAAAAATGTATATTTTATTCGGATCACATTATAATTCCTATTTTGAATTTATTTATATTTTATGACTATGCAATCAGTGAAACAACCTGGGGTTTATTTTCTCATGAAATTACTAACAGAAAGGGGAAAAAATTAAACTAGCGGTTCCCAAACTTTTTCATCCTCGTTTTCATCTTACGGCGCCCTATTGGAACTGAATTTTGCTCATAGTGCCCCTGATAAAACCGATTTCCATTTTTTTTAGACAAAATAAAGATTATGTGGATTATGGTAATGTAGTATTTTCATAATTGCTTCATGGCGATCTGCGAACGTTATCGTATGTCATGTGATATGTGAACGGTATAACCTACTGTAAACTGTATATAGGAAATCCGTATATCTAAATACGCACAAATAACAAACGCGTTTGTATTTTTTTTTTTTTTTTTATATAAGTAATAAAAATTTTATAGCAAATATGGTATATATATTTATTAAAAAGTTATAAATAAAAAAAAAACTAAATTAAAAATCAGTATTAGGTATAATAATAATTATAATATATATATAATTGAATTTATTAGTTATCAATTTATGTCAATGTAGCTAATGTTGCCAAATCAAAATATTTCAATCTACATTTTTAATGACATTAACTTTTTTCTACTTTAAATATTCAAATTTAAAACTGTTTTAAATTGTTTATAACTGTTTTAAACAGCAAAAAAAAAAAAAAAAAAAACAATATATATAAATTAGATTAAAACAAATAAAACGTGTTTTAAGCAATAAAAACATGTTTTTTGGTTTTTTTTTTTTAAAAAAAATCTTGTTTTTTCCATCTCTGAATTTTTAGCTGTTTTTGGGGAGTTACTAATTTCAATAAAATTATTTTGTTGACATGTACTTGTGCGTGTGTAAATGTATCACCATATCTATCTAAATTTAATCTTATTATTATTCTGTTCGGCGTTTGCCGGCCAGTCGACACTTCCTGAAAATATTCCATAAGAAAATTATTAATACAATTTAATATAATAGGTACAATAATTAACCATTATTATAATTTATAACTTATATTAATAATGTAGTAGGTATATTATTATAAAAATATAATATTAATAATAAACGTTGTTTATTATCATTTGACGAACTTCTTTCCGTGAGAGGAGTTTTGAGATTTTAAAATTTACAAATATCTATTATAATGGATAATAAAAGAAATTGACATTATGGTAATAAATAAAGACCTTTTACGTCTAAAATTTTAAAAATAAAAAATAAAATATTTTTTGATGTCATAAACGAAATGAAAAAAAAAATATAAGAAGTAAATTGTGTTATCTATAAAATACTTCTTAATAAATGAGTTTCTGTAGCCCACTTAATTACTTAATTAATAATTATAACATTAGAAATTCAATTTTTTTTTACAATATAGTAATAAGTAATTACTAAATAAATAAATAATATATACTCAAGAGCAGTGATGGGAAAGTTCTTTTTAAAAATGAACTATTTCAAGTTCAAGTTCAATGCATTAAATATGAACTAATTCAAGTTCAAGTTCTTGGTTTTCAAAATGAACTAGTTCAAGTTCACGCTCATCGATTTGAACTAAAATGTTAATAAATAAATTTATATTTAAAGACATTTTAAAAAGTGTAAAAATAATATAAAAACACAAAAGCACAAAAGGATCTAGTACCTAACTACAAATACTATAAATGACAATACGCGACACTCAATGATAAGAATGCGAGACATAGCCCCTAAAAAATATGGTGGTTGCATATCCCATATTATAACAAGGCGTCAAGTGTAAAATTATTTTTATATGTTACCAATGAGGCAATGACTATTAATAGTTTATTACTACATCCACTTTGCTACCGGAAACATACCCTATTCGCTATTCGCGCAAATCGGAGCATTATTTCAGGTTGTAATTTTGTTTTTATACATAAAAAAAAAAAATCACACATCATTGTAAAACCAATACATTCTTCGCTTCGCTCAGAAATATTCAATCTTAATATATAATACTATTTAATAATAATATTGATAATTTATTGACAAAAGACAAATGTAACATTAAAAGTAAAATGATTGATTTAATTAATATATACATAAATAAAAGTCTTAATATTTGTTTAAATTGTAAATGTTCATTTGTTAATAAAATTTTAAATGTAATTATTAATTCGTATATAAAAAAAACAAAATAATAATTTTCAAACATTTGTTAAAAATAAAAAATTAAAAAAAAATATTCATTTATAATAAGTAGGTACTCATAAAGTCATACCACAAAATAATTTCATTTATTCTGTGGTCATACTATAATTTGTATAAAACAAAATAATTTTGTATTATAATACTTGTGTATACTTACTTTGTATTTTATAATTTAAAGGAAATATTAAATATTATTTATTGTAATAAATTTGAAAATATTATTAGGGTAAATAAATTATTAACTTTAATTTAAATTTATGTAATATACAATATACTGCTATCTGTTTAACAAATAACAAAAATAAAATACTTATTTATTATATTTTATACATTTATTATTTATTATTTACCTATTGTTTATCAGATTAGTGTTAAGGTTGTTGGCGAGTTGACGCCGCATTCCGTGTACGTAGGCAACCACTAGGTTTTTTAGGGGCCTGATGATGTCTCGCATATTATCTACGAGTGTCGCGTATTGTCATTTATAGTATTTGCTAACTACTAAATACTAACTGATGATATTTGATTATTTCTTAATCGATAATGTTGGTCGGATTTGGAATTAAAGAAGTATATTTTATAATATAGTAACCCCCATAATTATTAACCAGTCCTGTCGACATTATATAATAATAATAATGATAATGGGTATATTATAAAATAATAAAATAGTATATTATTATTAATTATGGGTAATAGTTATTATTACACATGACCGCAATCAGCAATCGGCAATTCATGAAAGTTTTATACAAAACTATAAATATCTACCTATCAAATGGTTAACAAAATGTCAAAATATTATTTTCATTCTTCATAGCATATTCCTTATCTATGTTTTATTAAAATGTTCAATATACATTAATTAATACACAATACAAAATACAATTTGTAAATGCCTAAATAACAAATCTAATTTCTGAAATTTTACGTTTCTTTGATAAAAATAAAATTATAAGAAATTTTTAGGTTTCATAAGTCTAAAATATGACAATCAATGAACTTGTTTATGAACTAATTAAAAACACTCTCGTTTATAACAAATAAGAACTTAGTTCACGTTCAAGTTCATTTTTTTAAAAAAGAACGCGTTCGTATCCAGTTCACTCAAAATGAACGAGTTCACATGAACGCGTTCATATGAACTCGTTCTTTCCCATCACTGCTCAAGAGTAAATACTGTTCAGTATTTTAGTATAAATAAAATATAAATATTCATTATTAGTCCAAACTACAATATAATTTTTTTTAACAATATAAGGTAGGTAAAAACTAAATAACCAATTTATTTATTTAGATTCTGAGTAGAATGTATTGGTTTTACAATGATGTGTGTCTTTTTTTTTCGTTTTAGATTCTGAGCGAAGCGAATTTTTAGTTCAAACGAAAATTATAATCTGACTGAACTTCGCTCAGAATCGTTTTTTCGAATGCAATCATGCAATGGTTTATCTTTGCATTAAAATTCTAATTAAAATTAAACGCTATGATTCGCACATCTGTATCCTATGCGGCAGGAGTATCAGCTCATCTTTTTTTTTTTTTTTTTTTTATGTCTGAAGATATTTTTACTACCTGAAATAATGCTCCGATTTTCGCGAATAACATTTGTCTCCGGTTGGAAAGTGGATATAGTTGGTACTTTATTAGGTCATTTTTCGAATTCCTCAAATTTGACCCTATGCGATAGAGAAAACGACGAAAATATGACGAAAAAACTGCATTTTTCACAAAAACTGAAAATTCGATGAATTTGATTTCAATATTTCACGATAACTTAAGCAATTTTAAAGTTAGAGACTTAAAAATTTTATTGTGTGTTAATATTCTGGAACCGTAATGTTAATTTTTCTATAAAATATAGGACTGAATATTTCGTAAAATTCTCGTTTTAATGTATAGGTACCTATATAATGTTTTGATAAAATTGGCAATTTTGGGCATTTACGTCTGAAAATTTTACTTAAGTATACTTAAATATTACTTAACATGACATCACCATATCAGAATATTAGAAAAATCCCTAGTCTCATTTTTTTTATTTTTTATATCGGTTTCAAGTTGATATTTTTAGTTTAAACGAAAATCTTAGAATCCATACGAATATTCTTCTTATTATTTCTCAATACTTTTACAATAAAAATGAATAGAAAAGCCAAAATATTTGGAAAATTTTATTGAAGCATACTCACGTAATCTTAACCTAATTCCAAAATACTCGTATTAGAAAAATCTCAATAGGTACTCAATTTTTTATAGGTGTTTAAAGTTGAAATTTCAGTTAAATTAATATTTAAAGTATTTATATGTATTCTTCTTATTATATTTCAATATTTATTAATTGTGTAAAATAAATTTGCAAAAAATTATCATTTATAAGTATAAATATATGTAAGTATACATTAGTAGTTATAGTGTTATATTTCTGTTTAATTAACTGTTATCTTTTTACGAATTTACCTAATTACTACACTCACGTTCCACTACAATAACAATTATAGAAAATGTTTCTTATAAACATTTTTAAACATAATATTATAATTATTTGTAAGTGAAATAAAGTAATAATTAAATTATATCATATCAATATACTAAATATATTATTTTTTAATTTATTATACTACCTATTATACTTAATAATATAAAAATATATTATCATTTATTAATACTTAGTAAATTAGATTTGTTTCACATCGATATTTTATATAAAGAGTATATTTACTACCTATTAAATACAGCTGTATTATAAATTTATATTTATACTGATTTCTGTAAGAAGTATTATATATGTCGTATGTCGTATATGACGTTATATTTTATATTTAAAGTAATAATATAATTTATTACAGTTGTACATTTTGAATATAATTTAAATTTATATAAATTGTATGTTTTTAAATTAAAATAAAAAAAATATTGTTTTATAGTTTATTGCTGTTAGCTTTTGGCCAATGTGGTTAATGGACAAAACTTTAGTAATGCCTGTGAACTATGATCTATATTTTCCATCTTGGTTGAATCACATAACACACGCTCATATATTTTTTTTTGCACTATTAGAATTGATGACGACATACAGAGAATATCCATCCAGAAAAATAGGACTGTCTATATTTATTATTTTTAAAATCTGCTATTTAATTTGGTAAGATGATTGTTATTTATATAATAATTATAAGCATTAGAAGTAATAAAAATACATATATATATATATATATTCGTATTAATATTTGAATCTATATATAATATATATATACTGTTTAACATTTATCCACACAAGTTTTTTTTTTTATTCAAAGAAGTGTAGATAGTAGATACGTTAAAAATTTTAAATTTTGTACAAAGAATGTACAAAGTTTGAATTAATAATTATTAATGTAAATTAACATTCAAGATTAGATAATTAATTGATAAATAAAATAAATTTAAAATTACTTATAATCATATCAATAATTTATAGTATACCTATTAATTAGGTATTAACTATATAAACAATCTTATAAATACTATAATTTTAAATTAAATTGTCCCAATGTATATCTATGATATACTATGGATTATTTTTTATAACAGCAAAAAATAATAATTAAGAATTTAAGACTCATCTAATTATATTATTATATTTTGCTTATATAATCAAATATTTTTTTAAAAATAGTTCATTATCTAAGCATCTATTTGAAATTTTAATTAGTAATATCAAAAAATCGCTTATGCAAATGTATTAAAATTGCATTTTTATAATATATTATCCAACGTATAAGGCAATTGTCTATTAGTTTATAAACACAAATAATATAAATTAATATTGCTATATATAATTTGTGATATATAAGTAACAATAAAAATTAATTTCCCTACTTTCAATAAAATATAGTATGTAAATATGCTATTGTTTGCAGTCTTGCAGAATAGAATTATTTGAAAATGGTAAATTGAAGAATGTTATTTGGAAAGTACCAATATAGTTAGTGATTTAGAAAATAGAAATTATGTAATATGTGAATAATAAAATAATTATAGGTATAGGTACCTCCTAGTGAAGAAAGAAAAGTGGTGAAAGTCAATATATGCATAATGATGCTTAGTAAAATATAATAATATAGGAAAATATAATTCACATTATTATATAGGTACAAATATAAATGATTGGCAAAATTACACACCATATCTATTAATAAAGAAAAAAACAGTATATGTATTCAATTATTATTATTTTTTAATTTATAAGTACCTACCTACTTGTTAAACATTTTATTTTTAAGGTTATGCCATAATAGGATCAATAATTATATTATAATAATATTATTATATATTAATAATTAAAATAATATCTATATATAATTTTATAGTACATACAGCATAATACTATAATAGCAATAAGTCATATTATATCGGAATAATCCAATAATAACCTATAATCGATAAAAACTATCCATAATACAATTCTCTAAAAATTAAATCCAAATTACATAATCCATAGTCTAGATTATAAAATATAGTCATATAAGTAGTACGTAGATGCATTAATGAAGTGTTCTAGCCTTCTAGGTAAACTAGGTACGAGCTACCTAAACATAATTTATAAAAAAGTTTAATATAATATACTTTATAATTTAAATTCATATGTAAATATAATTATAGGAAGGGTTAACTATAAAAAACTTATTTTATATTTCATGTATATATACGAGTATACGAGTATATGTATACAATATATATATATATATATTATATTATATATTATAGTGTTTAATTATATAATAATTAATAAATAAAATATTATATTAAAATTATATTTTTTAACTTACCTAATCAAACAAATGTACCTACCTACTCGTACTAGTAATATTAACAAATTAAAGTAAATTAAAATATGTTTATACAGGATTAACTTTGTATTTTACAATAGTGGAATGTGGGTTTATCCAATACTCGCAAAATTGAACATTACGTTAAGAGTGTTGTTTTTCACAGGGACATTTGCATACGCTCCGTTTACCTATCTGGTTGGTGAATATTTGAATAACATATACTGGGGTATTCGACCAAAAAAATATGTAAGTTTATTTTAAATCATTATTTTTATTATTGTTCCATAAACCATAATATTATGTGTGCTTATAGTTTTAAATTTAAATATTTAATAATTTATTTTAATTAAGTACCCAATATAAGTATTCTCTAATGTCAATTAGATATAAGTCGTTTACATCATATAATATAATGTTATCAATAATAGACAATAATTAATATACAATACAATAATCAATGTGTTACACTGTTTCAGGAATCACAAAATATATTGAAGGTTGAAGATAAAAACAAATAAATAGCAATATTATATTATATATTTATATTATAAATAATAATTACTATTCAAATACCTACTCTGTGTAATATTGAAATAATTTGTATTAAATTTTGAACATTTCAAATGATCTATACCTAATTATATTATAAATGATAGTAATATACTCGTATTGATATCTTAACTAATAATTTAATTATGTCTATGACTGTGTTAAACTGTCAGTTGAAAGTTCCAACATTAAATTGTGATATAAAGAAACAACACATTGTACTTGTAAATAAAATCTATTTAATACTCATATGTTTTTAATAAGTACCTACCTAAACAAATTTTTCATAGATATTTAATACTAATGGTATTACAAATATTTATTAATCAAGTAGAATATTCACGTATTAAAAAGTGCTATTAATTTAGATTAATTTAAATCATATTGAATTCATTTCCTTTATAAATTTGTATTAATGGCAACTGTGTTACTGTGTAGGTAGTATTGTAATTTTTGGTGTATTAGGTACCTACATGCTACATAATATAATTTAAGGTGTGGAAAAATAATAGATATTATGTTTCTGATACAAATTTAAAATTGAAATGTATCATAAAAATTGAACAATATTTATAGTTGGTAGGTAAGTAAATAAAAAAAATACAATTAAATATATGTAAAACATATTTATTTAAAATATTTGAAACGATAAAAAATAGGTGGGGGAAGTGATTTTTTAGAATCTGTGCATAGCAAGGTATTAGTTATATAACCAAATAAGTTTTTATTTATTTCTTACTTGATTTATATGAAACATTTTAGGGTACAAAATTTTAGGTTGATTATTTAAAATGGGATATATATTTGCTTTCAACTATTAATGCTTTTTTTCGAATATTCTAATAGTAATCTTTACAAAGTAAAAAAGAAAAATCACTAAAAAATGGCTGAAACATTATTTTTTAAGAACGTGTTATAAATATATTTACATATAAAGAAATGTAGCACATTATAAATTGAAAATAAAATTGAGTATTAATATTTAATAGTGATATCGAACAAGAGTGATATAATTTTTTTAATATTTCAATAATTTCCATTATAAATGTAGAGAACGTTGAAAATTATCCATATTTATAAATTATGTTGTAAAAAATATTGAATAAAATTTGCAATTTTGAATTTTAAAGTTTGAAAATTCAATGAAATCATAGTCATAACTTATTTTATTCTTTTATAAAGTATTTCAGCAATCCAAATTCCTGATTATTTTTAATAACCCTTTAAATGAAAATTTTTAGAGTAATTATGGAAATATGATTATATATGATATGTAATAGCTACGTAATAAATTTGTCTAATTTATGAAGAGTTGGCCACATGATAAGTACCTCCCTAATTTTAGTATTCCCGTAAAAAAATATTACTCATTAAATTGTTACTTTTCAATAAAATGGACAGTATAAGTTTTCATATGTAATATATTTCACCATATTATATGGTAGGGCTATAATGAGTCAGATATTTTAGTGACGTGATTATGGAACGTGGAATGTTGCAACTAGATTGAAAACTGGAAAACACTTTTATCTATTCACACACGTCACCTCAAAGCTCTTGGAGAGTTAGAATGTGTAATAATTTCGAAATCATACAATTACTACTTAGCAGAGGCGGATAGGCCTATCGGAAAATAGGGATTTTATAGGTGTGCCCCGTCGTATGGGGCCCCAGGGGATCCCTGAATCAACTAATTATTTTATGTTTGAATTACATGAAATATTTATTACAATAAATTTCGAATTGTATATAGATTAAAAATATAGGTAGGTACATATATTATCGATTTTTTAAGAAATATTTTATTATGAATCAATAAAATTTCAAAAGCTTAAAAACCAAAATTGCCAATTTAATTATAGGTACATTACTATGAAATTGTGTAAGAAAATAAATGTTAAGTAATATGTCGTTAAGCACCTATATAAAGTTCTCAAAATGTAAAATCCAAAATTACTAATTTTATCATATATAATAAAAAAAATACTGAAAATTTAACGAAATTTCAATATTTTCACGAAAAATATTGATGTAAATACAATTTCAAAATTTTACTACGTATATAAAATGCCTAATTAAAAACAGAAAATAATTTTTTTTTAAATAAAAAATCCTACAAGTGACAACATAAAAATATAGGTAAAATAAAAACCCACTATATTCAATATTTTATGTGTTTTTGTAAAACATTTAAAATCGATTTCGTCAAAAATAAAGATTCCATGATTAATGTCGAGTTTTTTGGTAGTTTTTCCTACTAGTGATTTCAATTTTGAGAAATACGTAAAATGATCGAAATAAAGTACTAACTAGAATACTAGATAATCCTAATAATATAATACTAGATTATTTACCGGAATCATATGCTATTCGTGAAAATTAGGTCATTAGTTTTAGTAGAAAATATGTTACATAAAAACTAAAAAAAGACACACCATGATAAAACTAATACATTTTTCGTTCAGGATCTAAAATAAATGGTATTAAATTTAAATTGTAGTATGAAATATTAGTAGAAACGTGTATAAATAGAATATGGGCAAAGCTACGGAATGGAGCGAAAAATTTTTGGTGACCCTTCAATTCGGTTCCCGGTAACATAAAAAAGTCCTATCCGCCCCTGCACATTAGTCAGTCTGTGTTCAATAATTTGTGCACACGGGTGAGGTGTTCGTCCCTTTGTGATGTTGGTGGGTTCCAGAACGGCTTCGTTGGTGTCCTGTTCCCGATCTTTCCTGAACGACTTGTGCCATTTATTTACCAGAAAATTACACATACAAGCATCCTCGAAGTCTTACAAGTCCACAAATTTTTCTATCGTAACTATACAGAGTGGTGGTCACTACAAAGAGGTTCAAGTAGAAGCAGGTCATATCTCTCCAAGAGATGGAAACAACCAAACTTGACTTTTAAGAATAGTTAACGGTGTCCCCCCAGTGAAATTTAATGGTTGTATCCAGTGGCAGAACAAGGAGGGGTGTTTTGAGGATCTGGACACCCCCATGGGCTGTATTTTTATGAAAAATTAATTTGATAACCATTGAATATTTTAAATTTATAACATAAAAGTTAGTTAAAAGTAATAGTACCTATAAGATAAAAGCAAAATAATGTAATAAAAATAAATTATTATACGGGTCACTACACAAAATTTGGCGAAATGATATCAATTGCCCCCGATATTGTATTGGAATTGCCTATATTTTCCCCTTATTTTTATACTGAAAAGGTCCTGCTTTATTCATAATTTGATTTGTTTATAATATAAAAATATAATTATACCTACGTACGATGAACCCATAATAAGTTTATTAAATGTTAGGTACCAAAAAGTACGAGTATTTAGAATATATTATTTACAGAAAGAGATATATTAATTAGGCAGCCCCCCCCCCCCCCCGAAATAATCCTAGTTGCGCCACTGGTCACATCGTTCCGCATTGCATAATCACGTCACTATAGACTCACGCACAATAATTTCCTTACAAACCATATATGATTTAAATTTTTGTCTTTTCGTAAAATAATAATATAATTAATTATCTAGGGTATCTACTGCCAAAAAAATAGAATATCCAATTTACAAATATTCCGATCAAAAATCCTCAAACTCTTAACTAATACTAATTTATATTTTCAAATAGCCTTCACACATACAAGCATGCTCCACATTCAGATTCAAACGATATTGTGCCCGAGACCTTATAAAAATACTAATATATTAAAGAAGATTTAAGTTCACGCCAAAAAGCCTCGCTGGAAAATTTTTCTCTCACATCACTCAAAATTAATATATATCGTTTAATTTGTCTATAAAATAAAACTTTGCTGATCCGTTCAATGACACTATAATACCCAACCCGATAGAAAACGCAATTTATCAGAATACGGAACCTTTTATGAAGGAAGTATCTAAAGAAGAAGTCAGGGAAGCAATAAAGAGTCTAATAAACTGGAAGGCGCAACGTTCCGACAGCATACAGTTGGATATCTTATAAAATATGATGAAGAGGATATGATGAACTTATGAGTGAAAAAACTGTTTGCAATAATTACAGAGGGTTGTCCCTCCTAAATTCAGTTAATAAAGTATTCTCAAGAATCCTATTAAGCCGTTTAATAACCTATTTTGAAGAATGTTTAGGAGAATACTAAAGTGGATTTCGCAAAGGAAGATTAATCATAGAGAAATTATCGGTAATAGCACGTATAATAGAGAAGAAATATGAATATCGCTAGAAAATGTGAAAAATGTTTGTTGACTTTAGGACAGTATTCACAGAAATAGCCTATACAATGGAAGAATTTGGATTCCCAAAAGTATGAGTAAATCAAAAATATCTATGGAAGGAGTAAAGTATCAAGTCAGAGTAGAAGGTGTTGTGTCAGAAACGTTTAATGTTGTAACTGTACTAAAACAGGGGATTTATATTATTATTCAACATGGCCTTAGAAAACGCAGTAAGAGTTCTGCAAAACGAAACAAGAGGAATAATCGTAGATCAGTATTATATAAAAGTGCTAGGTTTTGCAGGAGAATCTTTTGATTATATAGTGAGAGCTACTGAAGCATTAGAACGTGCAAAAAAACTAATAGGAATACACATAAACTAATGGACCCTAAAACATCGCAAGAAGTTTTGAAAACTCTACCACATAAAAAAGTCGTACAGTTTCAGTATTTATAGGGACACTACTTAGTACAAAAAATGATTGGTACCATGAAATTGGGACAAGAATAACAAAAGCAGAGAGAGCGTTCTTCGTCTTGTTAAAGTTCTATACATCTAAATTATTTTCAAAACGAACAAAAACAAAACTATATACATCAATAATAAGACCGATACTCACATAGGGTTGTGAAGTATGGACGACTATAAATATAAGTATAGACTATAATACAACGAAAAAAAATTAAAGACGTTTGAGAAGTTTAAAGAAGAATAAGAATAAGAATAAGAATAAGAATAAGAATAAGAATAAGAATAAGAAGAAGAAGAAGAAGAAGAAGAAGAAGAAGTATAAGAATAAGAAGAAGAAGAATAAGAAGAAGAAGAAAAGAAGAAGAAGAAGAAGAAGAAGAAGAAGAAGAAGAAGAAGAGAATGAGGGAGGAGGAGAAGGACACGGAGAAGAATAAGGATAAGGATAAGAAGAGGAAGAGGAAGAGGAAGAGGAAGAGGAAGAGGAAGAGGAAGAGGAAGAGGAAGAGGAAGAGGAAGAGGAAGAGGAAGAGGAAGAGGAAGAATAAATAATATTTTCTTACGGGAATACTAAAATTAGGGAGGTAATAATCATGTGGCCAACTCTTCATAAAATAGACAAATTTATTACGTGGCTATGACATATCATATATTATCATATTATATCCATAATTATTCTAAAAATTTTCATTTAAAGGGTTATTAAAAATAATCAGGAATTTGGATTGCTGAAATACTTTATAAAAGAATAAAATAAGTTATGATTATACTTTCATTTAATTTTCATACTTTAAAATTCAAAATTGCAAATTTTATTAAATATTTTTTACAACAAAATTTATAAATATGGATAATTTTCAACGTTCTACATTTATAATTGAAATCAATGAAAAAGTTTTAAAATTATATTACTCATGTTAATATTTACTCATATTAAATTTTCAATTTATGGCGTGCTACAAATCATAACGTAGTGGTTATGTATTGTTATAATTAAAATTAATTGTTCATCAAATATATTGTCTACACTAATTTACCGTTTCCTGCCATTTTTTAGTAATTATCTCTACCGTATATGATCACTACCTATTTGTAAAAATACTTATATAAAATAACGACAAGTTGGAATTGTCTATCGAAAGCATATCCCATTTCTAGTAATCGAAGTACTATTATTTTATACTCCATTAAATGTTTTCATAAAAAATATTAAAGAAATAAATAAATCCCCATTATTACAAACCAATACCGAGTTGCTTAGCTCATCATCTAAAAAATCACTTTGTATGTTTGGTTATACATGCTTCATCATCAACTGGTTATACATTTTCAATGCCGATATCTGTTTGGCACAAAGTTTGTTATTGCTATACGCTGTTGAACAAAATAAATTAGTTGTTCTTCGTTAATAATTTCCTATCAATATATTTAATCATAATATTTTATTCCGTTTATTTTACCTTTTTCAACGTATGTTTGCAATTTACAAGTTGCTTGGTGTATCGGGAGATGGCATTCTCTAAGATCGGATAAATTTGTATATGTCGGTGACAACCATTGCTTCTGAGAGCAAAGTTTTTGTAGTTTTTTGTCTGGTCGTGTCCATAAATCTCTATTTATGGTTTCATTGAAAACAAAATATTATGTAACATATTTAGTATAATTGTAGGTGTAAGGTGTATTATTTTTCATGTTCCACTTAATAACCTAGTTACCTCTTTTTTTGTTTTTGTAACTCGTCAGAAGTTGTATTATATGTGTCGTTTGTTATTCTTACAAATATTTTCTTCATTAAGTGGTAAGCTGCGATTTTTTTTGCTCTTCTTTTTGTCTTACCATAGCCGTAAGCTAAAATCATTTATTTTGTTATTAGTTTAATATCAATGATAATTCGTTATTA
>JAIUCT010000001.1:16320744-16331808 GCA_021307375.1 Tetraneura akinire
TCTTAATAAGTGATCTTAAGATGTTTAATTATATAATTAAAATTATCGTACACGATATTTACTATATAAATGTTAAAAACACTGTTTATAGATGAATGTCGTATGAAAGACTAATCGATTAATTATTGTTATACAATATAAATAAATCGTTTGGCATAACTACATTATAACAGTTTTTTCATTCTACTAAGCCAGTATAATTTAATATGTTTTTTAATTCAAATATCGCTTTTGGCCAGTAACTATTTTACGTTTAAAATAATTTCTTTTTTTTATTATTCAAATAGGTAAGGAAATTTGTACTTCGTGTCTAAATTTTATGTAGTTTATTAGTATTATACAAGTAAATACTAATTACACTGATTTAGTTACTGGACAAGAAGGAATATGTATTTTATCACTACAAAAAAATACTAACCTACCTACCTACTTTTTGCCCCATAAACTATAAGGAAAGAAATATATTAGGTATATAGAATATTATAATTTAAAATATATAGAAACGTTATCATCACATAATGCCTATATAACCAGCTATGTCGTGATCTCATGAAATTGATACATTTAAGTGTAATCGTGTAATTCAAACTTTTAATGTTATAAATTATAATTGTCCTACGGCCAATGTGTAAAATATTCATTTGCGTTCCGATCATGAAGTCAAAATAAGTTAAATTTTGTGCGAAGAGAAAAATGTATTGGTTTTACAATGATATGATGTGTGTCTTTTTTTTTTTTTTTTTGTGTGTGTGTAAAGTACTGAAGACACTTTTTCGACCAGGTAATAATGTTTCGATTTTATCTTTTAATTCTATAAAATTATTCTTTTGGAATGCAGTGCCTAATTAGTAATTGATATAAAAATATAGTTTATTTAATTATTTTGTTATTTTGATTCTGTTTTCGTATTTAACAACGTTTTTAAATTATAACAATAATAATTTAGGCTTATAAACTTATATATTATATATTTAAATTACATTTTAATATATGAAATTTCGTATTGTGATTTTGTGATACTCGTAATATTGTTTCCATCTATGTATAATTTTATAATATTTACTCTATATAATTAAGTGACACAATTATAACTATAATAAAATAACGAAATAAGTTTCAATGTTGACTATGCAGGTCAACAAAGAAAAAAAACACCTTAATCGATACATCGTGAAAAATCGAAATACTTGCTTTGAGCACGACCCGACTAGCTTATATTTTTGTTGAACATTCGCGACAGCTAATGATCTCCGAAAGTTTGTTAATTATTTGAATCATTGGAATTTTATTGTGAGAATTACCGTTATAATTTTTATCTTAAATTTTTTTATTCCGTATAATATTTTGTTCCTATAAAGAGACTCTCCAGGCCTCTGTCGAGTCTATTGGGAACGCATGTATTTTACTTTCTTACATTTTTTTTACGTAAAAAACACGTGGCCAAAGGTGCGATTCCTATGGCGTGTCAGAGGTCAGACGCACGCATTTATAATATAAAATTGCCTAATTTAATCGACGCACGAGTTCTTTACACTGAAAATGTATACACATGTTATTATGTTAAATATTATACCTATGACCTATGGCAGCGGTCCTAATGGCTAGTTAATGACCTATGGATTGTAGAATGGGCCAAACGTAATTTTTGAAAATTATTTGCGGGCCGCATACATTTTTAATGATAATAATTAAAAGGAAAGGGTGTTGTAGGAAAAATCAATCAATTGATTACAAAAGGATTACAATCCTTTGTATCAATGACACAAAGGTTTTTCTTGGATTTATAAATATAACTTTAAATTTCAATTTATAGTTTCTGTCCAACTGGTAATTTAATACAACTTTAAAATAGAAAATAGAAAATAAATAAAAATAATAAGGTATTAAGCGGCGTTCATTTTATTCACTGTTTATAGAATTTTGGATTTTAGAATGAACAATTTAATTTTAATGCTTAAATTTTTAATTTGCTTAAGGGACGTATGCGGCCCGCGGGTCTCGTAGTGGGGACCGCTGCCCTATGGTATAACAATTAATACGATTTAAATAACTTTTTTTTTATATTTTGGCGGTTTTTGATTATTTTGAGGGGGCTAAGCAGTAAGCTCTCCTAATTTGCGCCTATGTTAATAATATGCCTATGTTATATCATGTTATGTTTCACACTATCATCCCTATTATTACGTCGAATATCGTCCTTTGATCCGTATATTTTAGTTTTTGCGAGACTATTCTTTTTGTGTCATTAAATTTTACGTGATATTGTTGACTGTTAAAATTGCGTTTAAATGCTTCGGATTGAAAATTAATTTTAGTAGCCATTTTGGTGCATTTTGGTCCTAAGAGATAGGTAACCGACGTGTTGAACTCGTCGCAGGGAACACATACATTTTGCTTTACATTTCTTTTTAATTTAAGTTCCTATAATATATTAGTATAATTCATGTATATATTCTCCCATACACACAACATACTAGTACAGTAGTACACTACACAGGGAGTCAGGGACAGCAAGGAGTACATAATAACACAATATATCTTGCGGTCAAGCTGTAGTATTAACTTTTGACTCATTAAAATTTAAAGTACAACACAGCACAAAAATTTACCTAAATAAAATGTGGGCCTATCTGGCTGTCCCTTTAAATGCGTCTCTAATAAACTAATAACATTATAAATTTATAATAGGTATATTAATAATTAATGTTACCATCGTACCGTCGGACGTTTTAAATCGATAATCAACCTTGACTTTTTGGACATAACCGGTAATATTATTTTCAAAAATAATGTAAATATTATACTTAATAAATAATAATACAGTTAGGTGTAATCTTTACTCGCACCAGTAATTCGTTTATCGTATATTCGCGTATTTTTTTCATTATAGTCTGCCGTCTGCGGTATAATCAGGACAGGTATGGAAATCGAATTAGTATTTAGTTGCAAATTTGCGTCTAGCGATGACCCACAAGTACTAAATCGTATAATCCGTTCCGTTTTCTGTGGTTTAAGTTTTATTTTATTTAAAAAAAATAAATAATACTTGGAAATTCGTACCGCTATGAACGCTAGTGGTATGTGAACGTTCGAAGTATGACAATAGAATAACAGATAGACGTGAGTCGCCACTACTTATAATTTAGCACAACGAGCTAACGAGCCAACGAGGTTACCGTTTTATTTTTATTATTTTGTGGTTGTTACAGTATCAGTTTTATTTCATTACCGCAGTTATACTCGAGGACGTGTCGACGTCACTTGTCTTTCTGTCGACAAGATAAAGTCCGCGTAGTGTCTATGTAATTACGTCGTCGTCCCGTGGCGATTATCAATTTTTTTTTTTTTTTTTTATCATTGATTTAATTACGTCAATCTTAATTCGATAATAATGTTATTAAACGACCGATCGATTTGAATTTATTTTACCGGTTATTCGTATTTGTCCTGTAGTAAAACATAAAGTGCCGTTTTGTCCACAATATGTTGGTCGGTCGGAAATAATTAATTAGTGTTTTGATAGTATGATTTATAGAGTATATCGCAATCGATATTAATTATTATTTATGTAGATAGGTACTCGACTGTGGAGTCTTAAGTTCAGTAGTTCACCTATAAGCTGTAAAGTAATAGGAGAAATGAAAAATCGACCGTTGCAACGATTTGACACATTCTCGTAAATTAGATTCGAGTAAGTTTCGATTTATTGCAATTTATTCATTATGTTTTCGATTTTTTTGCGTGTACGTGTGTTTTATTCCCACTTCTTGAATTCACTGTCGAAATTCAGTAATGCACTTATGCGCTCACGTTACCTATGCCCCAAGGTTACTGTTAAATAGGTACATAATGCATAATATTATTATGTTGGTGTCTGAAAGTAATTATTATAATTAATTTATGATTATAGCATGTCACACAGTAATAATGCATCACCCAGCCGTATACCGAAACCAAATTGGCCGCAACATTTGAATAGAACACCAAAGATTCAAAGACATCACAGTCTAGTAAGTTCAATATGTACCTATTTAATATTATATTTATTAATATAATTTTAAAATAAAACACAAAAAAGATAGAAAGTCTGACTGAACTACATTGATGATAATACCTAAAAGGTTGTAGTTAATGTAATATAATGCAATATAAACAATGAAATAATAAGTAATGTAAATAATGCTAAATAGGTAGGTATAATGTTTACCTATTTGTATTATTTAGTTGAGTTTGTATTAATATAGTAGGTACATAATATTATGTATGTTTAAAAATTGGTATCTATATTTTTAAAGGCCAGATTATTATCTAATATGATTTATTAATCATATTTGTGTATTGTGTTTATTTAAAATGTATTTTACTGAAATACTGAAAAACTATTATTTATTGCTAAAGGATATCAAAAAAATTGTTATTTAATATAAAATGAATAAAAAAATTATAAAAATTACCTACATATTAGTAATATTTTAAAGTAACCACTATTACCATTGACTCATTTATATAATTTACATATAGGAACTAATAGAAATAACAATTAATAAGTTCTTATATACAGATTATCAATATATTGTATTACAAATCTGGTATATGTACATATTATTTGTCAATGTTATTTCCAATGTTTTTATAACTTAAAATTTTGATCATTGTAGGTACCTATAAATAAATGTTATACATATATAGGTATTTTAAAAATTATATTAAAACTAATAAAGAGAAAATATATTTGTCTACTTTTTAATTAAAAGAACATTTTTTTTTTTTATTTAAAATTATAATTTACATACATTTATACAAAATATACTTAAATATGCCTTCATTGAAACATTAAATGTCAATGCCAGTTACTTCTAAAAAATTTGTATGATTAATTAATTTCATTTCATTCATAAAATAGCTTTGTGTATTAATTAACATGAATAAAGAAAAAAAAGTGAAAGTATTTATATACACATAGTGTCTAACTAGTAACTTAATAATATGTATTTAAATTTTTTTTTATAGAAACACATATATTTTTATGAAATTTAATATTTTTGTACACAAATTAATTGATAATAAAAATCACAAGTATATTTATAACAACTTTCATTATCATATAATACCAATAAATATATTTTTATTATTTAGCAAATTTTAAATACATATGAAAAAGATGATGATTGTGCATCAGAAAAAAGTTTTGGCAGTACCACGAGTAGTCATTGTGATAATGGTCATTCTATATTTGCTCTCAATGGAACAACTTACTCCAGCCGTAAGAAAGGATATTTGCATTACTGTCCTTCAAACATAGGCAGTGAAGAATATCTTACTCCTACACAGAGATCTAGTCGAACTATTAGAAATCTTAGAGTAAATATAATTACTCAATTAATATTTAAAAATGATAATAACTATTAAATTATTTAGAGACTGTTAAATGATGCTCATAATGAGCTTAATGAAAAAGACACAGAAATTGATCGATTGAAAAGAGAAAATGTTGAACTTAAAGTGAAATGTGGATATGAACTTGCAAATAACTCAATCGCAGAAGGTGATGAGAACGAGGATGGTGCTAGATTTGTGTCAAGTAATGAACCAACTCCAGAACCTAATTCAACGTAACTATTTTTATTATTTTGGTAAAATTGTACTTTTATTATAACTGTTTCTTTATTATATTTTTTATTAAAGTAAACTGTCAAGAATCTTTTTAAATCCATCACCATCACCAGCAGATTCAGGTCATGGTGATGAATATGATGAAACAAAAAAATTACGTCAAGTTTATGATGAGTTACGGGAGAAATATAATGACAAAGTTGAAGAACTATTGAAGAGTTTAGGAGAACTTAATGAAAAGTAAGATAAAATGAATCATTTTTTTAATTCACGCAATATTTAATTTATAATAAAATAACTTAAATATAATTTTCTTACAAAATAGTATGGATAACTTATACACTATATACAATATATTAGATATATTTAAGAAAAAGATAGGGTATTAGAATAATCATGTAGTTATGTTTTATGTAGAATGTAATTAATCGTGACTAATAATATATTAAATAATATATCTATAGTACATATTTTGTTAATTGTAAGATGAAATTATATATATATATATATATATATATATATATATTGGTTTATAAATTTAATTTTTATTAAACCAAATTAATATTGAATATTGAATTAATACTTTTAATAATTTTTTAGAATTTAAAATGTTAAGTGTCCTTTAATATTCTTTGATATAGTATTTAAGAGAGTACCACAGTTTTAATATGATTTTAATTATATTATTTATTATACATTTTATATTAATTTATTATTTTTTTATATTATATATAAGATAACAATAAACAAATAATTGCAATAAAATATGAGTTACTAGTATTTTATAATAATTTCTGTTTGAATTTGTCATCATTTTTACAGATATTATGGATTAAAACCAAAATTAGATGAAGCATATATCAGAATTAAAGAACTTGAAAGAGAAAATAATTTCTTAAAGTGGTCTAAACCCGTACAAAATAATAAAAATGAGCAAACTATTGATAATCAAATAAAGAAAACATTTAGTGATGTTCTTACTCAAACTCAGCCAATATTGTATTCAGATAAGGTGAAAAATAATTAGTGTTTTTTAATATTTTATTAGTAATATTATAAATCTTTTATATTTATTATAATATATTATATTTTTTAAAAGACTGGAAGTGATAGATCACATAATAATTTATATGGTGTTAGTTTGGTGGATACCGAAAGTTCTTTAAACAAATGTGATACAAACAAAAATGATTTGGCTGTAATTTCATCACAAACACAAAAAATATGCACAGAAAAAGTTTGTTTTTATTTATTATACTTTATGTATTTAAATTTATAAATAAATATGTATATTACTATAATATAAATAAACACATTTTTTATATTAATGTTTAATTTCCATAGAATACTGAGACTGATGAGCAGGCAGACGATGTTGATGAATTAAGTAGCATAAAGTTGGAACTTAGAAAGACCAAAGTAATGTATAAATTCATTTATTAATTTTATATGTTATTTTATTCTATTTTAATATTGTAAACTTGTGTTTGTATTACTAACACGTAGCAACTTAATTTGTGAATTTATTATATACGTTCGTTCCAAGTAAATATTTATTTGTTTAGAATCTTTTTAGAATGTGTTTAAAATTTAGGGACGTAGCCAAAGTGTTGGTGGTGCTTTGTTAACTGGACCTGAGGCCATTGCCCTTTGGATGATCGGCACAAAAAAGGTTCGTCTCTTGGAACCCCCTTATGCGCAAATTTATTTGTATTGTAATTTTGATATGCATTACATCATTATGCATGGGCAAAGCGAGTTGTACATTGATATGTACTTAATGAAATGCATTTTCTTTTTTCTTCCTTTGATAAGTAGTTTATAAATGTATAATACATTTATGACATCAATAGATGATGTAAATATAATAATAATGATAAATACAACTTACAAGTATTTTTATAGATTCTGGACTCTGGTTAATATATTTTTAATTTTAATTTTTGAAGCAACAGTTGTATAAAAATAACTTTGATGTAAGTGTATTATTTAACTATAAAAGTATATATTTATTATTTACTAATAATAAATTATTTTATATATAAATTTTAAATGGTATTAAGTATACTACTAGTAATTATTAATTAAAAAAAAAAAATAAATAAATAAATAATTTGTTTGAATATAAAATTGTAATATGAATATTAAGAATAAGCTTATGCTGTATTTTGTTTTGTAGTTTTTGCTTTTAGCTTTTTGTGGATAATGTAAAAAATAGTAATTTATATGAGAGTATATAATTAAAATCAAAATTAATATGCTCTCAATATAACTTTGTAGTTAAATTATTAGCCTTATTTACACAGGTGTCTATTTAATCTGCACTTAATACCATGACTTTTAGATCCCAATAGTATTTATTATATAAAAATACGTTTTTTATTTGTTTTTATACGTGATGTATATAAAAGTATAATATTCATAAGTATATATTATATATTGAAGTTATAGCCTTATTATAGTCATAGGTGACTAAACATTATTAGCTTAATAAACTTTTGTATTATTAATATTTTTAACAATTATTTTGCAGGCTATGTACGAAAATTTACTTCAACAACAATTGGAACAACAGCGTCAGCGGCCAATTAATGATGCAGAAATGACATTACAATTCTTAAAATCTGCATTTTACTACTATCTTACTGATCCATCAAATACTACAGGCCATTTAAATGCAATATTAAGCATACTTCGATATTCAGAATCTGAAAAGAAAATAATTGAAAGAAATCAATCATGGAAATAATTTTTGATTAAAAAAATATGATTTTAATATGTTATATAAGGTTTCAATGAATATTTGCAATTTGATGGCATCAAAATAGTGTCCAATGTGGATTTAATTAGTATTATTGTTATTTTTATTGCTTTAAGTATTTTACTTATAAAGTTTCCCTATTAGTTTGTATTTCTCTGTTTTTCTATTTTGTTGTCATTTAGTTTAATATTTTATTTTACAATTTTTTGAATTTTTTTGTAAAATCAGTATTATGGTTTTTTGGGATTGTATGTAATTTATTTAATGTATTATTTTATGTAGTTACTTTTTAATATTTATTGTTTACAATTTATTATAAGTTCCAACTTTCAGCTATCCTTTTGATTATAGTAATTTAAAATAAAACATAATTTATGACATTATACCATATATGTTTATGTAAATATAACAGGGGTAGCCACTAACTTTAACTTTGTGAGTTGCAAGGTTATAAAGCTAATTTGAGGCGAGTCACATTGTAAAGCGATGTTTATAAAATGTCATTTTTTAATTTTTAAATCAAATGAAGTGACATTTATTTTTTCGAATCACACCGTGACTATTTTTGTCCATACAAATACAGAAAATTACCGCTGCCATGCCAATCTAATAATCTAATAACGATTGTAATGATAATGAAACCCACGGCAATAAAAACACTATATAACGAGTCTAACATAATTTTATATTTATTAATTTTAGTCCTAAATTTAGTTCAAGAACTGTATGGCTACCCCTGTAATATAACATTTGAGAAAAAACTGTAACTACATTAATGAACGAGTATTGTGATAACATTTTGTTTTTAATTAAATTAATAATTTAAGAAAATTGTATGTATAAATATTATTGTTATTAGATTCTATATAATTAAACAATAAAATGTCTTTTATTGTGGTTCATTGATTTAATAATAATTCTTATATGTTTATATGTGACTTGAGATAAAAAAAAAAAAAAATTATATTATATTTATTATCAAAACTTACAATCAAAGAGATCATTGATCAAGACAATATACTTCATTCAAAATTATTTATTATTTATATTATATAAATATTGAATAGTATTTAATTGTATTATATGTCTGCTGTTTATTCATAACAAGTGGTACATTTAAATAATAATTGTTCTCAAAATATATTTATTTAGAAAAATAAATAATACAAGAAACTTGCAAATCATAGTGTTTAATTTTAAATAGAATTTAAATTCAATGATAAACCATCGCATTAGAAAAATTGATTCTGAGCAAAGTTCAGTCAGATATGTTACCTATATGTAGGTAGTGATTGAAATTTTGACATTTTCTATTAAATATTTAAAACTCAAAATTTTATCACACATAATATAAGGTACACATATGTGCATAAATTAAAACCCTACAAAATTTCATAAAATGCTCATAAATTCCCTTATCACCTAAATACCCATTACTGACTGAACTTCACTCATAATTCTTTTTTCGAATATGATGGTAAACATCATTGCATTCAAATTCTAATTAAAATTAAACACTAGGTATGATTTGAATTTGAACACCTGTATCTCTGTGGCCGCCGGCATGAGTATCAGCTCTTCTTTTTTATACTTTAAACAGCTATAAAAAAAAAAAGTCGTAAATGTAATAATTCAACGTTCAATGGAACTGAGTTGAGTAAAATGTGTTTAAGCTTCAATAAAAATTTTAAAAATTTTTTTTTAATTTTATTTAATATTATTGTAACATAGTATAATATAATAAGAAAAATCCATATAAAATAGGTACATAAAAACGAGAATTTTACGAAATATTCAAAGTCCTATATTTTGTAGAAAAACTAATGTTACGGTTCCAAAATTGTATTACATATAATATATTATAATATATATAGTACCTATGTGAACACCCATTACAATTTTGAAGTCTCTAACTTTAAATTTGCTTGAGTTATGGTGAAATATTTAAATAAAATTTGTCGAAATTTCAGTTTTCTTGAAAAATATATTATATTATATAGCCTATAATAGGCCATAGGGTAAAAGATAGGAGGTAAGTAGGTTAATATTTTTTTGGAGTGATAAAATTCATATTCCTTCTTGTCCAGTAACTAATTCAGTGTAATTAGAATTTACTTATATAATACTAATGAACAGGGATGGATAGGTAGTTTTTTTGTTACAGGGAAAAATTTTAAAAAGGACACCAAAATAAAAAAAATGCTCGCGTTGCTCGCATATTCTTATTTTAAAAATTTAAAATAATAACTTGTAAAATTGTTAAAAATCGAGTGGTGTCAAGGGGGGCCACTGACATTATACAAGAAGAGGGCCCGAAAATCCCTTTTTCCCTATGGGCCTATCCACCCCTGCTAATGAACTACCTAAAATGTAGACACGAAGTACAAATTTACTCACCTATTTTAATAATAATAAAAAAAAAAGAATTTTTTTTTAAACGTAAAATAGTTACTGGCCAAAAGCGATATTTGAATTAAAAAATATATTAAATTATACTGGCTTAGAAGAATGAAAAAACTGTTATAATGTAGTTATGTCAAACGATTTATTTATATTGTATAACAATAATAAATCGATTAGTCTTTCATACGACATTCTTCTATAAACAGTGTTTTTAACATTTATATAGTAAATATCGTGTATGATAATTTTAATTATATAATTAAACATCTTAAGATCACTTATTAAGA
>JAIUCT010000001.1:16336808-16348538 GCA_021307375.1 Tetraneura akinire
ATATTTTTATATTATAAACAAATCAAATTATGAATAAAGCAGGACCTCTCAGTATAAAAATAAGGGAGAAATATAGGCAATTCCAATACAATATCGGGGGCAATTGATATCATTTCGCCAAATTTTGTGTAGTGTCCCGTATAATAATTTATTTTTATTGCATTATTTTGCTTTTATCTTATAGGTACTATTACTTTTAAGTTTTAACTAACTTTTATGTTATAAATTTAAAATATTCAATGGTCATCAATTTAATTTTTCATAAAAATAGAGCCCATGGGGGTGTCCAGTCACTCAAAACACCCCTCCTTGTTCCGCCACTGGATACGACCATTAAGTTTCACTGGGGGGACACCGTTAACTATTCTTAAAAGTCAAGTTTGGTTGTTTCCATCTCTTTGAGAGATATGACCTGCTTCTACTTGAACCTCTTTGTAGTGACCACAACTCTGTATAGTTACGATAGAAAAATTTGTAGAACAAAGTTATGCAGTGAAGTTTTGCGTTAAGCTTAATAAAGATGAATTACAGTATATGCCTAAAGACTTCGAGGATGCTTGTATGTGTAATTTGCTGGTAAATAAATGGCACAAGTCGTTCAGGAAAGATCGGGAACAGGACACCAACGAAGCCGTTCTGGAACCCACCAACATCACAAAGGGACGAACACCTCACCCGTGTGCACAAATTATTGAACACAGACTGACTAATGTGCAGGGGCGGATAGGACTATTTTATGTTACCGGGAACCGAATTGAAGGGTCACCAAAAATTTTTCGCTCCATTCCGTAGCTTTGCCCATATTCTATTTATACACGTTTCTACTAATATTTCATACTACAATTTAAATTTAATACCATTTATTTTAGATCCTGAACGAAAAATGTATTAGTTTTATCATGGTGTGTCTTTTTTTAGTTTTTATGTAACATATTTTCTACTAAAACTAATGACCTAATTTTCACGAATAGCATATGATTCCGGTAAATAATCTAGTATTATATTATTAGGATTATCTAGTATTCTAGTTAGTACTTTATTTAGATCATTTTACGTATTTCTCAAAATTGAAATCACTAGTAGGAAAAACTACCAAAAAACTCGACATTAATCATGGAATCTTTATTTTTGACGAAATCGATTTTAAATGTTTTACAAAAACACATAAAATATTGAATATAGTGGGTTTTTATTTTACCTATATTTTTATGTTGTCACTTGTAGAATTTTTTATTTAAAAAAAAATTATTTTCTGTTTTTAATTAGGCATTTTATATACGTAGTAAAATTTTGAAATTGTATTTACAGCAATATTTTTCGTGAAAATATTGAAATTTCGTTAAATTTTCAGTATTTATTTTATTATATATGATAAAATTAGTAATTTTGGATTTTACATTCTGAGAACTTTATATAGGTGCTTAACGACCTATTATTTAACATTTATTTTCTTACACACTTTCATAGTAATGTACCTATAATTAAATTGGCAATTTTGGTTTTTAAGCTTTTGAAATTTTATTGATTCATAACAAAATATTTCTTAAAAAATCGATAATATATGTACCTACCTATATTTTTAATCTATATACAATTCGAAATTTATTGTAATAAATATTTCATGTAATTCAAACATAAAATAATTAGTTGATTCAGGGATCCCCTGGGGCCCCATACGACGTGGCACACCTATAAAATCCCTATTTTCCGATAGGCCTGTCCGCCTCTGCTAAGGAGTAATTGTATGATTTCGAAATTATTACACATTCTAACTCTCCAAGAGCTTTGAGGTGACGTGTGTGAATAGATAAAAGTGTTTTCCAGTTTTCCAATCTAGTTGCAACACTCCACGTTCCATAATCACGTCACTAAAATATCTGACTCATTATAGCCCTACCATATAATATGGTGAAATATATTACAAATGAAAACTTATACTGTCCATTTTATTGAAAAGTAACAATTTAATGAGTAATATATTTTTACGGGAATACTAAAATTAGGGAGGTACTTATCATGTGGCCAACTCTTCATAAATTAGACAAATTTATTACGTAGCTATGACATATCATATATAATCATATTTCCATAATTACTCTAAAAATTTTCATTTAAAGGGTTATTAAAAATAATCAGGAATTTGGATTGCTGAAATACTTTATAAAAGAATAAAATAAGTTATGATTATACTTTCATTTAATTTTCAAACTTTAAAATTCAAAATTGCAAATTTTTTAAATATTTTTTACAAGTAAGTTTATAAATATGGATACTTTTCAACGTTCTACTTTTATAAATGAAATCAATGAAAAAGTTTTAAAATGATATTACTCATGTTAAATATCACTATTTTATGTTAATACTCTATTATATTTTTAATTATATTGCTACATTTCTTTATATGTATGTAAATATATTTATATCATGTTCTTAAAAAATATTGTTCCTGCCATTTTTTAGTAATTTTTCTATTTTACCTTGTAAAAAATACTGTTATAATATTAAAAAAAATGGTATCAATAGTTGAAAGCAAATATACATCACATTTTTAATAGTCTAGGGACCTACTATTTTATACCCTAAAATATTTTATAGAAACTATGGAAGGAATAAATAAAAACTTATATGTAACTAATATCCTTGCTGCTATGCACAAAGTCTAAAAAATCACTAACACCTTTTTTATGATTTTAAATATTTTAAATAAATATGTTTTAAATATATTTAGTTGTATTTTTTTTTCCTTACTTATACCAACTATAAATACTGATGTATTGTTATAATATATAGGACGCATGTAGAATATTACTACTAATTTTTAATGTTAACTCATTTATATTTTCAAATATACAACCCAGTTTACAAATTATAAGGAGCTTTATTTCCGTATTTGTTAATATAATATTAAATTCACTTTCTTAAAAAATATTGTTTCCGCACATTTATTAGTAATTTTTATATTTTACCTAGTAAAAATACTATTCGAATATTCGAATAAGATTCATTTTTCTAAAAAGATCATCAATAAATATATGAAAGTATATGGGTCATCTCTCGTTTTAATAATCTACCAAAAATTTCTACCCTAAAATATGTTTCACACAAACAAAGTAAGAAATACGTAAAAATACAAAAATACAAAAATGGTTTAAAACTAATACCAAACAATAAGCACAAATTCTAATTAATATTTTCAAGTAGGTACTTGTATTCTTTATTGTTTTGAATAACTTTAAGAAATATACTTCTACATAGGTACATTTATTTACTTACCAAGTATAAATACCGAACAATATTGTTGTAATTCATTTCAGTTTTGAATTCGTACCTGAAACATCATATTATTTATTCACTTTCTAAATAAGATGTAACAGTTTGTATACTAGTATATTAGTAGATATACTACAATAAATATGAAACCGTACGAAGATAACGAAGAATACAAATCTTAAATGATTTAAATTTGTCTAATTAAATAGCACATTTCAACTCTGTGAATATTCTACATTACCGAGTTATTGAATCATTTATAGGTACATACTACATACATCTTAAATTCTTGGAACTAATTTAGTGTTGTATAATGATCTTTCCACCTTTATGATCGATGATAATTCGCTATTTTTTATTTTAAGGTCATTAAATTATTTTGTGTTAGGGTTTTAACGTGTCAAATATAACAACAGAATCATATAGAAAATTCTTTCAATAATGATATAGGTATAGTTTGAGTACGTAAAATATAATATTTTTAATATTTCAAATTAATTTCTTTATAGGTATTATTTTCAGACATTAAAATAAAATATTTGTTGAGGTTATAAAAATACCTGTAATTCGTGTTTGATAATTTATTATTTTTAATTATATATTTGTATTACAATGACCATATTTATGAAAAAAAAAAAAAAAATTATAATACAGTGCACAATATTTTAAGTATTACATTGAAAGTTTTTACTAATAATTATCTTATACAATTTTAACACAATTATAAATTTAAATTTAAATTTTTAAATTTCTCATTAGACGTATATTAATTAGACATTAGAATATAAATAAATACTACAAACACTGTCTATTATTAATAATAAGTAAAGTATTTGTTTATTAAATGATACGCGTAAAAAAAATTTTTTGTTTAGAGATCTTTTATGATATTCAACGATTGCTACTCTGACCTCTATTGTTTTTGATTCTATACAATTTTTTTCTCACTGTGAGACCGCATGAGAGCGCTATGGTTACGTTCGTTGTGCGATTATTGTGAATGCCATTTATTCGTTTTGGATTTTGGAATAAGAATGTAAAATATTAATAATTATCAAATTTATTACTGATTATCTTTTTAAGTTATTTTCATGCACTGCCAACAAGAAAATCAAGTTAATTGAAAACTCCTTGTCTTCTAGGCCTTGTCAGAAGTTTGATAAGTTCCAGCAACTCTTGATGCCTTCCTGGCTAGAGTTGCTGGTGAGAATAATTTTAAACTCAATCCTAACAATTAATATTATAATTTAGTTTACTTTCATCGTAGTTAAACCGACCGAATTTCGAGTGAATTATGTCCACCATTGCTGACATCACTCAAGTGAGTCAGAAATTGAAATCACACGCGGTATCGCAAAGATATTGAGATAATAAACTAAAAAAACAATGATGGAACAATGCGGAACTATGGAATTTTCAGCAAAAATATACTTTACGAGATATGGAATAATATCAGAAATTTGCGTTCGATCATAGCCAAGAAAAAATGATGGAATCCATTACTAAAAAATGACGGTAGAAACCAAACTCGAGGATTCGAAATGAATTAGCCATAGTCTTTTTCAAGAACGAGTGTCTAATTATTAATGGGAGACTTCAACGAATGGAGTGCGATATTTGAGAAATGTCATAAAGAGAACGAAATATTTCTCTATACTTCTATAGAAAATATTATAAATTGAGTGAATCGTTAGATGGTTTTCATTTAGCCAACCAATAAATAATAATATTATTTTCTTTTTTTACTATTTTACGTTTATACTTGAAATGTGAAATATAATACGAGTATATTCGAAAATAGATACAACGAGTTTTGGAATTCATAATATAGTCGTTTTTAATGTTTATTCTTTAAAGATATAAACATTTTTATAAGTGCGTTCTATACAAATGCAATAGGTTAATGTGGTAAAAAAACTAAAAAAACTAAAAAAAAATGATAATTCCGCATTTGCGATTAATATAAGAAAATCATTTTTTTTTTTTTTGTAAATATTTTTACATTAATATTAAATATTTATACTTTATTATATACCTAATAGTAATGAGACATGTACAAATTTACAATTTACATACATTTTTTATTTTTCGATTATACATTTGAGTTTTGTACATGAATATAAAGACATAGTTATTATAACTGTTTCGTCACATTTGCAAATAACGTATTGCGAGCTTGTATAATCCATAATATGTTATTCACATTCACATTTTTTTCTCATCAAATACTACCCTTAAAAGTTATTTTATTTTTGACTTTACATCATTCTCCACTATAACATTGTATACTATACGTTTTGTAAAACGAATGGATATATTATTTCGTTTTTACTTTTATTATATTATTATAACATCGACACGGATGAAGGTCATGGAAATATTTTCTATTTTTTAACAATAATTTATATAGAAATCTTTCTGCATTTACACGTCTTACACGCAGTATAATCTATAATATATAGACTCTACTGACCGTAGAGTATTAATAATTCGACAATAGATAACACGCAGACTAGACGCGTCTTGTGCGATGATTTAGAGTTTTAGACGTTCGATGTGGAATACGAAAAAAAAAATGACCTCTACGACGATGCATAATATATTATATATAATAAACCTAATAATAATAATATGTCATCTGTGATCGCTATTGTAATAAATAATAATAATAAGAATAACATACTATTGTGTCTATTATTATCCGCATTTATGTACAAACGCGTACCTATAGTTGTGCACTTACAGTGAAATCTGTTCAAAACTGACTCCGAATTACACGGAAATCTGTCTTGGTCGGTAATTTTTCATGGTTCCTACGAAACACATTTATACGATATATTATTACATTGTGTCGATGTTCACAATGATTTAAACGGGCATTTTATTATTTCAATTTTTATACATGAATATAAACAAACTCAGAGAAATTCGTCCATAAAAAATTGCAGCCAAAGGAAACACAAAATAATAAAAAAAAAATGAATATATAATATTATTATATCGTCCAGAGTTTCATTTTTATTTTAAAAACATAATAATGCTTCGATAAAATACCTTTGGTCTTTTCCACCATAACTATAACATAAATAAACAATTTAAATAATTGCAGAACATTTTATAAAAACGTTAAAGTAAAATATTGTTTAAAATAAAAATATACCAATTTTATTTAGAAAATTAATTAAGATATAAATACACGCTTAAATAACTGATGCGGGAAAAAATATTCGTAGAATATATTATGTCAGTTAATCTATATGTATATAATTACAAAATATGTTGAAAAATGATTTAAAAATTAAAATATCAAGTTTATTTATATTTTTTATACATACTCTACTCATATAATTATCGATATAACAAGTTGTTGAATGAATAGTGTGTTCTATAATTTATTGCATTTAATCGTTCAATTACGATGATTATTTTTTTCTCACCGTAGTGTAAAAATAAATCATATAAATTATTATATACTGGTATAAATAGTGTCTGTATGTTTGAAAAATCTAGAAAAATCATTTATCCCGTAGATTGTGCACATTGCGAGCATGATACGAACTTTCACGATATAATTAAAAGTGGTCCTTGGATTGGAAAAGGTCGAAGACCTCCTGAAGCTACGATACATGACAACATAATATTTTGGATAGTGTTTATATAGTGATATTAACTCTCCTGATTTAGCAATAATACAATAGGTCATATTTTTGGTGATAAATTCTTTGGTGAAATAAGAAATATGTTGAAATAAATACAATTAATATTTATTTATTATTTTAATGTCCATTTATCAAATTTCGGTGTCTAATTTTTAATATTCAAAATGTCTTATTTGGGCGCTAAGCAAAAAACTTATACTAAGTACCTAACTGAATTTGAACGAATTTTATTTTTTCATACGTACCTAAACATAATATTTTTAATACATAATACATGGAGTCGACCTTTTTTGGCTAAGAATCAATTTCGCATTTCATATATTATTATTTTTTTAGTAGAGGGTGTTTCTCTACCAAAATTATTTGATTAGATTTGTGATTATGATATATTTTGTCTTCGAAAACACACTGTATACAAGCAGCAGTATACGACATTACTCGAAATAGGCAAAATATAATTGAAAACCCAACATATAATTATTGAAAAAAATTCGTATTTTAGTCAGTTTTAATATATAATATAACATTATAATATAAAATCACAGCATTACGAAATATATTAGATGTTTATCTAACGTATTAAACGATAAATTAAATATAGAAAAAAAAATTGCTAATCGGAGTCCTACTAATTTATATTATATAAGTAACATAGAAATCTAGTATACCTACTTAAATTAATAAAAAAATAAAATAAAAAAATACAACTCCGTGTTATAACTTCGTTGTTCGTTTATATATTTTTTTTTTTAATCACTAAACTAAATTATAAACCACTAAATGTCTGTTGTCCTATTTTCGGCATAATATTATAATATTAGTCTAAAATTTACATAATATTTATCATTCTTCCTAGTGGTGGGGATTTTCTGAAGAACATACAACCCTCAAACAATATTGTGCAAACAAGATTCAATCATTCATTTTAAAATAATAATAGTACTCGTAATAATTATGTAGACATGAAGTGCAAATTTGAAATAATTATTTTAAATTTAAACGTGACTTTAAGCTGATAAATACGATATAAAAAACTATAATATAATTTTTTTTTTTAAATTATAGCATTTATAATAATGTCTCATGAGGTGAAGTCAATGAATCAATAATTCATTATATTCTTTTGGTACCTAAAAAACGTTTATATACCAATTATATATAAATGCACTTACTAACTAAAGTTAATAGCGATAGATTCGTAAACCATAATATAAGATGAAATTCTTAATTTTGTTTTTCTATTCTGAAAAAATATATTGAATTATAACATAATTTTAGATTTTTAATTTCTTGTTTTTTAGCATTTAAATATAAGTAATACCTACTTTATTATTATTATTTTTTTTTTTTTACCATAATATTTAAATTTTTAAATGAGGCGTATTATATTATTATTTTAATGTATTGTTTTTGGAAACGTCGATAAAATGTTTCAATTAATCACAGAATCGAAAATATATAAATCATGTAATAGGTATTTGGTATATATATAACTGCTATTACGTACGAGTATATAATGTGCCAGAAACGATTTTCCTTTTAGACCGACAATGATGATTACGTTTTGGGTCAAGGACGTTTTGAACGCAGTCATCTGCCACCTGCAGTAGCGGCAAATCCTAGGGGAAAAAAACCAAACCGATTACCAAAAATCCGACCACGTACGTACGTTCACCGTGAAAAAGAAAACACCATTTCCAGATAATTACATTTTGGTATATTACGAGTATGCCTGTACTGTGGTAAAAGTGGTCACTGGTCATACACAATAATTATGTGTTAGTCATTTTTTTATATATAATAATTATATAGATATAAGTACTACTTACTTATTTTGAAAATATTTTTGTAAATAATTCTTGTGTTATATGTACTTATAAAGAAATAAAATGGTTAGGTTGAGCATAAAGGTTATACTATTATTATATTGGTATACTTAAATTAAATAAATAATAAAATAAATTAATAACATGTTAATATTTAAATCCAATAATTAGAATCTAATTGAAGCGCATCGACGTTGGACGATTTATAATCTAAAAAATACTTTCTTATGTACTTAAAATTCAATATGTGTTTTATAAATCTATACATTTCGATAAATTTACGTTTTATTTTTATTTGAACAAATACAATATTATGAATAGGTGTTACATTATGCAATTGCCAATTGCCAATTACTAATTATTATTAGTATTATTATTGTTCGCTCACTTACATTATTTTAATATATTTACCTAAAAATAAATGATTGATTATATATTCTATGAATAATGAATTAATGAATGATATAAATGTTAAAAAATATTTATTGAAAAAATATATAATTTTTTTTTCACAATAATATTATATAACAATATTTAAAATGTGTCTGGCCGAAAGATAACACATCACATATTGTTATTACATTTAACTATATATAATTAAATATGTAAAAAAAAAATCTTTAATAACTATAATAAGACTTGTGAGTTATATATAGACAGGAAACCAAGAGGTGTTTTCTCGTATAAATGTTATAGTTATATATTATGTACCTCCTACGATTATGTTTATTTATACGTTTCGAGTATATCAAGACGTGTAAATAAATAATAATACCAGTAAAAGAAATTATCAAAGTTTCTGTTCGGTCAAACTCGATATAGACGACAGACAACAAAACGTGGCCGTCGTCGGTGAAACAAAGTGAAATGGAAAAATTTTCAACCGACTCGCGGCGCTTGTACGTATTAAATAACGCGTACAGACTGGGGATAAAATGATTTTTTCGTGAAGGGGCTCATTCTCGTAGAATAAGAAATGTGCCCTATACATATAAAATATGTAAATAAATATATATTATAACGAACGCTTAAAAATATGATATGAAAATATTTCATCAATTTGTATCGCCAAATAGCGGTTGCACTTTTATATTTATTCTTTTTTGTCATTAGATGATCAAATTAGTACGTCTGCCTTCTTAAAAACACTAAATTTTGTTTGATGACAAACAATATTAAATTGCGATAAAAAAAAAAATTATTTGTTTGAACAGCTAATATTTAATATGTGTACGTTTACAATCATTTCGTTCGAATCAATGACGCGCGTAATGTTTTCACTGGTGTGGTATAGCTATAGCTGTCACCATACCGCACTGAAATCGATAGTATACGAACAAATCAAAATCAATTAGCATATTTTTAAGGTTTAAACCATAGGTAGATCAATATAATAATTATCGCAGAAGATAATAAATTTATTAAAACAATGAATTTTCATATTGGCAATTAAATATGTAAATTAACGATGTTAGGTATACGAAGAAATGTATATCGATAAAAGATTAATAAACAAATATTCGCAGTTTAACGTTTCGATTATTTTTTATATCGAACGGATAGTGAAAACTATAACTATAATATTTAATAATGTTCGTCTAATATAAATTTATTCCCAATTTGTTTTTGCACGTGAACTTCGTAATTGTGTATTTATTTATATTAATAAATAGGTATATCGTTTATATAATTATTTAATAATGCGTTGACAGTTTGACACTATATATATATGTGACTCTCGAGTAGTGAATCACCCGACTTAAAATTAAAAGTTTATCAGTTTTGAAACCGAGATTAAAGAAAAAAAAAGTATTACGAGTTATAATTTATAAGTACAAGTTAAGTAGTAAAAGTATATTTTATTGGCTTCAGATATTGACATATACATATAGGTAACTTAAATTGTATACCTGCCTATAATTTTCGTATTTACGAGGGAGAAAACTATATTTTAGACAAAAGTTTATGATCCGATGCACAGTGAAATTAAATATTATAATATAGTTATTATCTATATATCTATATATAAGTGGGAAAATAATTTTATTTACATATAGATTTATTGTATACATATA
Organism: Tetraneura akinire; assembly: GCA_021307375.1. Lineage (NCBI taxonomy): Eukaryota > Metazoa > Arthropoda > Insecta > Hemiptera > Aphididae > Tetraneura > Tetraneura akinire. Next base: position 16,347,639 of record JAIUCT010000001.1, read on the forward strand.
AATATATATTTATTATAAAACTGATTTCGAAATCGAGTTAATAGTTATATAATAATAATAATAATGTAAATATAAGAAGAAAAAATCCGTCAAGGACTCTGGATCGTTTTTTGATTATAATAATAATTGGAATTCACTTGATGCGTTTTAATTATATATACACGCACACAACACAATAATAAAATATTATAATATTCATTGGCTATTGCACCTCAGTATACTTATTATAATTATAACTACCGACTAATCGGTAATCGCATAGTGTGAATAATCATGTTATAATAGGCGCGTTATGATATTATTATTATTATTATTATTATTATTATTATTATTATTATTATTACAACTATTATAATTATACATGCGTACACATAAATATATAAATATGTGTAAGGTCGTGTTAGATCTTCCGATCTTCCGATCTTCCATCCGCACGTGGGTCACGCGTGTCCCGACGAAAAATCCTCTCACCCATGATATACGAAGCTACCTGTTGCGGTCAGGGCGCGTGTATTACGATTGCAGTTTGAGATGATGAGTAAGTGTATAAGGATTCAAAAGGACTTAAAAAATAAGGAATATTTCAATATAAATTTATAAAATATTACAGACGATCCGTCGCGATAATATATATACATAATATTATTATGAATAGGTATATATACAATATTTTCTTATTATAATAATATTATGAATTATGATTTATGATCATTCATATTATATATATTGTTAGATAGTGGCATATAAATAGTCGTATAAAAAAATAACCAAAACGCGGAAGACATTTTTTACATGGATTTTTACACAGACATTACATTATTATTATTATTATTATTATTATTATTATTATTATTTATTATTATTATTATTATTATTATTATTATTATTATTATTATTATT
>JAIUCT010000001.1:16354364-16460494 GCA_021307375.1 Tetraneura akinire
TATATATATATATATATATATATGTTTAGCTATAAATTTATACGTATTATATTGCGGCGTTCGTTTCCAAGGATATTACGAACGTTCGATGTTTCGCACGAAGCGATAACATGAATCCATTATACGCATTATATTATGTTACCTTTACCTATACTACGAAATCACGGTACAATCTGCAGTTTTATAACAAATTCCAAACAATTCAATATAATGGTTACTCATAATCATTATTTCGATAATTATTTTTTAAGCGACGTGTATACTCTCCGATCAAATTGATTGCTCACGTTTCGTACGACAATATAATATTATTATACGTGTTACGTGTAGATGTATACAACCAACAGACAGACGAACGATGTTGAAAAATATATTTTCATAAAATAAATAATAACGTTTAATAGTATAATGTTTGAAATTCAATAAAGATACGACTTTAAATGGATATTTCGAATACAAATAATTTGAATTTTAGATCGTTAGCTGGTTTAACTATTATTATTATATAGCTTTTCTCTAAATATGTAAGTCGATAATAAGCAATCGAATTTAATCTAAACGATTTTAAAACGAGTTTGGTAAATGATTGCAATATTTAAATAGTGTACTTTAGTGAGACAGAAAATGGCCATTGGCAATTCTACTTTCAAAGTGAAAATGTATACACAATATTGTTTACGAAACATAGACAGCACGTCGCCACAGTATAATAATATTTAATATATTCATATTTTGAATGGAATAGTAAACAATTAACTGCCTATTTATTTAAATAGTTAAATGTATAATATGTGAACAATATTATGTTTACACGGTATAAGTATTTATATGCATAAACACTTATAATTGTCTCACTAATAGTACATGTCATTATGCATTACAAAATTGATCGATTTTAAAACGACGAAATAACAAAAATGTATAGAAAACTTAACGATTTCCAACGAATAATAAATTTTAAAAGAAAAACGATATCGCGAAAATTCTTAAATTTTGTAAATAATTTTATGAATTTGCGCACAGTCTTAAACTAAATCAATAAATAAAGTCGTAAATTTACGTCAAGAAGACCCGAAACATAGTTTTCCGTATGTTATTAAAATAACGCCGATGGTGATTTTTACGTAAGAACATTTTTTTATTTATTTTCTTCTTCAATACACCGTGTCGCAAAACCAAAGAAATCTCCGAGTGTTGTTCGTATCGAATAAAAATAAACGACCGTTAACCTGCAGCTCTTATACATGCAACGCGATAAATTCGTATGGAAAAACACTCCGGCTGAGCATTTCAAGAATGCTGCGGAATCGTTATTAACCTCGACAGACAGACGCCACGACCAGATACCGAAGTACGAGTGTATACCGCAATATACGGATCGAACGAACATAATATATTATACTTATGCATTACACATATACGTGAGCCAAATCCAGACTTAGACAGTATATTTTGAATAAATATAGCCGTAACAAATTATAATGAATTTCGTTGTTAATGCTTATAGTAATATAGTGTATTAAATTTTTCTTTAAACGGAATTATTATGAAAAATGTATTTTAATTATATTTTTTCCGCGAGAATAACACCGATTCGATATTATATTAATTTATTTTATTACATTTTATATCATCAGAATATTACTATATTAGTATATAATGACGACAATTTTAAACTCTATTGGTACAAAGTTTCAAATCGAATAATCCCAAACTACACATTATGCGATATAAGGTTACAATATTAGTTTATCTTAAATATACTAAACATAAATATTGTTAATTAGTTTGTTACAATTTTAATAGCCTATATAGTACCTATATATTAATATATAATAAGTACAAATCAAGTAGACACATCTTCTAAAACGTTTAAAAAAATTGTAATAATTTATTATAAAAAACACGAAAAATGCCAAATTTGAATTTAAAATATATAGAAAATTAATATAGGTATAGATTAAAAATATAAGTAAAAATAAATATTAATAAACGCATAAACGCGCCCGTTTTTATGTCGAGTGTTTTTATTGCACGAGCAGCGGCAGTGACCGGTCACCATATATTTTTTAAGCACAAAAATCCTCGACCCGGTTCACCTTGCCCAGATATAGAATCATATACCAAATAAGCCTTACTATTATTATATTATTGGTATGCTCGCGACTTATATTGTCTATATATAATATGTTATACACTTATGCAGCCTTTGTGTACTCGTATTGGACGATTTTAATAATGTCAGATCCTATAATAAATGTTAACTTAACAATATAATCTTGACACTCATCTTATTTAATATCGATAATTATAGATAATTTGCATTACGATAACGAAACAAATAATATAACAAATAAGTGTTCAAATTTTAGATTCTGAGCGAAGCGAAGAATGTATTGGTTTTACAATGATGTGTGATTTTTTTTTGTTTTTTTTTTTTTTTTTTTTTTATGTCTGTGTACAAAAATACTACCCGAAATAATGCTCCGATTTTCACGAATAGGGTATGTTTCCGGTAGCAAAGTGGACGTAGTTGGTACTATACTTAGGTCATTTTTTGAATTTCTCAAAATTGACGCTATGCGGTAGAAAAAACGGCGAAAAAATGACGAAAAAACTGCATTTTTCGCGAAAAATGAAATTTCGACGAATTCGATTTCTATATTTCACGATAACTCAGGCAATTTTTAAGATAGAGACCTGAAATTTTTTTTGGATGTTCACATAGCTACTATATATATGTGGTATAATTTTGGAACCGTTACATTAATTTTTCTCCAAAATATAGGACTTTGAATATTTCGTAAAATTCACGTTTTTACGTATATAATGTGTGATAAAATTGTCAATTTTGGGTATTTTAGTCTGAAAATTTTACTGAAGTATACTTACATATTACTTAACATCATACTAAAATATTAGAAAAATCCATTGTCAAAATTTTTTTTTATAGCCGTTTTAAGTTGATATTTTTAGGAAAACGAAAATTTTAGAATCCATACATATAAATAAATATTCTGAAAACACTTTTACTACCCGAAATAATGCTTCGATTTTCACGAATAGCGAGTTTCAGATGTAAAAGTGGATGTAGATGGTACTTTATTTAGGTCATTTTTCGAATTTCTCAAAATTGACTATAAGCGGTAGAAAAAACTTCGAAAAAATGACGAAAAAACGGCATTTTTCACGAAAAATGAAATTTTGACGAATTCAATTTCTATATTTCACGATAACTCGGGCAATTTTTAAGTTAGAGACTTGAAAATTTTTTTGGGTGTTCACATAGCTATTATATATATGTGGTAAAATTTGGGAACCGTTTTTTAAATTTTTTTACTAAATATAGGACTTCGAATATTTCGTAAATTTCTCGTTTTTACGTATATAATGTTTGATAAAATTGGTAATTTTTGGTATTAGGGTCTGAAAATTTTACTGAAGTATACTTACATATTACTTAACATCATACTAAAATATTAGAAAAATCCCTAATCTCAATTTTTTTTTATAGCTGTTTTAAATTGATATTTTTAGTTCAAACGAAAATTATAATCTGACTGAACTTTGCTCAGAATCGTTTTTTCGAATGCAATGGTTTATCATTGCATTCAAATTCTAAGTAAAATTAAACGCTATGATCCGCACACCTGTATCCTGTGCGGCAGGAGTATCAGCTCATCTTTTTTTAACGTTTTAAATTTTTAATATTATTAATACATTTCAATAATAATTTTAAAACTTAAATGCATTTAAAATTTTCCAATTTTTGTTCAAATTATATCAATAAGCAAGTTATGTTTTTGTTCGAATAATATATATATATATATATATACGAATAAGGTAGCTTTCCAAGAGTGACAAGCTACAGTACGTCCAAATATCCAGTTTTGAAATTGTATTACTTTTTCTTCTTTTCGCACTTTCTTAAGATTTTTATAATTATTGTTATTAATTGTCATCCGAAATGTTTTTGAAAGTTTTATCTTGTACACAATCAATTATTTTTTTACTGCAATATATATTATAGTATAATTATATTATATAGAGATAAACAATAGTTTGGATCGATGCGAAATCTTTTCTTTAAAAGATTTCACATTTGGAGTATGCGTTTTTATTATTTATAAAATGTATATGAAAACATGTATCATATTCCAAAAAAAAAAATCGCCTTTACCATTTGTTGTTCTAGAAGGGACAAATTTTTACCACAAATAATTTACGAGAATGAAAAGAAACGATGATATTGTATAATATATTAATATATTATGTATTAATATTGGTTTTTACATGAAATTTGTATATTTCTAAAAACAGCATATTAAATAGAGAAGTCGATTACGAAAGTCCAATAATTGCGATTTGTTTTAAGATATTATGAAAACGAACTAAATTTGACCGCCCATTTGCAGACCTAGACCGGACTAGAAACTCGCGTCGTTTAATACGTAATATTATTGTACGTGCACTATTTCCAACCCAAATACGTGATCGATAATATAAACATAATTATTAGTCTTGAACTATATTATATTTATATACGAATCGCGAAATAACAATAAAAAAAAAACAGTAATATTATTGCATATGAATATATGATTAAACGTTATTTCAATAATATATAACAATCATATTATTATAATCGCACGTGGCCAGCTCAACCCTTTCGAACTCACCTTGATCCGGACCAACTTTTTCATAAAATTTAATATCATATTTTATACAGACTGCCGCCGATACATATTATTTTTTTCTAGGTCGCGTGTCCGTCGTGCGATGTCGGTTACAAGACGACGAAGTACGACAATAGATATAATAATATTATATATATTTTTTTTTTCGAGTGTTCGAGGTCGCACACGACCTCACGTCGCGGTCGCTAGTCGTCGCCATACCGTTGCCCCGACCGATATAATAATGTAATGTAATTATTATGGTGGAAAGAAACAAAACGGACGGACGTGTCGCCGCCGCCGCATTGTTTCAGCAATGACAAACGCGCGGTCTCCGCCGCGGCCGTTTCGGCACGCGCCGAACGCGCAATGCAATATATGACGTATATATTTTCGAATAAGCTCGAGATAATTAACGCCCGCGGTAGTGGTCACCGCGGTATAAAAATAATATATAACCATGTTACATTATTATTTATTATGTTATTATATGTAGATCGCCACAATATTCTGTAATCTGTTTTACAAGGCGTGTCCTACATTTTACATAATATTATATACCTATATTATGTATCATTATTATGTACTTATGATAATTTATAAAATATTTATCGTATATGCGTGCACATCAAGGGCACGACAATATTCGATATACAAGTATTATTAAACGTGTAAACGTATATTGGCAATATTATACGATTTATAGACGATAAATTGACGATCTATAGAAAACGAGCGAATTTTTTTTTTAAAAAAAACGTTGAAATAATTATTTCCTCGAATTTTAGATTCTGAGCTATGTATTAATTTTACAATAAATTGTACTTTATTTATTAATTTATATAAGTTACACCTTACACGAATAAAACAAATTAAGAGTTTAAAAACTGTAATTGTAAATTCCATATTTTGACATTGATTTAATCGTTATTAATTTATTATATTATATTATATTAGGTACATAACGTGATACGTTATAATGCGCGGCGTCGGCTATATTATTAAAATACCGTAATTTGCAAGTAGTAAATATAATCAATCAACTCGCCCAGCCTTGTGTACATTATAATAATTATATTTGTATAAATGGTATGACGTATATATGATTAAATCTAGGCTATACGTAATTAATTATTTTATGGTAACACGCGATAATTATCAAAGTGACCGTCATAAATCGATCATGTATAATATTATATAATATTAATCGACTTGTATATCTGCAGCCCAATAATATTAATGTTCCGAAGATAAAATAAACGATATGGTAACGATTATATTATATATTAAATATATATACTTTGTGCTATCAAAAGATCACTTATTTTTTAATATTACCATTATAAGCGTGTAAATATTGTGATATTTCGTAAACGGATTTTTCACGCTCGCGCTGCACATTATTTATAATATCGACTATACTGTATAGTCACAACAAACGATAATAATAATAATAATAATAATAATAATAATAATAATAATAATAATCTAGTGACGATTAAGAGCAAATTATATTTATAAATGAATAAAATGAGTTATGCAAATCGTTATAAAACAATATGATGCTACTATACGTAATAATAATAATGCATTATTTACGCGATATATATCCGCCTTTTTTATGGTTTTATTAGCTTAAAAATAATATTCCACAGAGTTTAATCGAACTACTTAATTATTATTATTATTATTTTTTTTTTTGTCTATTCTGCAGTTCAAAATAAAACTAAAAAATAAAATAGATAATATATTACCTAATTAAAATATATACATTTACATTTTTGCGTTTAATTGCCTAAAATATACTTCGTTTAGTGTAATATATATAGTGTATATAATTATATATTTTTTATTGTTATATATATAGTAATATTATACATTTAAATATAAATCAACGGCATACGAGTAATAAATATTGAAGTAAAATGAATATTCATAATTAAAATAATACACCAATAATATATTATTTTTTAACTAGCTCGAATTGACAATTCAAATAATTGAGTATACCTAATTTGTATGTAATATTTTTTTATGGTAATGAACAGTAAACGTGGATTATATATAAAAAAAAGTACAAATTTGCATTATTTTATATGGCCTTATTATAATTAATAATATTATGAAATGAACAACATAAATTACAAAATATGCAGATATATTTTTTTTATTTTAATCTACGAAAAAAATTATAGATTATTCATTAATATTTCAACACTACATATAGGTAGGTATTAAGTATATTTACGATATTGAAATTTATGCGTATAATATCGGACAAAAATTTTACGCAAATGACCCGACAAGTGATGATATAGAGGGAGACCTGCAGATAACATAAAACATTTACGCGAAAATTTTAGATTTTTAGATGCTGTTTTTTAAAAAAAAAAAATATTTGTTAGTTAACGATAACTATCATATTATTTTTACTACTTTTTAAATTTAATTATCTCGTAAAAACAATTAAAAAATAAACTTTTTATTTTTTAAATTTAGAGAAGTTTGAAAATAGTCAGTTTACATGAATATAAATGTATGATAACATCCTGAAGATTCCGATTTTTAAGAATATTTTTAATTTATCAAAGAAATTATATTTTTGAAGTCGTCATTTGTAATTATTTAATCTCATATCTTATTGGATTATGAAATTCATATTAGTATATTACATATCAATATTAAAATAAGTAGGTATTACCGTGATAGTAATTTAAAAAAATCCCGATAAATAATTAATTGAAAATACTATTGACTGATAATAATAATGAATTAATGATTATTAAATATTAATATATTAATAATTAATACGTAATTATTATTACAAATTTGAAAGTATTACGTCACTACGTCAGAAATTCTTCAAGAATGAAAAAAATTCCTAAAAATCAACATCTTTATTTAATTAGGAAGTAGACCCTTCAAAATTATAATAAAAATGTACACTCTTTAAATTGGTTATCTTCGAAATAAAAAATATATATACATGCTAAATTTCAAATGAGATCGCGGGCCGCAAGTGTGTACCTATATCACATGTATATTATATGTATACCTAAAACTAAAATACTTATATTTGTAATATTATCATCAAATACGATTTTTATTCGTTACCTATATACATATATTTATATATAAAATATATGTTTGCAATATTGTATGTTTTTACCGAATTATTTTAAAATGTATAATTTCACACATATATTATTATACTTAAGATTCGGGCAAGAACGGGTTTTATTTGTAGAGGTACTTTTTGACTGACATTAAGTGTCTCTTGTCAGCTCCGAGCGTTACGTATACGTGCATATTTCCTGCGGCCAACACTTTGACCCATATACGGACAACGACTGGTCTCGCGTATAAACTGCGCAAACCATAATACAACTTTCCATTCGACCTTGGTGCAATTCATTTATCGATCGATCGATCATTCGAATCTAATAACCACCCACACTCTACCCTGTGTAATGTATAATATATATACTTACAACTTACGGTTTATACCATAGGTTAGGTAGAGTATAATACATACTATACTATTATTATATATATAGGTATATACTCATATATATCTACCTATATGCTATATACCATTTAATGTATAGTTATATACACAATACACACTGTAAATACGTAATAATCGTAACACTTTATCGACGATATAATGTATACAATACACGCATAAGTTATAATAATATATAAATATAAGATATAATATATGTACACATTCGTTAGATTATTTGCAGTTGTCAATAAAATTGATAAATTGTACTTAAATTTTACAATATTTTCCCATATACGGATTTCATAAATTATATAGAATAAATGTATATTTATAGTATTATTTCTTATAAATTAACAATAATTATACTTTTATACGTTTAATATAATTAATAATAAAATCTATCATTGTATAATCGTCACTGTATTAAATATAATTTATAGGGTACCTAAAAATGTATAAAAATTATATTTTTTTTAAAACAAAAATGCTTAAATTAAATTAGTTTTTCAATAAACAAAATATGATGGTATACCTATACATACCTAATTATAAATTATATAGGCACAATGTAAACTGTATTAGTTTTCCATGAAAAAGCAAATAATATAGGTATTAATGCTTATAATTAAAAATAAACAAATAAAATACGTCCATTTAAACTGTATTAAGTACTTCCATATAATTTATTATTATTTTCTTAATAACTATATATAAATACATATATATATATATTTGCAATTCAAAATATTTATTATATAGATATATTATATACATTTCCGTAAAAAAAAATTCGATATCTGCAGGTATTATCATATATTCATATTATATACTGGTATATACTTATAAATCGCTAAAATTCAATTTTTAACTAACTTTTTTTCAAAAGTATGATTAGATATGGCCATATGGGGCAAATATATAATATATTGTACCTATACCTTATGTATATACATTGAGGATATAATATGTACAGATTTTTAACTCTTATTCATACGTATAAACTGATTTAAACTTAATAATACTTTTAAAATACAATATAATATATAAAAAAGAGTAGTAGTTATTCTTATTTTTCCTAATTTGCGGAGACGTATACGAGTACATTTTTATGCTGCAGTAAATATAAAATTGTAAAAACTAAAAATAAAACTTATATACGTATAATAGCTGTTTGGGTAATATATCCTTAATCATAAACAATATCAATATAATTTTTAAATATCACTTTTAATTAAAAACAATATGACGCCAAGTGGTTAAATTGCTATTTTTTTTCTATTATAATAATTTATAATATAATATATTATAGTCTACATCAGAGAAGCTGTTGGTATATTATTATTATTTATGATTATAATAATGACATAATATCATATTATACTTAGGAGACTTTAATGCTGGACATTAGGCGCGTATATTAATAATTATATCATAATATATCAGCGTATTATACCGCGATCCATTTGATTTTTTTTTCAAACTGTATTTCATTTTAAAAATCATACTGAGTGTTCGTATTATATTTATGTAATAATATTATACGTCTCTAAAGTATAATTCACTTTACATCTCTGTACCATACAGTTTATACGTGTACGAGTATAATAATATTAATAATACTCAACCGTCGTTATATCGTCAATCATCATTATAAGAGCCGGAAGCGACCAAAACTCGAATAGTATAATATGACTACGTTATAATATTATATAGGTACATTATTCCTATTCGATTGTCGGCAGAATTTTTCCACATATAATATAATATAAAATAAAATAATTATATTTATCACATATTTTTATCACAACAATTATTAATCGACTATAATTGGCATATTGTATATTTTTTCGCATACTACCGTTTAAAATAAAATATATATTATTATATTGTACAATAAATGCGAGGGAAAGTCAACGAAATATATATAATATGTATTTTAGTATACTTAATATATAATATAAAATCATATAATATATATATTAATATTGATATTATTCAATCCGTAAATATAATAATAATAGCATATTATTATCTAATCGAATTATACGTCATACGAGTATAGATAAAAAATTAATTACATAAAATCCGTATAAAATTATATCGCTGTAACAGTAACTTCGGTTAAGTATTTATAACAAAATATATAAATAAAATATGGATCATATCAAAAACGTTATATAATTCATTCGATATAATAACGCACTTATTATACTTGTATAATAGGTACGCGTGTAGGTATATAATAATAATAATTATACTCGCGCGATTTATGTTTTCCGCGCTGCACGACTGCGAAAGTCCGCGAAGACGTTCGTTATTATAATATTTAATAACATTTACTAATATTATAATATTCAGGAAGTCTCTATATATATACGTATCGTCTGGTTGATATGTAATATTAACATAATATATATAATATGCATAATATTTTGAACAGTATTTCGGCGAACGCGAGCGCAATACACTCATATAGACCATATGGAAAAAAAAGGAGAGCGTATATTTAGTCAAAAAAATTAGTCGCCGACAAACAATTATTACGCAACGGCATATTATCCATACGAACATTGCATTACATATTATTCATTATTATTATTATATTATTATTAATATTATTATTATTATTATTATTATTATTATTATTATTATTATTATTATTATTATTATTATTATTATTATTATTATTATTATTATTATTGCCGAATATCTCGTTTTCGGTTTATACGCGTATTATTAAAATGTTTGAAAAATTTCATCGCGGCGCGTATTATAATATTATGTATATTATAAATTTTCGTAAAATAATATTAAATAATATTATTGAGTACACGGTTCAGAGACAAGAAACAGGTGAAAAACGACAAAAAACCCGTTTAAACACGACCGCACGCGTAACCGCGGTGAATAATATGGATTAAACGGACGCGAACCGTTTAAACGGCTCGTTGTATAATTAGGACACCTCCGTAACGGTTTTACCTATATACATATTATATTATATAGTGCGCGTATAACATGAAGTTATGTATTAAAATAATATTTGCAATAATACGAGCGAGTAAAATGTAATTCGTATCGTGTTATACGTATTATAGTTTGTAAAAATACGGCCAATATACTCGCTTATAGCATATAATCGAAGATATAATATTATTATATACCGCGCGAATACCTAATACCGGGTAAATAACACTCATGCCGCGGACCAATATACCCATCTCACTCACGTGTCTTACGGATCACTTAGTCTCTATACATAATTATATACTCTACGTCTTTCTCACTATAATATATGTTGATATTTCAAAATATACAGTTTATAATATTATAATATAGATATAGAATACTCGAAGCTCGCGGAGTCCATATTATATTTATTACCTACTATATATAGGTCCTATGTCTATATGTACGATTATAAACCGCGTGGTTTAATACGTTTAATCTGCAACTAAACATATATCATATAATATTAATATTATATATATTATTTCGAAAAGACGAGAAAGTGTTTATACGTACCTATATCAAAAGTATATTATTGTATAAATTATAAAATATTATAACATCCGGTGTAAAACGTAAACACGTAATATATAATATTACTTTATACATATTGTTCGTTTGGCGTTGCGAATATAAATCGCGCGACAACAGGTTACACGCTCCGAAAACGTACAATATTTGTTCAAAAATAGACACACCAATATAATATAAAGATTATGATAATATATTCGATTTTTATCGATATCGATTCGATATGTATATACCATTTTTTCATTCTATGTACACAGACAATAATTATTATGCAGTGCGAAAAAAATAAATAGGTACTTAATCGGTGGTTGCCGTGAAATCGTTCGCTCGCGATTCGCATGTCTCCCCCGCACGCGTACCAAGGTCGTGCGGTTGCGACGCGACCAGAACCGCAGTTCTTGTACACGGGTATAATCACATTCTAAACACACACACAGAGTTATCGCCGCCACACCGCGTCGTCGTCGGCCGGATTGAGAATAATTAATTTCACTTTCTATACGGTCTATATATTATTATTATATTATGTATATCCATTATAAGTACCTATACGATAGCCACGGTCGTTTTATTATATTTTATATTGTATATATTATTATATTTACGCGTTTACATTGTATTTAAAACGCGGATCGAGCCGTAATCATTAAACAATACGAACAAAATATAATAAATTATAAGTTAATAATATAATTATTATACTACAGACGGAACGACGGAAGTATACGCAGATGATATTACGTTTTTAGTTTTAATAGTTATACCTACGTTTTAAAGAACAATTTCGGACGTATTTAAGTTTATAGTATAGTAATACGAATACCTATATACATTATAATAATATTCGCAATCGAACATAGAAGAAACCAAAACATGTCGAAAAATTAAAAGCGTTGTTTCGATTTCTTAGACTCACTGGACAAGAAAAAAAATTCATATAATATACGGTTTGAGTGTTCATAGACGGACAGTCGGACACGAACGATATTAAAATACATTGTGTGCTATTGTTGTAATATTTAGAAAACTGTTCCTTAAAAACTAATCAAATTCGTATATTTTAATATATAGTTGAAAGAACAATAATTATTATAAGTATACCGTATAACGTAATATTATTCATTATTTTAAATTTTTCACGTGTCTACAACGGGTATTTTTCAATCTAAATAAACACGTTCGTATAATTAATTTCAATGTGGGGGCGTTGATTTACAATTTACTAAATTAATTACAGATTTTTACTTTTATAACTCATCGTCCGCGTCTATAATATTTCTTGTTCATATTCATATCAATTATATACCTAAAGCTATATTTTATAGGGCGTTTTTATTTCAAATGATTTCAACGAATATTGTTCGAATACGATCTAGCCGAGAAAGTATCCCAAATTAATAATCGTTTTGTACAACACTATTTGGTAATACCATTGATTATAAATATTTATAATAAATGGTAATACATAAAATATTATATTTATATTACGTAATTTGTTTAATTATAATATTGGTATTCTAATTTCCAACTCCAATCATTATAAAACATAAATTATTATAATTCTTATACTTACCAATAGTACATGTTCTACATTTAAACCCGCGATTGTAAATATAATTATATGTTAAAATATAATAAATAATACTATATCATTATACTTAATAATTATTTTGATGGAAAACATATATTATAATATAACGAATACAATATGTCACAGAGTAAATGAATTTCATCGGTTTCGTGATTTTATATATATAATATATATCGTTATTTTAAATATTTCGTTTGACGACGAAAGAACGGTATAGTAGTTCGCATACGCCATATCTCATATCATTCGAATTGACAACGTGCAGCGTCCAAATCTCCAAACAAAGATGTTTCGAAACGATTACCAAAGAAATTCGAAAGGTTCCCGGAAAGATATCAAAACATTATACCACGCGTTTAAAAATCGTACGGATATTATGTTATAGCGGTCAACCATTTCTATCGTGTATTGTATAGCGATTTGTATGTCTCCATTTATTATTATATTTTTATACGTGTATATTACAGTTTAAAAAATACTTTCGACGTGCACACACATTTTGGCGATCGCGCGTCGATTACACAACACCACTCACGCGCAGAGAAAACAAAAGAAAAAAAATCCAAAATAATAAAATATCAATCGGTTTATGTATAATATAGGAGGTATACTTATCTTATCAAATAACTATATGTATACGTAAAAATAATTATGATTGTTTTATTCGTTATAATAATAATAATATTATTATAATATACTTTCACCTCAACCAACACTGTAATATTACATAAATAGGTATACTATTAATACTATTAACGTCGTTTACCTGTATAATATACATAATATTATAGTTTTGAATATTTTAATATTTTTATAGTTATCTACCACGGTATCTATTTTATAATCGATCAGAAAATAAGGAAAAATCTCCTTATTTCGGACGTTAACCATCGTCGTATCGAAAGTTTATTTACACGCATTTGTTATATTTTTCCGAAAATAATAATAAATCTCATTTACGCAATCTAACCTATAAAATTATTGTTCTCCTTTTTTTTCGGACAACATTTATATATTATATATGAGTATATACCTTGTATATAATATAATCGCGAAATTCGTGACAGATTTGAGACGTAGGTATAATATTACAATGACATCACCCGCGCCTTCGGTATATAATCGGGCCGCGATTACGTGCGCTTACGAGACGCCAGGGGGGTACACCTATATAATATTAATAATATTATATTCGCGAGCGATCGGGTCGCTGTTTCGTTCGCGCACGCGCAAACACACCTCAAACAAGAGACAATAGACGTGATGGCGACGGTGCAGTCACGACGACGAGCCGATGAAACAGATATATTATAATATGTACCTATATAATATATAATATTATATTGTGTATATATGCATGATATTACATTATACACACAATCAGAAGAAAGCGAAAAATGAAAAAAAAATCAACCAAGAGAAGTAAATATAATTTAACGTATATCGTATATGTATATATATATTATATAGGAACGAACACGAAAAATAAAATCGTATATATAATAAAATAATATTATTATTATATATTGTACCCGTTACTAGGTACCCGGTTACATACGTATATATAATATGGTTACTATATGTACCCAGGTATACTTACGACGTGAAAAGGGAGTCGAACGTAAAAAAAAAGTAGATCGACCCACACGACACGCGAACAAATCGTTGCGCAATATTTATTATATTATAATATTTTTCTTTTTTTATATTACAAGAACGCAGCACGCCTGGCGCTTTATATGTTATGTCCACAACAGTCAGAGGTATATTATGAGAATAATTATTATAATCGTATAATATTTTGTATACTTCGATTCTTTTTTTTATAATATTATTCGAAGACGAACTGAATCGAAAATGGGGAAGAAAAAAATTCGTTTTTAATTTTTACCCATACTTTAATTAAATTTAAACTTCGTTTGTTACTATCATACTATCGTATGTTCTAATATTATATACGCCAGTTACAATAATTATCGAGTTTATGAAAAATATATTATATAATTATATTATTATTGTGATCAATGCAGGCGTTATTTTGTTTTAAACTATAATAATATATCGATAATAATAATTTATAAAATCTGCTCGCAATTATATAGCGGCCCCTAGAGGAAAAAGATACTCGTATTACTTTAAATTCGTAAAATTTGCGGAAAAAATTCTTTCGATTATAATATTATATGCAAATTTAGCGTAATTACCATTACGACAATGATTTGTAACAAGACGAATTTCGCACTAAGTCCTATTATGTGTATAAATATTATCATATTAAATCTTTATTTTATTATGTATAGGTATATAAATTAATCGTTAACACGATACACGAATCGTAGTTCTACACGCTGTTTTTTTTTTTTTACAAACCATTCAAAATTACCTTTTCAACTTTACAAGATGTACCTACATTAAAATCACGTTATTTTTAATAACTCAACAAGAATGCAGATATAGTTAAATCCGACATTTTTTCGAAAACGATGATTATCGAGCAACTATTTATTAACATATGTTTTACGTTCGATCATTTTCGACGTTATTATTATTATCTATTATCTCCGAAATAATAATATTACATTATTATTATTGTGGATTAAAATTAAAATCGTATATTTTTAACCTCTAATCAGTTTGAAAAAAATAAATGAATATTTCGATATTAAGTATACGTATACAACAGCATTAAATTATAATTGAGTTTATTATACGTATAATTTAAATGTAATATAAGTTCGTTTTTACCATATTATATTATTAAAATAATAATATATCATGTTGTGTTGTTCAATATATTATAATATTATTATACGCGGAATCAAATATATATTTGACGTGCGAATAATAATAATATAATATACCACACCTCGTTGAATTAATTATTTTTTCTATAATTATTATTATTATCGACAACATAGTTCAGAATTCAGATCTGGTTCACTAAACTATAATTCGGTACGATAAAAAATATTCCAATCAATTATTTTTATTATTTGGCCAACACGATGTTGACATAATATACCTAGGTACTGTTTCCTGCTCTTTATTACGATATATTTTTTTCATTAAAAACTATATACTTTCTCGGAATTTATTGCCACTATATTTTTAGTATTAACTTTATTTAATTATTTCTCAAATAAGACCATAGTAATAATATTCACATTGTATTCAAATTATTTCAAATAAGCAATAATTACAATAAACAAGAATATTATTTTATTTTTATTTATCTTAGGTAATGATTATCATTTTGAAAACGACTGAAAATGAAATTCGGTATACGGTAAAATTATTTTTAATAAAAAAATGAAACTGCACGTTCGATGGCATCGTAAATGGTATACGGTCATAATAATAATTATTATGGGTGCAATTTAATAAAGAAATATAAATGTGCATTGTGGATAATTTAATAATAATAATAATATAACGTTACTGACCGAGTGCCACTCGCTATAATTTATATATTTATATACATTACGCGGCACGTAAATACAATTTCACAACCCAGTGGACGGCAGCCAACTTCTTAAATAAATATGTAATTCAGTGAAAGTAAAAAAATTTATACCGTGTTATTGCTCATTAACATTATAATATTGTTATGACCATCGCCCGTGGAATCTATTAGGTACCTACTCGTATAATATTATGGCTGCTGTTACGAGTACTTACCGGATTTTTAGATATCGCAATAATAATAATAATAAATTATATTCGAATTATTTACAAATTCGAATTTTAGCGACGAATATAATATATTATGATGTGTATTATTATGCGATCATTGAAAATAATAAAATCGCAAAAATTTATATCGTTACGAAACATCCCCCGTAAGATGCAAATATTACGTACGGAAAACCTTGAAAATTTTTTATCAATTTTTATTATCATTTTTATTATTATTTTTTTTTATATATATATATTTCACCCGTTTCTATTAGGTATTTAAATACTCAACACAAATTAAAACGATTATGTCAGTAAGTTAGATGAGTCAATTTTTATTATATTTATATGTTACGATTTTTTTATAAACATTAACGCTATACGCATTATAAATTTTTAATGTTATTATTATTAATTTTACTCGATAAACGTCAAATTTTAGTGTTCGCGGAGAAAGTAAAAGTTCATGTATAGAAACCACACGAATATACCATGGAAAACGTATATCGATTGACTTTATTAACAGAAAGTGTTCCATATATACGTTTTATTCGAATTATATATAAATATAATAATAATTATCGTGTAATAAAATTTAGAAATTGTATATATTTATATACGGAGAAATTATTTTATTTAGTTAATAATACATAAAATTTAGTCGAACTTATTCAAGCGTTTTGTATTAATTATCCTTGTTTCGTCGATGATTATTTTAAATGCTCCGTTTGACAATATTCTGTAATCCGTTTCAATAAATTATCATAATTTTTTTAATATTATTCTCTCCGATCCGTTTGGGAGTTTCAAGTTTTTCCGGTTTTGTTGCTTCAACGAAGTTTTGGCGAACCAACAGATACGCATATTATTTCTGATAATACGAGTATATTGTATAATAATTGGATATGTTTTTTAAATTCAATCGCGTACAAGGTCGAAAAATATTATGTATTTGTTCGGTCAAACGGCGGACTGATTATTATATTTATATAATATGTATTATACGCGATACCAAAATACGTTATAATATAACAATTAATAATAATATACGAGTATAAATATTTGATCTATTCTGCTATCATAATAAATATTATATTACGTATATAAAATAACGACTGATAACAATATTTTCGATGCGAGTTTCTACAATTCGAACGTAAAATAGATACAAATTTAAAAAAAAAAAAACGTTCTTATAGTAACCTTCGCTGGTATACGAATAACGATGTCGTTCTCTCGTTTGTATTCAAATAATTGGCAATAATTTACAAAGTACACAATATTATAACGTGTAATCGAATTTCGTTAAGACAACTAAAAAAATTGACCCGCGTGTCGCACGTTTTCACAACGTTTTCCACGCCGTTTAAGGCAAATTTACACCGGCGACGAGGACAAACTATCTCCGGTGCCCCGAACTGACATTATGTTATATTTTACTACATAATGATATCGTATTATCTATATAGAATGTTTTTTCGGTTAATCTCTCTCGCTTTTACACACATTGTTCTGCCAGTTCGAATTAATTATCCGTAATAGACGATATTTTCATACGTAAGACGAAACGAGTGGGAAAATAATAAATAAATTATTATCCGTGAACGATCTAACATAATAATAATATTATAAACGGATAAAAAGTATAATATAGATACGATATTGTAATAAGTATAACGAACGGTGTTGGTTAAAAGGATTTTTATTTCTCTCTTTCTTTGGCAATATTATTATTATTATTATTTTATTAATGACCGCAGTTTGTGAATATCGCTCGTGTGACGTAAGAAAATCCAGGCCGACCACACCCGCCCAACAGAATAATATAATATTATTTATATCGACCTCGCCTTAGAGTTTTGACATTAGTTCTCTGGACCAGTTTTATTTATTTTATAATATTATTTTCGTACTTCGTAACGACATAATATTATAATTATTATAATACGCGTCACACGTTACACGTAAGTACGTACGTAACTTCCCTCCGCGAGACTATTGAATGCTCATATAACAACCGGCGTGAAACCCTCGTGAAATTTTTAATAAAATCGGTATTTTATTGGTAAATTCGCATCGTGGTTCGTTTTACATACCCTACATAAACCATACGAATCTATCTTATTCGGACAAAATTTTTTTGTAAAAACTTTAATTTTTAACTTTAAAACTATATGTATATACCTATTATAAATATTACAAAAGTAAAATACTGTAAATAGTTCGCACACGACATGTTAATAATTCTTTGAAATTTATGTATTATGTTATATTTCCACGATGGAATAATATTGAATTCGAAATAAAAACTAAACATCCGCAACTTATGTGATTACAAGTATAATTAGTAATTACGTTTCGTTTCCATTGGACATATAAAATAATAATCGCTTATAATAGTCTTTTGAAATCGTATAATCAAATAAATAAACGGTCCGATTTATGTTGCTATATTATAACTGTAAGCATAGTGCGGAAATTTCGATTTTATTTCAAGTCGAGCCGCGAAAATCTACGAAAATTCATTTTTGTGGGATAAAAATATGTCGTTGTCAACCATCATGGACAAATGACGCGTGATACGATAATAATATATAATAAATTCATATTTTTATATAGGTACGTTTACACGCACGATTTATTTTGATTTTTTTACTTCGTCGACTCCCACGAGTGACAACACGTGAATATAATAATATATACGTTAAAACACCATGTGGCTTGATCGGGACAATTGCCGTTTTTTAGGCTAGTTTTGTAACGGATTTAATCGCGCGTTTCACAGCGCCACGACACCGACCACAATAATATGTTATCATAATAATATTAATATTATACTACGTTCAATAATAATATATTATTCGTGACCGTTTTCAAAATACGTTTGACTTACAAACTCTTTCGTTTTTTGAACACGTACAATACGTTATTCGAAGACATGCAGACTATAAGTATGACGTCTCGTGTCTCGTCTCGCGTTATGTATATATACATTTATAATAGATAATTTTATAATATTCGAAAATATCGATCGTTTAAAATATATTACTATTATAAATATATATTATATATTCTACTACTCGACAGCGGGCAAAATAACATATACTTAGGTATATAAGTACAATATAATTCGTGTTTTACACGCGTCGGACGGATAATTATTACTTATGAATTTATGATATAATATTATAATATTATTCATATCGTATTTTAACATAGGCATATTTAATATTAATTAACGTTTAAACGTGTTTCTTGTTTGTAATATATACTCAAGTATACAACACGTCTTATCAGTAATCACGAAGGAAATTTCATAGCACGTGAAGCGCGCAACTTGTTCGAAGATAAATGTATCAGGATATGATATACGATTATACAAGTATAGGTATTTATAATTAGTCAAGATTTCACAACTGTTACTGGAAAACGAATTTTATAAGAAACTCACCTCCACCGCAAAACATAGAATTATAACATAAATAATTATTCAAAAGAAGTCAAAATATGGAAGTCGGATTACATATAAAATTATTATGTACGCACGTATTATAAAATATAATATAGATATACTCGTATACCTAGTACCTAGTATTTGTTTAATAAATCATATCAACAATTGGTTAATGAATAATAAATTAGTAAGGTTCGTCTATTAATTATTTTTAAACGTCTGTAGATAGTTGTTGTATACGCGCGTTATATATTATTATTAATAGGAAGAGAAATCGTATATGACTAAACAAAAAAAAAAAAAAAACAAAAATATAAGACTATTATAAGTAATATATTATTTACTACATAATGTATTGTGTATAGATACAGTAAATATTTTATTAAACATATTATAACTGATATTGAATAATTAAAAAAAAAAAACCCCATTAACGAGTGTCCGGATATTTTTACACCAGTGATTTATGACATATTATACAAGAATATATAATATATAAAATAAATTATAACTATTAATACCCGTATATTTTTACTTTTTATATTTTTTAAAGAATAATCATTTTTTTTTTTTTTAAGATCCGTTGTTACATCAAACATTTTACTTATTATAAATACCTATATGATATATATAATATTTATACATCTAAATTATAATATGTTATTAAGATGTTTATTAAAATATTAACTCGTTTTATATACGGTAATAAATAGATAAATCGCACTCTACGAATAATTTAAAATATATTTTAATAAATATCACGTATATATGCTATGCGTATAATAATACATACGTCTATGACGTTACGGTACGAGGTCATATTCTAATACTCTTATTATTATGTACGTTTCTTAAAATATTATTAAAATTACCAATATTATGTAAATTAAGTTTGTATTTGTATTTTTTATTCTACAGTTTCATCGGTTAATAATAATTATTATTAGATTTAACGCCTTACGATTTAATCACTATAATGTCTATAATGTAATAATAGATGCATAAAGATATTTTTAGAAATAACAAATCATTCTAAAATCTCTTTTCATTTCAGCAATCAGTTAGAAATGTTTTAAGTGATCTCTATAATATAATGTATTATATATGGACATATGGCCACGCGCGAGATCAAAAGGTTTATAACTATAACATATAAGAATAATTGTTTCTATCGCATATATCATTGGTAAACGCCAATCAAATCCGAATAAAACTAATGTGTTTGACATGATTTCAAACATGACATTTATAATTTATTACTATAATATAGACACTTGTATAATAATATTATATTGTTGTAATAGTACACATTTAATAAGTTATATTTACTTTTCACGCAAGACTGCGGCCTTACTAAAAGCAACAGGTAATGAAATATTGTTGATTAAGAATAATAATTTTGAAATTCGTTTATAATTAAAATAAAATCCATCTAAACTATTCTTATAGTACTCATACGTAATATTTTAAACTAAAAACAATTTCATAAAATCCTATAAATAATGATTAATTATAATAAATTTATATATTATACATTTATATTTCATAAGTGAAACAATTATTATAATTGTATTTAAGGTCGAAACTACCATATATAGATATGGACACTTTTTATATATTATGTTTTTCAACTCATTCATTCCTTCAAATTTAAGTTATACAACAACCCGATCTGACCCGATTCGGACGTACCAATGGCGAGCGTAAATTTACAACTTTACAAGTGTCATTTTCAGTGCGTATATAATATTTACTTATACAGTTATTATAATCAGTAATCACACTATGTGATGTGTGATATGCATAACTCCGGAGAACCTGAAATAATGTGTGTCCAAAATTTCGATAAAAAAACTTTATAGGACACCACCGAGATAAATAATTATTAGAAAGGTAGAAAAGTGTTATCTGTCGTTTTTATCGTATAGGTATATTATATGATAATAAATTATATTGTAAATAACACCTATAATACGAACAAGAACAATATTATATTATTATTAAATACCTTTGAGTCACGCTTTTACAATTTTTACCAAATTACAAAATTTGGGTTTCTTATATTTTTTTAAAAAAAATTTTGGTGAAGATTAAAAATTGATAGGTAATTTTATTCGTTTATATATTATACGAAGTGTTCTAAATACATGACATTGTGATTTAATAACAAATTAAATTACATAATAATAAAAAAAATGTTTGTATAATATAATATATGTCTAATAATGCGATTACGTGTTTTTTTTTTTTATAGGGTCGTGTCAAGAACAAAAAGCAAACGACCAAGGAGGATTCAAATGTCCCGAAGAATTCGGATACTATCCGCATCCGAATGATTGTTCGCAATATTACGTATGCGTATTCGGAGGCGCGCTTTTAGAATCGTGTACCGGCGGTCTGATGTACAGGTGAGTTTGCGATATGATTTTCAATATTATACGATTACCATGACATTCCGTCTACGTCAACCGTCACTTAATATTAAATGTGTTTATATCTCGGATTATTATAATAATTATTATTCACACAATAGGTACATTATAATATTACCTCGCGTATTGTGTGCTGGAAAATATTATCCTAACGATTTTTTACGACACACAAATAAGTGTTTCTGTATAGATACGAAACATAATATTATATTATAATACGGTATAAATCATATTATATTATTGTGTTTATGTGTGTAAACGTGTGTGTGATAATAACATTATACCAGCGCTAAAATACCACTTTCACACATTAAACATGCGCCGACTGATGCAATATTTTATTTTTAAATACTATTCGTCGTTCATTAACCAAACTCGATATTTTTTTTTTTTTTTTTTTTTTTTTATATCAAAGAAAATATAATATTATACCGAATCGCGTGCGTGTGAAGTTCTTTTCAATTAATAACACCTGGCCTCGTCGTACGTATACCATAGGATACATAAATATAATATAGGACACACGACAACGGGTTACGCGTATTTCACACGAATGTTGAATCGTTGTTATGACGTGATCATGTTGCACTCGTTCACGATTGGGATATAAGATTAGTTTTTTTTTTTTTTTTTAATTATACTTAGATAAAATTTAACGTTTTGTATACGAATTAAGAAATTATATCATGAGATTATTATAATATTCCATTATATCATTATTCATTATAATATATTAACTCCTAGCGCCTAGAACGCTAGAACATTACAGTATACGAATTACATCGTAACAATGTTATTAATTTTTTTTTAATTTTTATTTTCCATTGTTTGACCGCAACTATAATTTTGATATGACTCCTCACGTTTTCTTATTATAATTTATAATATTATAAATAATCTCATATTTATCTCTTATTTATCTAATTTGATTTTTAAATTATTAATTTTGTACATTTCACACATTTTACAATATTACCTACCTATTGGACGTAATTTATAAAATAACCCAGTTTAAATATTTTTAACTAATACGTTGTAATTAAAATAAATTTTCTTAAATCAGATTTAAAAAACAACGTAATTTACTTATCTCAAATATTAATAATTCACACCGAAAATGACTTTACTAACATTACGAAAAATACAGTGACTGTTTCAACAATGTTTTTATTGACATTACATAATCATAATTCAATATTATTATTAAAAGTAATTTTGTTCATCATAAAATACCTCAGAATTCAGATAATGCTGCTAGACACTAGTATTATATTTTGTAACGCCCACATAATAACACTGAATACTAATCACTAATGAAATAATGCATTAAAATAAAGAACCATCAGGTCAAATAGCTATTGAAATCGTGCAATGACCTATGGTTTAATGAATAAACCCCATGAAACAAATCTAATAAATTATAGTAATTATATGTTAAAAGTTTACGTATAATTTTAGTCACGAACTACAAACATGTGATTGGCCTCGTAATGTTGGATGTGGAGCTGAGACTACAGCAAGTCAATCTGATAATCAAGAAAATGTATTAGCTTTGGCTCGGCAATCAGATCGTCAAAGACATCAGCCAGTACAACCCCAAAGATCGACTCCATCCATATTTAAGCAAAATCAACAAGTCCAAGACCAACAAGTTAACGAGCAACTAGTAAAACAACAACAATTATACGAAGAAGATGACTTTAGAGCAATTGAAGATGATAGTGATAGGCAACAAAGAGTATATAGAGGTCAACCCTCAACATTAGGTCAAGTTGCCAGAGACAGAGATGGAATATCTAAACACAGAAATATTATACCGGTAACAAAAATTAATACCTACCTAATCTATTATTTTACTTATAAAATAAATTATATTTATACATGACATATGTTTATATTATAGGATAAGGGATATATTTATAATTTATATAAGTATTATTTTATATTTTATTCTAGCAATTTGTTGGTGTAGAAAAAAACAAACAATTTCAAATTCCAAATCAAAATTACAGGTTAGTATATTTAAATGAATATATCATTTAACTCTTTAAGACATACGGAACTTATAATACTTAACTTTTTTGTACATAATATATACATGTTGCAATAGAAACAACACGAGCAAACACAATGGTAAACAACGTTTTAAAAGACAAACTCGACAGAGGTAACAACAATCACACTTTGTAAAACCAACTTATGCACTGTTAATACCATAAATATTATCATAGAGTAATATTTAATATTGGTAGTAATGGTGAAGGGAACAACTTGATACTGTATTTTGAATGACCATTGTTTTTATTAAACATTAGCTACAGCGGATTGACAAGACCAGAACCAACTGAAATGACAATGTCAACAACCAATTATGCCTTGCGTGTACTACCAAAAAATTATAGGATACGTATACCTTCATCTTACGTACCTATAACAAATACAGCTCACTCAAAACAAATTAAACAATGTTTGTATAAATCAAAAATATATCCTGGCCTTATGATTCCGTGTCCTTCTTCACGATATCGAATTCCTCCTTATCGACATCGACAACAAGAAAATGAAGAGGAATATGAATATGAACAAGTAGATGACGGAAACTTTGGGTCTAAAGAAAAAATAAAAGATAAAAATGAGTATGATTATAATGAAAATCAAAATCAAGATGAATATGACGAAGAAAATCAACAACCACTAAATGCTGAAGAAGAATTTGAACATTTAGCAAGTAGAGTTAAGTGTAAAACAAAAAAATGTATTAAAGACAATAATAATAAATATGAAAATGAACGCGAAGAAAATGAAAGTCAAGACAATGGAAGTCAAGAAAATGAAAGTCAAGATAATGGAAGTCAAGAAAATGAAAGTCAAGATAATGGAAGTCAAGAAAATGAAGATGAAAGCCAAGAAGAAACCCCTGTTTCTAAAGAAGATGAACCTATATCTAAACCAAAACCAACTCCAAGGCCACAAGGAGTAAATCCAAAACTTAAACCTTTAGCAATAATACATAATTATCAACCAGCAAATTTCACAAAAATTATAAATAAAAATAAAGATGGTGTACCAGATAAATATACAAGCAATGAAGATATTGAAGAGGAGGAAGAAGAAGAAGATAGTCAAGAAAGTAGGCTTGAAGATGTGGAAGAATATAATGAAGGAGATGACCTGCAGGATGATGAATATTACTATGACGATGAAGAAGAATATGATCAGATACCAAAAAAGCCTAAATTACCCCATAAATTAACAAATATTGATAATATGAAATTTAAAGTCGAAGGAGATGAACCTTCAGAGAGTATATATAAAAATACTGTATTAAAAAATATATCAAACACGAATAATGTATATAAGGCACAAATGACTCAAGTCAATACAACGTCACAAAGACCAAAACCATATGATTCAGCTGCAGAAGCTTATACTCGTATAAAGGATAAAAATAAACACCAAGACCAACAAGTTATGCAAATGGCTGTTCATGAAACAACAGTTGCATTTAATTTAATTGATGAACGACAAAATAATCACAAATTGCCAACTAAGACTGACTCGACAACAATATCGGTTAAATATAGACCACGACCAACTATTCGACCAAACATCTTGAAAAGGTGAGATACAAACTATGACATAACATAAACTTTTTATAGACGATTTTTAATCAATTGTATCATATTAATAAAACTATAAATATTTTATTATATTATTAAACATATAGGTACATAAAACAAACGTCTTATTTCACTATAACTTTACTCTAACTTCTATTTTTACAAAGTATTGTAGTCAAAATAAATGTTAACAAAAAATAAAACATAAGCCACCGATTATTATAATACCTCTTATATTAGGAAGACTAATTAAGTATAAATTGTAGACCCCAACAGATTTCTGTTCCGTCATATGCAATTGAACAACCAGTGACCACTGCTAAAACTACAACTTCTACTAGTAACCATAATAGAACACAATATGATCCAGCTTTCTATAATATATATGATGACGATTCTGAGATATACAAAGATGTTGGTAAGTTGTATTAGAAATAGTTTTAATTTAATTATATTCATTATAAATTAATACATAGGTATTATGTTTATAAATATTTACCAAGAAAAAACATTTTATTTGTAATTATAATAATTATGTATAAAACTTTTTAGATTATGGTCAGTTCACTTTATCATCAGTAAATAATAACAATAATAGATTAAAGTCTCAACCTCCAGCACAACTTCAGCCAGATCCATTTAGACCCGCTGCACCCTTGCCACAACCAACACAAAGATATCAAGCTAATACATATGTGCCTGAATATAACCTCAAGGTATACACTATACACATTTATTAAATTAAATTCATTTCAATACATAATTTCAAATTATTGACTTTCATTATAATATTATTTATATAAAAACAATAATCAATAATTAATAATAATAAAGAATCAAGAATAAACAACAAAATCAAATTTAATTTTTTTTAGGAATAATTTTAGTACCTACTGAAAATGAAAGGAAATAAAAACAAATATGCATTTTTATCAATTTACATACTAAATTAAACCCTACGTTACTTAAGTCATTTCGAAATAATAGTTACTCTTAATAATATTTACGTTACGATCCATTGAATCGTTTACAGATCACTGAAGAAGAAGCTCAACGAGATCAACAGACCAAAGCAACCTACAGGTGAGAAATCATTATTATTATAATTATTTCGCTTATGGTTAGGTAATTATATTTTTGGTTATATAAGTGGCTAAACGAATTACTATTATTTTTATTATATATACAACTACAAAACTACAATTACATGTAAATAAGGCCATGCGGATTTATTATTATTAATAAAATAATAAATACGATATAATGTTTAAGTAGTGAACATATGATGTGTTTGTATTATACTGTGAATTGTGATTATGTAAATGTAAAAATAGTAAATACTGTACATAAGATAAAATATATAGTTTTAAATTGGCATGGATTTTACATTTTCTAAAATAAAAGTCTAAACTCCGATTGTATAATTTACGGATAAAGATATTCATGATAATTGATAACTATATCTAATAATAAAATCATTTATAAAAATTATATTTTTCCGCTGCCTTATTTACATAACATATTATATACAGTTACTAAACTTTACAACTTTACAACTAATTTTATTTGTACATACTCACTCTTAATATTGTACATATAATTTTAATCAGGTCAACAGTCGTCGATGTAAGTCCCTTCATACCGGACCGCTCGTCATTTAAGTTTCCCATACAATTCTCTACCCCATCAAAGTTCACATTTCCTATACCATCATCCACACCTTCGACATCAGCATTTACCACCCTGTCGACACTCGTATCTTATTCACCAACCCCATCATTGTATCTGAGACCTCCATTACCTCAACAAGATAACCATTTCTGGACAGCATTAATATCCACCACTCAAAAATCAAAATTCACTCCTCCAGACTTCAGAATAATCGTAGATCCGTATGATACTACCCAGTATGATGTAACCACGCATCGTGGCACTGTTAAAACCACACCATTTCAAGTTAGAACCACTCAAACACCTTCTACTACTAGTACTACTACTAGTACTACTACTACTAGTACTACTACAACTTCAACGACTACTACAAGTAGATCAGTGGATTTTGATCAGGAGTATGATGTTGAAGTTGAAGACGAGGGTGAAAGTTATATTGATGATAATTCGGTAGAAAAAACTAGTACGACATCCTCCACCACTGTAGCTCCATTAAGGTCATCAGATTTTAAAGGTTCTGATGGTCATCCGAGAGTCAAGAGCGGTCCGAGTGTTCATCCAGTCACGGTACCAGCGCCTACGAGCAAAACAGTAACAGAATGCCGAGAGTGCAACGAAAAACCGTCAAGGTATGGAGGACGATATTAAGGGTCAATACGTTATATCAGATTTTATCAAAAATGCGATATCTAATATATCTTCGCTAGTTACTGTCAAAATACCTGAAAGGTGTATTAATTCATAGCTTCAAACAAATATCAGCACATAATATATTTTATAAATTCGAAAAATTACAAACAAAATATAATATTAAATTACTTTTTATTACAAAATCTACTAAGTAATATCAATATTATTATGATAGTATTCGTTTTGGATTTTATAAAGACATAAATCATAAACAAATGAAATAGGTATTCTTATTAATTAAGTAAATTTAATATTAATACTGTATCTTGTATACACAAGTAATATTTTATTCGAATCAATAAAATATCAATATTATTCAAATACTTAATACAAGTTTCAAATATACTTGTGTAAGGTATAACAATTCAAATTGATAAAACACAATTATATTCCAACGCAATAAATAAAATATACTTTTAATAGATCATTAATTTTTTAATATCTAAAACATCCTTAAAACTTTTGTAAATAATTATTAATTAGGTATTATTGCATAATATAATAAATACACAATTATTTTGGATAATATTCATATTTGATAATAATTTCATTAATACTTTTTTGTAAATTGGTTAATTTCGCATTTAATATATTTTTTTACATTTTTCAAATAAAATACTCGTTATTTAAAGCAAGCACATGCTAAATAATCAAATGCTAATTTTTAAATTATTTATATATTATGAAATATCGATAATTACACATTTGTTTGGCTATATTTTGTCAGTACTTAAAAATTCATATCTCAATATAAACTATTGAAAAAAAACCATTTTATTGTAACATAAACTTAATAAATTTACTGATATGCGACGACCCATAATGACTTTAAAATATGTACGATATAATAATAATAATAATAATAATAATATTATAAGACTACAAAACTTGCATGATAATGACAAGTTTTAATTAGTGGTGGTGGTCGGTATATACAAATTAAAAAACTCTGCTTATTTTTATCACCTATAGAATTTCCTACTTTTAATGGTTTTTTGTTGCACTCCGTGTCCTACGCACTTACGTCAATATTAAAAAGCACACTATTTATACGTAGCATTTATGCTTTTCGATTGAATTATTTGTGAATATTATGAATGTATTGCATTCGTAAACTATTTACGGCGTATTAAAATGTTAAAACAATATTATTACTAAATTTACAATATTAATATTATATAACACTGCATAATGTACATTAATATTGTTTTCAAGCGTATAAATGCTTTTAAAGTGTTAAATATTAATTATAATATGTATAAATACACGTGTCCATATATGTATTAAATAGAGGCAGAGTTCGAGGAGGTGCAACATACACGACAGCTAGCAGTAATGATATCGATAGGGGAACTCCTTTAGCTGGGTACGTCAAACTTGTTATTTTAAGTTAATATTTTTGAAACACACGTTTTAATATAGTTTATAATTATATATCATAATACTTATTTTAACTAATTTTGTTCAATACAGGAGAACAAGACCAACGTTAAAGCCGTCTACCTCCATAGTTAGTAAGGCTACCGAATTCGTTGACGTGTATAAATATGCGCCAAAAAGGTAATTTAGCTTTGATAAAAAATATAAAAATACGTGCACACCCTTCACGGATATTTATGTGTATTTTTAGACCAGATCCAATCTATCCAACGCCGACGCCAGACAAAACCGCAGCGAAATGCCGCAAAGATGTTTGTCAATTACCAGACTGTAGTTGCGGTGGAAAAGAAATACCAGGTAAGAAATCTTACATCACGTGTATTTTAAACTGAGTTGTTTACAAATTGTTGTGATGTTTCTTTTTTATTTAAATATTAACATTCAAATAGGTGATCTAACGCCAGAAGAAACTCCTCAGATGGTCTTATTGACTTTCGACGATTCAGTTAACGACCTAAACAAAGGACTGTACACTGATTTGTTTGAAAAAGGCCGAGTGAATCCTAATGGCTGTCCAATTAGTGCTACTTTTTACGTGTCTCACGAATGGACGGATTACAGCCAAGTACAAAACTTGTATGCCGCCGGTCACGAAATAGCATCCCATTCGGTATCACATAGTTTTGGTGAACAATTCTCACAAAAGAAATGGACCAAAGAAATTGTCGGTCAGAGAGAAATACTATCGGCCTACGGTGGAGTCAGACAAGAAGACATAAGAGGAATGAGAGCGCCATTTTTAGCTGTACGTGGATCCATATCGTAGAAATAACATATCTAAATATGAATGCAAATACATTGTTAAAATTTTATTTTAGGTGGGAGGCAATAAAATGTTCAAAATGTTGTATGACAGCAACTTTACTTATGATTCTTCCATGCCAATTTATGAAAACAAACCTCCTAGCTGGCCATATACACTCGATTATAAATTATTCCATGATTGCATGATACCGCCATGCCCGACTAGATCATATCCAGGTATAATAATTTTAAACACGAAATTTAATTAATCGTAAATAAATAAATAAATACTTACTAAAAACATGTTTTAGGCGTCTGGGAAGTCCCTATGGTCATGTGGCAAGACTTGAACGGAGGTAGATGTTCCATGGGCGATGCTTGTAGTAATCCACCAGACGCAGACGGTGTATTCAAAATGTTAATGAAGAACTTTGACAGACATTTCACTAGTAACAGGTACAATTTTTAAATTAAACCATTTAAAATATTAAAGTTAACTAATATCAATAGTGTAGGTATATATATTTTAATACGCAATAACTGAAGGTATAACTTATGTACGAACTACATATACCTAACTTAAATTGTATTTATTACAGATCTGTAGTATCCAATATTACAATTTTATAATATTATATAGTACATAATTTTAAAATCATCAAGTTTAATATTACTAAAATTTTAAGTAATATAATATTTAAAAAAATCTAATATTTGCGATTTTTTTTTTTTATTATTATTATTTTTACAGGGCTCCGTTCGGTCTATTTTACCACGCAGCCTGGTTCACACAACCTCATCACAAAGAGGGTTTTATTCAGTTCATAGATACTATCGTAAACATGCCCGAAGTGTGGATCGTCAACAATTGGCAAGCAATCCAATGGGTGAGAGATCCCACATCGATTTCAAGATTACAATCATTCACACCTTTCCACTGTGATTTATCGGTAAGTTTAAA
This sequence comes from Tetraneura akinire, assembly GCA_021307375.1. NCBI lineage: Eukaryota > Metazoa > Arthropoda > Insecta > Hemiptera > Aphididae > Tetraneura > Tetraneura akinire. Next base: position 16,386,367 of record JAIUCT010000001.1, read on the forward strand.
AATATATTATAATTTTTAATATATACAAATTAAAAGAAGCAAGGAATATTGTTGAATTTTGTTGAATTTTGATTACAATTTGAATGCAATAATAAATCATTTTATTCGAATAACGATTCAGAGCGAAGTTCATCAAATAATATATATATGCCAATTAAATGTTTTACATTTTTATCAGTCTCTACATTCAATATAAATAATTTTACTAAAATTTTAAACATTATAATATATTTAAAAACGAGAATTTTACGAAATATTCAAAGTCCTATATTTTATAGAAAAATGAACGTAACAGTTCTAAAATTTTATCACATATATATAATATACCTATGTCAACACCCAATAAAATTTTCAAGTCTCTAACTTCAAAATTGCCCGAGTTATTGTGAAATATTGAAATCGGATTCGTTGAAATTTCAATTTTTATGAAAAATGCCGATTTTTCGTCGTTTTTTCTATCGTATAAAGTTAATTTTGAGAAATTAAAAAAAAAACCGAATAAAATACCAACTACATCCATTTTTCAACCGAAAACATATGCTATTCGTGAAAATCGGAGTTTTATTTTGGGTATAGTAAAAGTGTCTTCATACCTAAAAACAAAAACAAAAAAGATACAAATATCATTTAAAACCAATACATTCCTCGCTTTGCTCAAAATCTAAAATATAGATTAATAATTTAAATTCATAATATAGACGGTTCAATTGCATAAATTAGAATTAATGTGTCTTTGTTGATTATCTTCTAATCTTTTCTCAATATACAAATGAAAGTATTCCGTTTATTTATTAGTGTCAAGTCAACATTTAAAACTTAATTACTTATTACAATTTCAACTAGGCAATATTTTATTACTTATTTTGACATTATTATATCCAAAATAAAGTCCTGTATTTTAATTAATTAAAACTAATTTTTCCCTACTAATGTGGGGAAATTCATATTTAAAATTTTTAAAACAATATTCCTATTTTTTCCCCTTTAAGGAGAGACCGAAGAAATGCAACAATCCAAAAGTCTGTAACCTGTGGCACAAGTCCGGTGTCAGATATATGCGCACGTGCCAGCCATGTCCAGACGTGTATCCGTGGACGGGAAAGAGCGGAATCAGGAGTAGTCGGATTGACGACGGAACGGAATAATCAATCCCATCGAACAATCATGACCCAGGCCAAACCGATATAGAATTATTATCATTATTATTATTATTAATTTTATTATTATTATTATCATTATTATTATATAATATATATATATTTTTTACATAAAACAAAATATTATGAAAAATTGTATAACAATTATATTATAAACATGTAAACACTTTTTCACGTTGTATTTTTCGGCACGACGTCGAAAAACTGATTACATGTAAAATACGCAGAAAAAACGCTCAATATCAATACATTTTAATATGAACAATTTTTATTTATTTTATATTTCAAATTAAAGTCATTCGTTAGATATAATAATTTTCACTCATCAATTATTGAACAATTTATGTACTCGTACGACCTACGACCTATTATAGAAAATTTGTATTATTGTTTTAGGCTTATAAGTATAAAATATGTATTTATATATGTATACAAAATAATTAAAAAAAATTTTGTATAGCAACATTTTGTAATTCTTAGAACTGTAAGATTCCTAAAATCGTCATAAAAAAATGACATGTATATTATGCCAATGTAATAATACAGTGTCTTTCTATAGAGAGTAATAAACAGTAGGTTAATTTTGTGTTTGATAAATGATGAATTTTGCGTACTGTGTACCATTAAAAATAATTTTAAAAGTTAATTTAAAATTTATTATTTTTCAAATTATTGTCCATCATATACTAAGACTAAGTAATATTGCAATAAAAAATAATAATATATACGACTATACGAGTACCTATATAATTTATTAAGTACAGAATATTTTTGACGCTTATTTACAAAAAAGTGAGTAAAAGTAATAATTTCAAAATAAAAAACAAAGAAATCGAATAACTCATTTTGTCAACAATATTGTAGTTTTGGTGATATTACTGCTTCTTGGGAAGCAGTCGGGGAGTGTGACATAGTCAGTGGGTAGGCCTAGTAGGCCCGGGCATACTCATATACCCACTTTTTCAAAATTTGAATCAATGTGGTTATATTTAAAGTATTTATAGTTAAAAAAGTTATCTTTGAAATGTACCTACATTAATTTTTAATATATAAAATAGTATTATAGTTAGTATCGACATATCTATCATATTATGTAACCACTAAAATTTAAAAATAACTTCAAAGTCATCGAAAATTAGGCGCTATGATGGTTAACATAAAATTAAAAATTAAAAAAAAAAAAAACATCAGAATAATACAAATGTGGAGAATGTTTAATGGTGATGTTATAAAATAATGTATAATAATTAAGATTTGAATGCAATAGCGAAGTTCAGTTATCCTTGTATATAGTTTTATATCTTTATATTATTTTAAATTAGTGAAAAGAATTTTGACATATTTAAAAAGCGAACCTCATTTAGGTTTAATAATCCAAGTGACAGTGATCTAAAATTATATTACATATGTACTCTTGTCTCATATAATATATTAATATATTTTGATGTAATTACACAACAAAATTTTTAAGTTTCAATGATTTATATTTCATAAGTAAAATTAAGTAAATTACGATTATTATGAGTATATATTCACGAAACAGTTCCAATATTTTATCATAATATTATATATACGTATATAAAATACTGCTTAAGTGATAACCTAATAAAATTTAGTGTTTATGAAAAATATTTTCCTAGTTATCATTAAATATTTAATAATCAAATTCGTTCAAATTACAGAGGTAATATTTCTTTTCGTGTAATATCAATTTTAAGAAATTCGAAAAATAAACTACCAACTAGTTAACATATTATGTTGGCTTCAAACAATGTACGTATGGCTCCATCCGGCATCCATAGTATATGATCTAAGGTAGAGTCGTAGAGAACTCCACTCCGACCAAATTAGTGGGTCTAAAAATTACGGCATTTTGGTAGTACAATTTTGTCACCCAGGCAGCGCTACCATTCGACCGGAGGCCGACTTTTATATGAAATTAATAGGGATTTTTTTACATATTTTTATTTATTATTTTATAATTCATAATAATTAAAAAATATTATATTTCTATCATATTTATTGCAATATTATATGTTATTTAATTTGTGTTCAAAAATATAGATTATATTTTATTTTAAAAACCACAATATACGTTTATGTATCACATTATAATATGTATTACCTATTATATGAGTTATCGTGAAATATTGAAATCGAAGTGGTCGAAATTACAGTTTTCGTGAAAAATGCCATTTTTTCTACCGCTTAGGGTCAATTTTGAGAATTTCGAAAAATGACCTAAATTATGTACCAACTACATAAACTTTCCATCCGGAAACATTTGCTTTTCGTGAATATCGGAGCATAATTCGGGTAGTAAAAGTGTTTTCATATTTAAAAAAGAAAAAACACATCATTCTAAACAATACATGAAAATGAAACAAATATATGTGTTATACATATACCATAATGGCTATATCTTACTGCGTTACTCCGTGGTTTTAACTATTCAAACATAACTTGAGAAATTTATAATCACTACACTATTCACTAATCATCATTTATTATAATTAAGTGAAATTTGAAAAAAATGTATTAAGTAAGTATAAAGTATAATTAATTAATTAATAATTACTTAGACAGAATATTGAACAGAATATTGACAGAATATTATGCTTATGCATAAGGTTAAAAATTAATTTTCAAAATATGTAAATTAACATGTACGCAATTATATGAAAATAATATATGTATTAAGAATTTGGTAAATTCAAGTGTCATAAATAAATAAATAATTGCCTATAATAAAAACTATATTGTGATTAAGTAAAAGTACGTACAGAATTTAAATAGTTGGATGTAATTTTATAATTTATTATAAACAATCGGTTTTCTGTTGGTCACACTGTGTACGCGTGTAATGTTTAACAGTCGTGTAATTTTCTTACGTGATTATTTTGTATTGTTAACACGTTATGGTATGTTTTCAATGTTTTCATTATTTTCAATTAATATATTTTAGTTTACGTCCACTACTAATCTACTATATAAGTCTGGTTTTTGTCGCTCTTTGGCTCTTTACAATTATTATAACCACAAATTGGCAATAATTACGTATAATAGAAGTCTGTATCGGTACATATCTTGGAATATCATCTCGAAATATTCAAACCACCGCCGTTACAATTATATCCATCGGAAATGTCTGCACACGACCAAATGAGAGCCATGTTAGACCAGCTCATGGGTACAGGCAGAAACGGTGAGTGCCGATCAATATAAATAAATCTAAAAGTATTATTGTTCTCGTTTTAATTGTCTTGTTTAATCTGTGTTCTGTGTTGTTCATACCCGCAGGTGAAACAAGCAGATACCAAGTGCAGTTCAATGATCCAAAAGTGTGTAAAAGTTTCTTATTGTATTGCTGTCCGCACGATATATTAGCGTCCACTGTAAGTATAGTTTCAATATTAATTTAATAATATTACAGTATAATTTTTATACAACCGTTGTACTTTGATCATTCATTTAACTTGTGTTATTGATTGGATAAATGGACATTTTTAAATATTTGGATTGAAAAAATGCATTTTTATGTTTATATAATAAAAATAAATAAAACATTAGATAGATTTAAAAATTATTAATTGTTAACTATGCTCAAACATTAGTTATGTTTCATATTGTTTATATTTCTAGTTAATTAAATGTTATAACTTTCTTTTACATTATTTCTACTTAAATATTAATTGTCACTAATTTCCCTCCATTCTCTTATTTATTAGCTATAAAATTATTTTATTTTTAAAAATTTAGTAATATTAAATATTATGATGTTAACACATTTCACTAAATATAGTAGGATATATATATCATTTTATCAATAACGTTATGTTTAAAAAATAATTTGGTTGAAATCTGGCTCTAGTTTTGAGTAGTCTTGAAAAATGAAAAAACAATACATATTATTACATATCAAGGTGTTTAGTGTAAGGTATATCCGTCGGGCTACAATCACCCGTCAGTGTCACCAACGTTAACATGCCAACATATAGGTGTATATAAAGATTTAATATATTATGTTACACATAATTTGTGAAATTAATTCATGAAATTAATTGAGAAGAAAAATGCCAATTTCTTGAAATCAATGTAGCCGAAATCGTGTAAGCCGTGTCCAGTATTGCCATTTTGGTTTTTTTAGAACTTAGATCTTTTTTTAGGCTCTTAAATGTTGTTCAAAAATAATATCTGGTTCCTGGTTTATTTTTTAGTTCTTTGTAAAATTATTTAGTAGTATTTTTAATTATAAAAAAAACAAATATTATATTAAATATTAAATCCTTAACTACCTTATACCTTGGTAAAAGATCTATGGATAAAATAAATAATGATTAAATGATAACCACCAAAATGATATAATTGTTTTCCTCAGTGATATCAGATAAACTGCAGATACTAGATAGGTGAAATCTAATATCCATAATATTAAAATTTTGTATTAGATTCTGAGCGAAGCGAAGAATGTATTGGTTTTGAAATGATTTGTGTCTTTTTTTTATTTTTTATATGTCTGAAAACACTTTTACGACCCGAAATAATGCTTCGATTATTACGAATAGCATATGTTTCCGGTAGGAAAGTGGATGTAGTTGGTACTTTATTTAGGTCATTTTTTTAATTTCTCAAAATTGACCCTAAGCGGTAGAAAAACGGCATTTTTCACGAAAACTGAAATTTCGACGAATTCGATTTTAATATTTCACGATAACTCAAGCAATTTTTAAGTTAGAGACTTGAAAATTTTTTTGGGTGTTCACATAGCTATTATATATAAAATATTATATTATATATGGTAAAATTTTGGAACCGTTACGTTATATGTTACGGTTCAAGTGGATAAATGGTCATTGTATACAATGTCCGAGTTATTCAAACCATGTGAATTCACATAAACCAGACCATGTATACAATGACCAGAACTGAATGTGCCACAACAAAGTGAGTGAGTGAACAAAACATAATACATAGGTTCATAGGTATATCATTGACTAATATAATTTTATTTCATATATTTAAGAGATTTAAGATATTTTATATTGATTTTTATAAAAAGAAATAATGGTAGGATAATTTTAATTGTATCAAAAACTATAAAATTTAATAACAAATACAATGAAAAAAAAAAAATTCGAAAATTAAGTTATTGCTTATAACTATAAAAGTAAGTATGATATTCAATTTTGGCTTGCACCATTTTTTTATGCATACAAATATACGTTGTTTTTTTTTTAAAAAAAAATGTCGATAAAAAATTCACGAAGTTATTTTTTAAAAAATGAAGTTTTTGCTTCTAACTTCAAAAATAAGTCCTTCCCCCAAAATCTGACTACCATCGTTTTTAGCGTAAGAAAGTACATACGAGTATATTCCAAAAAAAAAATTTGAAAAAAGCGTCTGGGAACTAAACTACATTTATACTAATAATTGTTGGCAACTCTAGTCGCGTCTACACTAGTAAAAATTTGCGTTGTGCGTAAGAATTCGCCGCATATATTTACGCCGAAAATATTTATAGAAATCGTTTTAATTTGCAAATAAATATTTTCGTGATGCGCTATGCGTCCGTTATCGACTATCGACGTTAAAAGTTACGACGCGGCTAATTATTCTGCGGAATATATTGGCTTTGACAGTTTGACACTCTTTATTACGGAATGGCGAATACACAAATTTATTATAGTTACCACCTATTGAAACATGAAATCAGCAACACATTATTTGATATATATTTTTAGACAAACGCATGCAGTTATCTTAATTTAAATAATTTATCTATACGGGATACGGCTATACATAATAAAAGTATTTAACAATAATAAGATAGTTTATTACTTTATTGTATAATTACTAATTAACGTCTAAAAATGAATTATTTTATATTGGTTATTGTTATTCCCTGCTGTTAATTCAAAATAATAATCTACTTTTATTGATATTTTGTATAACGATAATGGAGTTACACTGGACGTCAGAACAAAAAGATGAAACTATTAAAATATTAAGTAATGACCTAACTGTAAAAAAGATAGGTAATATTATCATGTACGCAACAAATTTGATTTAAATGAATGAGGTAGCTGACGTTCGATGTGTACGATGAAAGCGAGTTCAGGCAATTTGGTGGTAATGGATAACTTTTATATTATTCACGATATGCACGTAGCCAGTGGACCTAAAGGAGAGACTAAGAGTATTCACTATTCGTTAAGGGAACTAGAAACTAGTTCGGTTGGGATTACTTGGAACTTGGAACAAGCCAGGGATACCAATGATGCTCGTATCATGTGGATTTCACATTGATGAGATATACATGTAACAAAAATGGTGTTATGTGTAATTTTGGGAATCATCTTGGTCATACTATTATAATACTGATTAATAAAATCTTTAAATATCTTCTAATATAATGTATTAGTCGCGATCACACTATTACAATTTCTTGTATATTGTACTTGCTTGCAATATATATCATGCAAGAATACACATAGTAATACGCAAGCAAATGCATGCTCATCACATATATGCTTGTATCTATTTAAATACTATTTAGTTTCAAAAGTGATCTGATCGCGAGTAGAAAAATTGTGTTTTATTTTTTTAAATTTTTAAGAGACTATTAAATGGATTGAACAAGAAAAGCAGTACCTACTTATTATTTGTGATATGCGTAGCAAAGAAATATTAATAAAGAAGTAAAAGCACTGGAAAATATAAGATTATGGGTTTGACAATGGATTAGTAAAAGAAATAGTGTTAAGTAATTTTAATACATTTTCTTCGTTTAGAAAAAACTTTTGTTTGGAGGCCGTTTCAGTGTTTAATATAAACAATATAGATATAATAATATTGAAAATATATTGAAAAAACAAATAAATGTTTTATTTAACGTTTTTTGATATTTTTTTTTTTTTATAAAAAATGTTATTAAATATTAAGTAGTAAACTACTTAAGGGGATCAACACCCAAAAAAAACATAGTAATTAAGACAAAAAATCCAAACAAAATTGTGGGACTTTGAATAGTTGGAATTAAATTCTGAAAAAAGATTTATGATTATTATTGTTCTGTCTTCCAGCGATCGATCGAAGTTATTTTTTATTTATTCATGAAAGTTGGAAATAATAATTATAAAACGTTTATATAAATATGTAACTAACAATGAAAAATTAATAATTAATACGTAAATTAGTAATGTATAATATACATTTATATTATATAATTTACAAACTACAATTTATATATATAATAAATTATATGTTGTCATAATAACATTGGTTACACTGACGTGGATCGTAGTCCGATGCATATACCTACCTTACACTTAACAGTTTTATAACTTGATAGGGAATTATGGGCTCTAAATTTTTCTGCATTTTCAAGATGAACCAAAAGCCAGAGTTCAACCGACTTTAATAAAATAATAACAATTGAAAATTAAACCAGAAAATTGAATAGAAATCTATTCTAAACAATGTTACTTAAAAAATATCAGTGTTAATCTTTTTAGGTAAATACAATATATAAAAAAGTAAATACTTTTTAGGTACTTTTCCCATTTCCAATTGCATTAGTCTATAATTTTTATCCTTAAGTAACATAGTTACTTATTTTATTGTCTATAATAATAAAGCAATTAATAATATTACTTTTATAAATAAAATTTAACTGCTAAAATATAGTATTTTTAAAACAAAAGGACAATTTTTTTTTTTATAATGTAATTAAAATAAATTGTAAAATATATAAATAATTTTTTATTTACATACCTTGAGTATTATTTTAAATATTTGTGAGTCAATAAATATAAAATAATATAGAATATTATTAATTACTTATATAGTAATAGGCATATTTTAAAACAAATTATTATAAATATAACTATACTTTAACTTTCTTGGATAAAATATTTCTGTAAAGACAGAATTTAAATTTAAATAAATGCAAAAAAGTACATGTAGGTAGTATTATCAAAGTCTCAAAAAAAAAATCTTCTTTTATTGTAAGTATTTTTATATTAGTTAATTTTGTATTATATTCATTACTATTTAATTTCTAAATAATATATTGTAGTATTAGTCTTATTATATGTATTAGTTATATTTACATTCATTAAGTGTCATATAAAATAAATTAAATCTATTATAATTAACAAAATACTTCTTGGATACGTGAGTAAATGGGTCGTTATGGATCTTTAATTATGTATAGCTCTATTTTCATGTAAAAAACCATTCAAATGTTTATAAAATTGATTATATTGTAACAAAAATATCAACTATTTACATTCTAATTTATACCAATATTACCAATGTATATTATATATATCACTTATATGTAAACTTTACTTTCAACTTCTAAATAAATATTTTTATCATTTAATATTAAATTAAATAATTATTAAGAATAAAACTATTTATTTTTTTTGTTTGTTTATAAAATATTTAAATTTAAATTATTATTTTGTCCACTCATAAATACTTAACATAGGGATAAAAAATATATTATTTATCAATTATAATTTTATTTGAAAATGTAAATTCAATTTAAATTATAAATATATATATAATACTTTAAATTAGTTTTTAATATTATAATAAAATGTAATAATTAGGAAGCAGATAATTTAAAATTAATTTTTAGAATAAAATTTATGATTAAATGTTTAAAAGTTAAAAGTTTAATTACCTAATTTTTCATTTGGTCTAAGTTGAACTTATATTTAATTTTGTATTTTATATGAAAAGTAATTACATGTTTTAAAATGTTATATGAGAGATTTTAACAAATAAATGTAATTTTAATAACTAATATTTTATAAAATTTATAATTTATTACATTTTACAATCTTTCTGTTTTTATAGATCTGCTTCCTTTTAATAAATAAATCATTTAAATATTAAATTTATTTTCTATATAAATTATTTGTTAGTAGACTTCATATAACAATATACAATTATTATTTAATTTTTAAGTTGAATGGTTTAAAGTTAGGTGTAGGGTAAAATGTCTTTAACTTCTTTATTGTTCATTATTCGTAATAAGAACTAATCTACAAAGCATACAAAGATATCAACAAACATTTTGTGAGTAATTATAAAATAATCTCTATAGTTATCAATTGGTGTAACATACCAAAATTATTCTGAAAATATAGCTTCAGCGAAGACAGTACGTACATCAACTCAGTTAATTACGTCTATTTGAATGCGAATGTTTTACTCTTAATCCTGATTATTGTCACCCTCTCTAGGAATAATCAAAAACGAATTTTGTTTTGATTCGTTTCAAGACAATGATACAAAGATGGGGAAGATGCTCGCCATCAATGCGTCAATGTCGGTGAGCAAATTGTATCATGATCGCTTGTCTGTAAGTCAAACAATTTTGAGACAACGGCAGAGCTATCTGTTACAATACATTTATTATATTTTCTTGCTTTGTTATGTTCTACCATATATATGTATATATATTTATTTAACATAATTCATTCAGGCCATGTATCTTCTTAGAGTGAGCAAGTGTAAGTTTTGAGGTTGTTAAGTACTCACTACGTAAGTCATTAATTGATATAACATATTCCCTATATTTGTGTATACTTTAATGTTTCCAGGTAAATCTAATGTTTTCCATTGTAAATTCCTAATCTCCTTATTTTCAAATGTCTCTGATTTAAATTAAACCAGTATATTATTTCAGCGCATGGACATTGGTGAGTGTCCAAAAATACATGATAATGCACTAAGAGCAGATTTTGAAAAGGCTCAACAAAAATTTGATCACTTTTATGATGTAGATGTAAGTAAAAATATTATTTATATATGTGTATGTGTGATTACCATATGTATTTTTTTAGGCTACTGAACATTTACAAGCATTTATTAGTGATTGTGATCGAAGGACAGAAGCAGCTCGTAAAAGATTATTAGAAACTCAGGAAGAACTTACAGCTGAAGTAGCCGAAAAAGCAAATGCTGTTCATGAATTGGCAGAAAAAATAGGACAAACATTAGCTAAAGCTGAAGAATTAGGTGCTCAAGGTTTGGTGGATGAAAGTCTTAAATTAATGGGAGAAGTAAGTTTATATAATTTTTTTCTCTTAATATATTAAAATATAAATCTTAGTAAAATTAATTTTATTAAATAAATTTATTTAAATGAAAGATAGAAGAACTACGCAAGAAAAAATCAGAAGCTGAGGATACATATAGAAATTCAATGCCTGTAAGCAGTTATCAACAGCAAAAATTAAGAGTATGTGATGTATGTTCAGCTTACTTAGGCATTCATGACAATGATCGTAGATTAGCAGACCATTTTGGAGGAAAATTACATTTAGGATTTATTAAAATAAGAGAAAAACTATCTGAACTTGAAGTAAGAACTAATTAATTATTTTTAAATGCAATGTAATTAATAACTAATGACACAATTTTAATAATATCAGAAAAATTATGAAGATAGACATGAGGCTCGGCGTAAATTTGATGAACAAGAACGTTCTAAAAGAGAAGAAAGAAAAAGTAACAGATCAAGGAGCGGAGATCGAAGTGATCGTTATCGACGATCGAGGTAAAATTACTTGTTAACTAATTTATGTAACATTAGATAATAATAATTATTGAGTAATTTATTCAAAGGTCACGTAGTCGTCATAGTAGACATCGTTCACGCAGTCGTAGTCATAGTCGACATCACAAACATGACAGACGAGATAGAGATCGACGACGACATTAATACTAAATTTAAGATTTCATTTGCCTGTAACCTGTAATTTTTTTTTTTTTTTTTACTGTATTCAAATTTTGTTTTAGATATTAAGATGAAAAACAGTAACTTATGTACTAGAGGTAGGAAAAATAAAAAATTAATATTGCATAAATTATACTTTTTTATGTATATTTTCACAAATTAAAATTTAATTTATTTTAAAAAACAATGAAATCACAATTATTATAACTATTAGCTTAGAATGCATGTTTAAGACAATTAAAATTTTTTTTTCTTTTAAGTGTCATGGAGTAATTGTTTTATATATATATAAATTATCTATTACATACAAATATGTTGACAGGAAGAATTGGTATAATAAAGTAAATATATATATGTATGTAATGTATATATATAAGTACAATATAATATTTTTTTCTCTACAAAAATAAATCTTAAATATTTGTTGTTTTAATTTTAAATAATAAGAACTAATTTATTGTTCAATATAAATTCTATAATCCTTAAATATATTATATTTCCCAAATTAATAGACACCCAAGTAGGTATGAATTTGATCGAATTTATAACTTTGGCACCAAATTTAGAAGTCTAAAATAAAAATTATTTATACACATTAATAAATATTAAAATATAGTGTTTGTTCAACAATAATTATGAGAACGTTTAGTCTTGAAATTGGTTGGTCTCATGGAAAATCATTTTTGGTATGTTTCATGAGTTTCAATTGATATTAGAGAATAAACTTTATTGTAAAAAAAATATATCCCATTATCGTATATTTATATTATAAATTATTAAAATAAAAATATTTAAAAACAAATTTTAGTATAAAAAGTGAAATGAAAACGATCTGAAAAATTTGAGCTACGGTTGTTTCTACAACATGGATACATTTCATATATTATAAAATCTGATTCATTTTTGTCATAAGAATTTTTGACTTCAGATCTCTCTATACAAAAGTTAAATAAATCCAATCAGCTGTTTACATAACTGTGTTATGCTTCAATTAATAAAAAAATAGTAATATGAATTAATTGTTTGGCTTATAAGAATAATGAAAATAAACTTATATTAAATTATTTGATGTATGTTTAAGCGATTTATATATTATAAATTATTAGTTTAAACTAATAATTAAATTCCCTGTAAATCAATTATCCTTCCAGTCTTTTTTTATTTCAAACACCCATTCCCATTTTAAATGTTCATTTTTGTCGTCGTCAGTAAACAAAGAATGAACCGTGTATGAACCACGTGCCATCATGCCACTAGGAGCATCTTCAGATGGTGTTGTATAACTCTGCACTTCCATCTTTGGCGGATACGAACCAACCATATGAGTCATTTTGTCCACTAAAAACAATAAAATGTAGGTATTATTTATTACTATGACATTATTTTGTAATAAAGGAAAATAATCTTTGGTCTTATGATAGAATTTTAATAAATGAGAATTAAGTAATGTAGAAAAAATTGCATTCTCATGTTTGTGTAGTCATATTACCTGGTACACCAAGACGGTAAGTCTTTTGAACATATTTGAGACCATGAACAATTTCTCGTTGTACAATAAAATCTATTCTAATTTTATATGAAATTCCTTCTTTAATAATGAATACCTAGAATTAAATTCAAATTAATATTTTATGCTTGCACATCATTTATTTTTAATTTACCTGTTTTTTTAAATTTGTTAAATCCCCAGATAAATCAAGTTCCATGTCTGGTCTGTCAGCAACACATAATGCTAATTTTTTAACAATCACTTTATTGGGATTATTTTCATCTGAAAAACAAATCGTACATTATATATTAAATTTTGCATTAAATTGTGAAATGGTAAAACAACAAAATCAAATATAAGTAGATGCCTAAAAAATATGAGAACTATAAGTAAAATTTGACTTAAGGTTTGGTAAAATACTAAAAATTTACTATTGTAACGATTCTTATTTTCTTAAGGGCCACTTAAATGGTAACCATATTGGGATTCTAATTTGTAATACGTTAGAAATGTAATTGTAAATTAGAAGTTAGAATAACATTAATATTATATAAATGTGTGAAACTTAAAATTGATTAATGAATCATTAATTAGAAAAAATGTAATTTTAAAATAAACCCGATTGAATATAAATTGTTATGAACGTCAAATGTTAATAATTAAGGTCCAGATTTATATGTTTTTGCATATCGTTACTGAGTATATTCAGTTTTATGAGGGTAAAAAATTTGGACGATTCATTGAACACAAAGTTCACAGGAAAAAGTTTTTTCATATTTGAGAATACTTCATGGATAAGAGAATATTTAGCATATTTTGTAATTTGTGAAAAAATATTGTTTATTTATCGTTTAATAATATATATTGTTCTTTTATATTCACTGTTACTTCAGTTTTTAACTTTAAATATACCAAAATAATATTTTTTTTATTTTTATTTTAATAATAAATATTATTATTTTATATTTATACTGTTAATTTAGTGTTTTAACTCTATATTTACCAAAAGAACATTGTTTTTTTTTTTTTATGTTTTAATATAGGTATATTGATATTTTACCAAAATTTTATTTGAAATTTCAAAGCTACGGTGATGATACAATCTGGGTGCGAAAACATATGTTTTTTGTAGTACTTCTCTTAAGAATGGAGTAACCATTATACCCAAACAGTGGCACCCAAGTTCTTAAAAACATGTTGGACATACTAACAAATTTAAATGCCTCATAGTAATTTAAACTTATTTTTTACTCATTCTTAATAAGTAATAATTAATTATATTAATTTTATAAATAGAATAATATAATGTAGGAGACAATAATAAATAATATTAGAACTTTACGTGACCTTTAGCCACATTTTTTAAAAAAAAAGATGTAGGGACAAGACACCAACCACAACATAGACTTGGGCGCCACTGTACCCAAATAAGAATTTCTAGACAAATACATCATTGTAAAACCAATACATTCCTTGCTGTGCTCAGAATCTAAAAACATTACATAGTAGAGTATATATTGATATTCTAATTTATAAGATAATATTTGAGAATGTTTTGTAGGTTTTTTTAGAGAATATTAGCATCATATGTTTAAGGGTTTCAAGAAAATATTTATCCAGATTCCACACCTTATTAATGATATTAATAAGTATTAACAAGTTACCGAAAATTATTTTAGCACTATTTGCATCGCCAAGTAACTTTTCCTTGTACTTTTGTAAACTTGCATCCTCTCTGTCAGAATTTAACAATTCTTCTATGGATTTTTCTGGCGGCGGTTTGTAATTCGTATCAATTTCATCATCGTCATCATGGATCGTCAATTTTTCCACACCGTCAGACATTTCTTATTTCTATTATCTTTAACTTCTAATTTTAAAGGAATTACGTAAACATCAATACATAGAATACCATAAAAATATACAATATACACACACCCAAGGCCCAACTAAATATTACTGAAAAAAGGCCCTACTTAGTATCAAAAGTGAGTTCATCACTTATCATTTATAATCAGTATGACCAACGTACAAAACACAAATATCTTTCATTATCTTAAAATTGTATTTTAAGTGACCAAAAATTTCTTATAGGTTTTATTAATACTTAATAATCAATAAATGAATATAAAGGTACTCGATTTCTTATAATTAACTATTTTAAAAAAATTGAGCAATATTTTGTATAAAAGAAAAAAATTAAAAACACATCTCGTAGACTCATGACTAAAAATAATTTATATCTTAAATCATCGTTTTACTAATAATTTACAAAATTAAATAACGTAAGTTTAATTTTCACATTCGTAATGAATCGAATAATACAAAAAATAAATTTTAGAAATAAACAATGGAAAGATAATTTCAAATGCACAAGGTGTTGTAATGCAGATAGATAATCACTCTAAAAGTAAAGAACCTAGTGGTTGAAAATTTAAAAATTAAAATAGGGAACTTCATCAATCTATTTGTTTTAGTCAACACTATACATCCTTCCAGCCTATCACTTATTATTATAATAGTAACTTTATATTAACAATATTTTACTACATCTATAGTTCATATCACATATAAATTAAATCAATGATATATTGTATTATTTTTATTTTTAATTTAAGATTGTATCATAATAAAAAAAGCAATAACTCCTAAAATAAAAATTCCTACAACTCAGAAAAGTATGAATGGAATATTCCAATAGTTCTGTAATATACAAAATATATAATAAGCTCTATTAAAAATTTGACCACTTTAATTATCAAATTTTTCAAATATAACAAAAACCACTTAGAATAATTTTATAATTGTTATTTTAAGTAATATCGTATTAGCATATAAAGTTAATAATTATAATTTATATACACACATGAACTAATATTCTATAAATTAATAGTATATTGAAATTATAATACAGTTATATAACATTATATAATTTTTAAACTGCAGGTATTTCATCTTCGCTTTTCTCTTCTTTATTTTTATTTGGATCATCTGGTTTCATGGCAGGGAAAAATAATACTTCCTGAAAAATAATTCATTCAAAAATAATTAATTTTTAAAATTATTAATTATAACAATATTAATAACAAAAATTGAATAAAAAGTACAATTTTTTTTATTTAAAGATGATTATATAATGAATTCTTTTTTTAAAGGCCCGGTGCCGATGCGGGTTTTATATATAAAATTTAAACAAAAACATACCTTACAGGAAAAACTCTGTAGCTTTTTTAAAGTGGTTAGATTATTTTTTCTAAACAAGGTTAAAATCAGTAACCTTAAAAGTATAACTTAAAAGTAGTATAGTATTACTAGTACTAATATACCTTCAAAAATCTTAAAATTTTAAATAATTTTTATTTATTACTCCCATGGTAATTAAAATTTTAAAAATTGTACTTCAGTCTGTCCTGTAATAGGTATTTTTCTTATAAATAAAAAAACAAAAATAAAAATTTACACATTTTGTATTGTGTAAGAGTTTTTTTTCTGTAAGATATGTTTTTGTATATAAACCAGCATTGGCACCGAGCACCTTAAACGAAAAATTAATATACCTCATATATCTCAAAAGGTAAAATTACTTACTTTAATATTATTAGAATCTGTTAAAAACATTGTTAAACGATCAATACCAAGACCCCAACCAGCTGTAGGAGGTAAACCATATTCTAATGATGTACAGAAGTTTTCATCAATCAATTGTGCTTCATCATCACCAGCTGCTTTATCCTACATATTATATGAAATATAAATATATATGATATTTAAAATATATACGAGTATACTATTAAATACTATTAACCTATTTTATTAATTATTAAAGTTATATAGATTTATAAGATGGTAATTAAAATAGGTACATAGATTAACAAAAAATTTTATTTTTGGAATAAAATCACTTCATAAATTCATCACATCAATTAAATACTATAAAATTATAAATTTGTTAAGTATAATAAATAGGTAAAATTATTCAGATGCAAAGTAATTTAATTTACAATTAATACTATTTTAATTACATCAAAATAAAACGTGCAAACTATCAAGTAAAGATAAGAAACTAATATTATTTAGAAAATAAACATATAAAAAGACGAGCTGATACTCCTGCCACAGGGATATATAGGTGTGCAAATCATAGTGTTTAATTTTTATTTGAATTTGAATGCAATAATAAACTATTGCATTCGAAAAAAACGATTCTGAGCGAAGTTCAGTCAGATAATGTAGGTATTGATTAATATATTGCGTTTTTTCATCGTTTTTCTAACACATAGGGTGAATATTTTGAGAAATTCAAGTAATGACCTAAATAAAGTACTAACTACATTCACTTTCCAACCGGAAATATGCTGTTCGTAAAAATCGAAGCATTATTTCGGGTCGTAAAAGTGTTTTCAGACATATAAAAAATAAAAAAAAAGACACAAATCATTGTAAAACCAATACATTCTTTGCTTCGCTCAGATTCTAAAATATACCTATATTTTCAAATGTGAAAAGTATTGTTTTTGTTGTTTTATATGCTTAGTATATAAATAACAATAGAATATCGTTATTAAAAAAATACCCAATCATAACTTTAATTTTGACTTTCACATGGAACCTGATATATTATAGTATTTTCTTTATAGTTTTCAGGTATTTTAATTATTTGTTTAATATCATTGATTGTTCTTACTTTATAAATCCAACATTGACATCAATATTTACAATTAATTAAAAATTAATACTAACACTGTTTAAATTAAATTTTACTTTTTAGCCATTTTTTATTTTTAACCCAAAATAATGCTCCGAATTTCCTGAACAGTATATGTTTCCGGTTGAAAAGTGGATGTAGTTGGTACTTTATTTAGGTCATTTTTGGAATTTCTCAAAATTAACAATAAGCGGTAGAATAAACAACATTTTTCACAAAAACTGAAATTTCGATGAATTTCAATATTTCACGATAACTTAGGCAATTTTTAAGGTAGACTTGAAATTTTTTTGGGTGTTCACATAGCTACTATATATATGTGGTAAAATTTTGGAACTGTTACGTTTATTTTTCTACAACATAAAGGACTTTGAATATTTCGTAAAATTCTCGTTTTTATGTATATAATGTTTGATAAAATAGGAAGCTTTGAGTTTCATGGTCTGAAAATTTTACTGAAGTATACTAACATATTACTTAACATATCAAAATATTAGAAATATCCCAAGGCTCAATTTTTTTTTATAGGTGTTTAAAATTTAAATTTCAGTAAAATCAATATTTAAAGTATTTATATGGATCTTTCTTATTTTTATGTATGAACTACGAAGATATTTTTTGTATTTTTCAAAATTGACCCTATGCGGTAGAAAAAATGGCATTTATCACGAAAATTACATTGTCAACGAACTCAATTTCAATATTTTACGATAACTCGAGCAATTTTAAAGTTAGTTATTAAAATTTTATAGGGTGTTCATTTATGTAATACGACTACATTTATGTGTACTACCTATATGGTTCCAATATGTGTGATAAAATTTTGCATTTTAAATATTTCATAAAAAAATGTCAAAATTTTAATCAATTCCTACATTATCTGACTGAACTTCGCTCAAAATCATTTTTCGAATGCAATGGTTTATCATTGCATTCAAATTATAATTAAAATTAAACACTATGATTTGCACACCTATATTCTTGCGGCAGGAGTATCAGCTCATCTTTTTTCCAGTATGATTTTTTTTTTATATGGTTATCTGTGTATCTGTGTTGTAATAAAAAATAATAATTGTATTTATATTTTAAACTAACCTTTGCTTGTTGTTCAAATCGTTCTCTTTGAATCATAGGATCGTTCAACTCTGTATAAGCATTGCAAATTTCTTTTTTCATAACAAATAATTCAAATCGTTCTGTTAAACCTGGTATAGACCGATGCCATTTTGCTAATGGTGACATTACTTGTGGATGGTCACATATGAATGTTGGATTTATGCACTTTTCTTCGAGGAAATCACCCACGAGCTATTAGTTATTAATGATTTATACAATACAATTTTAACAATATTACTTATGTATTAAATTTTACCTTATCTAATAATCTAGCTGAAGTTCTAGGAGGTGGACATTCAATTTCATGCTTTATGCAAATATCATCAAGTAATTTATTTGATTCACTTGATGCTAATTCTGTAGGATTTGGAAGCTTCACTGACAAAATTTCTTCCAAAGCCGGAAACATGTATATCCTTTTAAATGGTGGAGTAAAATCTATTTCTACTGGTTCAGTGTTGGAATCGACACCATCAGGATGGTATTTTATTTTGTATGACCCATAAATACTTTTTACAAGACCTATAAAAGTTATAATTTAATAATTATTAATTATAATTAATAAAAACTTACCAGATAAAAGATCTTCTGTAATCTGCATTAAATCATTGTAATCTGCATATGCCATATAAAATTCACAAGTAGTAAATTCAGGATTATGAGTTAAATCTATAGCTTCATTACGAAATTGTCTACCAATTTCATAAACACGATCAATACCTCCAACTACAAGCATCTGTACATATGTATTTGTTTAAATTAAAAATAAATAAATACAATATATTATTATAATTACTTTATGATAAAGTTCAGGTGCTACTCTCATAAACAAATCCATATTTAGATCATTATGATGTGTGATAAATGGTTTAGCAGTAGCTCCACCAGCAATCATATTCATCATTGGAGTTTCAATTTCAAGAAATCCTAAATTATCCAAGAACTGGCGAACGTAGGATATTATTTTTGCTCTAACTATAAATTTGTTACGCACGTGATCATTTATTATTAAGTCTAAATAGCGTTGTCTATATCGAGTTTCTTTATCTTTTAGACCATAATGTAGATGAGGCAACATATGTAAACAAGGAGTCAACAACTTTATGTTCTTAGGGAAGATAGACAACTCTCCTTTTTTGGTTTTTCCAGGATTACCAGTCACTCCAATTATATCACCACGTCGTATTTTTGATGTTTCTGCATAAAAACTCTCTTCATTTGTATAATGTTTAGCATTTGCCATTACTTGTATTTTAACACCTTCTCCACGAAGATCATAAAAAATCAATTTAGGACCAGATTCACGAATCGCATGTACTCGACCTAAAATAAAAAAATTATTAAATATATATTATCTATCATATAAATGGAGATAGTAAATACAGGTGATAAAAATTAACAATGAAAAAAAAATACATTAAAAATATTTTTAAACATACCTGCAACACTACATTCCTTATCTTGTAAAATTTGAGTTTCAGTCAAAGAACTAAAATTTTCAATGAACTCCTCCAATGATATAGTTACATTGAATTTGTGTGGATAAGGTTCCTCACCATCTTTCTTCATTTGTGCAATGGTTTGTAAACGTAAGCGGAAAAATTCCTAAAATTACTTATATATTAATAATAAACTCTTTATAAAAAAAAAAAAATGTATTCGTTTAAATAAAATGGATATAAATATATACATAATCAATTTCTACTCATACATTAGGACTGATGTCTGCAGATTTGGTAGCATCAGGTGCATTAATTTCTTTTTTTACTGTTGGCTGTTTTTTTGTAATAGTAGCTTCTTTTTCCAATTTTTCTTTAGCTTTTTGTTCAGCTTTTAATCTTCGTTTTAGCTCACTAAAAATATATTTATAAATAAAATAATAAATAAAGATATATTATAAATATTTTCGCTGGACACAGAGTGAACGTAAATATTTACATCATATTTTGCAATATAATTAAGTAATTTTAAAAATAAGTTACACATTATTGAATAATTTATTTTTACATACTTCAGCTAAAATATTTAAAATAAACTTTCTTATTAAATGAATTAAAATTACAGTTTAAATTTGATAGAGATGTGTAGATTTGTATACCTGTTACAAATATTTAAGAACTATTGATTTACCTATATGAATATTTTATTACCTAGGTATGTCAATTATTTTTAATTTTCATTCATAAACAAATTAATTAAAATTGCTTCATTGAAAACAATAGTGAATTAAATTTTAATCACGACCCAACCACAGATAAGATGAAATTATTAATTAGATTTTATATAATCTATGCCTAACCTATTTATAATACTATATGACTTTTTTGTAACATTCACTCCGATACCAGTTTCCGAATGAAATGTTACTATACCTTTGAACCCTACAAGATGTAAATATTAATCTTGTTTGGAACATACACTTTTTTGTCCATTGTCTTATAAACACGCTCATTTTGAAAATTTATATAAATATAAATCTTAATCTAATTTAGATTAATCTCATCTTTGTCTATTCCTATTTTAATTTTAAGGGATAATTAATAACATTATTATTGATAAGTAATGGACTGATTTACTATAAAGTTCAGAGTTCGCGCATATTTTTTCGTGCCAGATAATGTACGTTTTTTTTTTTTTTTTCTAATTAGAATTCAATATTGTACGTACTTCTTTGATAGTGGAGCCTCGGAAACTTCCATCTTTGACGAATTTCACGTTTTAATTATTATATTACTATAATACTAATTGACAATTGTTAACCTGAGTGCATTAATTTTCATATAAATATTCAACACAAAATACGAAAGAAAACATTCAGGAAACCATAACATCACTTATTATAAAATTCTAATGCGAAATCGGCATTCGGATTTCGGACATGAAAACGAGAAGTTAGGTTATACGTGTTGGGCAATTTACCGATTTACGAGGTGAGAAATAATTAAATTAAAACTATCGATAGTATTTATAATCAATCGTATTAATTTAACACTCGAAAACACATTTGAAATTATACGAATTAATTAAAACTAATTATATTTTTTTCCAATTCGACCTAAATAAAATTTCATAAATTATTACAAATGCCTAATGCGATTTTTGTTATTTTATTCGGTTAAAAATTTTAACTCAGAATATCGTTGTCAAATGTTGAAAACTTAGATCATACCTATTATATCGATCGATTTTTATTTTTGTATGTTGATAACAATGATAACAAATGTGACCATGTTAAAAATTCCAAATACCAAATGGCAAATTACAATTATAATTTAGAGTTATTTAAAGTTTAAAACTGAAAATGCGAATGAGCAATTGAGCAAAATCGTTTTGTCCGTTCAGTACTAATATTGATTGTTTTATATTATTTTAAATTTTTCATACAGTAATATTAATTAATACGCGATTTCATTAAGAAAAAAAAAATGGATGTTACTAGAAAACAACTGAATTCAATAAAGGTTATTCATGCCCAATTAATTGAATCGGTAATTAATAATTATTATTGTACCAAAACGATAATATTTTATTATTCATTAAATTATATTTTTTTTATCAAAACCCCATGTTACCTATACCCATTAATTTAAAATATGTTCTTTCAGGATTAATTAAAATCGTGTGTTATTTAGTTTATCATGCATTATTTTTTTTTTCTTAACTGGTTTACCTAAATAATTAATAACCGCCAATGTCTTATGAACGATTATAGATAAATAAGAATATTTGTGTTTATGAAATTGATTTTTTTTATAATGATAATATAATCATTTTTTTAATCTTAATTATGAAAAGGTTTATTTTTTATCATAGGTAAAAAGGCATAAACATAATCTTTTTAGTAATTATGATAAAGAAATTGAACGACTAAAATTAGAACAAGAATCTTTGAAATCACAAATTGAAACTGAATTAGCAAAACGTAAAAAGGAAAATATCATTTATGAAACTGTAAGTATATTAAATCAATTCAGTAATCATACCTATAGGTTTATAAGAGATGGTTATATTATAGATGTATTCATAAAATAAATATATAATTTAAACTTAAGAGTTCAATATAAATAAAATGTCATATTTTATGGTAATTGAATACTTACTATTTATGTATATTTTGTTGATAAATAATATTGTGAAAAATATTAATTAATATTTTTAGTAGCATTATTATGGTAATGTTGTAATAATTACATTATAAAGAGCTGATGATTTTGGCATACATTTAAATTTATTTAGTTGTTTATTAAAACTTATATTTATTAAATATTTTTATTGGCAGAACACTGAAGTAAATGTAAAAAATTCCATTAATGATGTTAATAAAAAAGAAATTTCAACTGTGCAAACAATTTCAAATGAGAATGAAAATAAAGAAATTAACAAATCTGAAAAGAAACAAAAAACTAAAAAAAATAATCCTGGTAAGTATATAAATAAAAATTGTAATCAGAAATACATAAAACTAATTAATACCACTATTTTTATAGTACTGACTACGTATTATTTGATTTAAAATTTAAAATAAAATACTTAAATATTTGGTCAAATTTAAATTTTAGTAGGTTAATTATGTATTTTATTTATTATATAATAATAATATAACTGTAAATAATATAAATTTTAATTGTTGTATAGTAATAGGGGGTTTAGGGAAGAATATGTTTCCTCTGACCACCAATATTATGTGAAATAGTATTTTATTTAACTATTTAATTTCAAATTATTTAGAATATATAAAATATGTAAATTACTATTAAATAAAATTTCATATTGATGATATAATAAGAAATATTTTTAATAAATACCTGTATTGTTTTTATTCATACACATAATTAATTTCATAAGTTTATATTGGTGGCAGATCTAGGATTTTGTTTTAAGGAGGGCCCAAAGTTTATCAAAATAATATTAAATAGATAGGTACATAATAATAATAATAATAATCTACATTTTCTAAATATTAAAATATTGTTAAATTGAAAAGAATGTGAAATTTTAATGATACAATGGCAAATAAAAACTAAACTAAACAGCATAACACAAAATATACGACAGAAGGCCCCTGTGTCCCCTCTTAAATCCGACACGGGTTTAAATTATTAATTTTTTTAAGGAAAATAATTTTATATTTTTTAATTTTAATTTTTAACTGAACTAAAGTTTTATGTTTAATTCAAATATAGAATAATTACAAAAAAATGTATTCTCTCTTTAACTTGAATAATATTTGAACAGTTCAATCAATTAATAATTATAAATAATAATATTAATATAGTAATAAAATATTTTTTATTAGTACCTGTGAAAAGCACACCAGTCGATTTTAGCAGGTTAGATTTACGTGTTGGTAAAATTTTAAATGCTTCAAAACATCCTAATGCCGATGCTCTATATGTAGAAACCATAGATGTTGGAGAAGAAAAGCCAAGAAATGTTGTATGTATATTTATTATATTATTGTTTTAAGTATTTGTATAAATTAATATCAATATTTTAATATCACTTATTTCATGAATGAGGCTCAAAATGATAAAATTGTAATCTCCAATAGACCATAGTATATAATTTTTATCTACACAAAAAATATTATATATTTATTAATATAATTTTTAATTCATATATTATAATCTAATTTATATTTGAATATTTTATATTAAAAATCTTAAATAATATTTTGATAATAAATTTTATTAAAGGTATTTGTAAGCAATAAATCACACATGACCAGTTTATTTTATTATTTATAATAAATATTTATAAGAATTTTAATAATATAATATAAAAATAAAATATCTTATGTCTAGGTAAGTGGATTGGTCAAATTTATTCCAATGGATGCAATGGCTAACCGTATGGTGGTACTATTATGCAATTTAAAACCATCTAAAATTAGGGGAATTTTATCAGAAGCAATGGTAATGTGTGCCAGTTCACCTGAAAACGTTGAAATATTAGAACCACCACCTGGTTCTGTACCAGGTGAATTTATAAATGTAAATGGATACACTAGATCACCAGATAAAGTATTAAAAGTGTTTGAAGAAATTGCACAAGATTTAAAAACTGATGAAAACTTGCAAGCCACGTATAAAGGAATTCCTTGGACAGTTCTTGATAAAGGAGTTGTTGTAACAAAAACTTTAAAAAATGTTAAAATAAAATAGTTAACATTTTTAACTTTATACATCTCTGTATCTTTAAATTGTTTCTTAGATTTTATAATGAATTGTATTATAAAAAAGAATGTGTAGTTTTTTCAGTTTATTAAATCTAAGATACTCAAATGACTAATTATATTTTATTTTGCTTCTAAACATTAACTAATTATACATTATTAAAAGAAATGGCTATAAGCAGTGGCGGATTTAGGGAGGGTGTTTGAAAGCTGTAGTACCCACCGTTCCACATATTTTTATTAAAAATTACTTTTATTCTCTATTCCTCCTCCTTTTTCTAACAAGAGGCCTCATTTAATGTTAATTAATGATTATATGTTACATTGTTTATAATTTTTTTTATTGCTTAGTTAAGTAATAAATCTTAATTACGTGCACATTGCAAGATTGGTTTTCTTCACTGTTTAAGTATCAAATTATTATTTTTTTTTTTTTTTTGCCTCCCAAATTGTACATTATAAGTACTTCAACACTTTTATTATCAAAATAGCATTTACCATAAAACAAAATCCTAGATCTGCTACTGACTATAGGTTTAGATTTTTCCACATAAAAAAATTTGAATAGTCTACTTTTTAAATTATGTCAGTCTTTTTTTCAAATTTCTCAATAGTTTTCTTGTGCAGTAAAAAATACTTAAGAAATAGGGGCAACACAATTTATAGAAACACTAATATTTTTGATTTTATAAATTATATACTATTTAAATTTGTTTTCGTTTAATGGTAACATTAATTTTATGTTTTGTTTTTCATTATAGTTTTGTTTACAAATTTCAATCGTTTTAAACATAAGTCTTAAGAATAATCAGTTCTAAACTTTTAAATCCTAACGTTAAACTTATATAATTTAATTACTACCTTCATTACTGTATTAAGTGTATATAAATAAGTACTTAATACACTAATTTATTAAACCTATGAACATTTTAATTTTACATTATTTAAACTGTATAATAATAATATAAAATATGTTCAAAAGTTTTTAAATGGGTACAGTAATTATTTTAATAAAAATGGATTTTTATTTAGTTTAAAATAAAATATACTCGTATAATAATTAATAATGAGAGTTTGGTATTTTGTATAATTTAATGCATACATTAAAAAGTTTTTATTTAAAAAATATGAGTTTAATTTATTTTTTTTTTTTTCAGTAATAGATAGTTATTAGTTACTATTTAATTTTTATAAACAGCACTTCGTATAAATAAATTTTCATAAAAAAATCAACTACAATAGAATACCTTAGTTTATACATAAATGATTAGAAAACATTTTTCAAATATATCAACAAATTATTTGGTATATATAATTAATTATAATGCACTGAAAAAATTGATTTCAATGTACAAAACATAGTGAATATACTTGGATTATGGTAAATAGTTTTTCTTAAAATTTTATATGGTAGGTACTAAATTCCCCAAAAAATTTGTTATAACTTATAATGCATGTATTTAATGATTATGTTTATGTTCATTTAAAAGTAGGCAACCAAACACACTGTAAAGTACTAAAGAATAAAATAATAAATATATCGTATCAAAGTGGAAATATTAGTAAATTAGTAAAAAAAAAAAAAGCAAGGGAAGGGATACAGGTGTAATGTGTAGAGTATAGTGTTGAATTTTGATTAACATTTGAATGCAATGATAAATTATTACATTCATGAAAACGATTTTAAGTGAAGTTCATCAGATAATATATTATGTATTATGTATTGATTAACATTTTTACATTTATCAGTCTCTAAACTAACCTAACCTTAAGACATATATCATTATGTTTCAATAAAATTTTCCAAATGTCATGGCTTTTTTATTCATTTTTATTCAAAAAGTATTGAGAAATAATAAGAATACTTGTATGGATTCATAGAATTTCGATTAAACTAAAAATAACAATTTTTAACAGCTGTAAAAAAAATTGAGACTAGATTTTTTTAGTATTTTAGTATCATGTTAAGTATTATGTGAGTATTCTTCAGTAAAATTTTCAGACTTTAAAACCCAAAACTGCCAATTTAATCCAACATTATATACATAAAAACAAGAATTTCAAACTCAAAGTTCTATATACTTGTAAGTCCCTTACTTGAAAATTGCCCGAGTGATCGTGAAATATTGAAATCGAATTCATCAAAATTTTAGTTTCTTGAAAAATGCCGTTTTTCATCATTTTTTTGTTCTTTTTCCTATCGCATAGGGGGGTTAATTTTAAGAAATTTAATAAATGACCTAAACAACATCCACTTTTCAACCGGAAACATATGCTATTCGTGAAAATCGGAGCATTATTTCGAGTAGTAAAAGTGTCTTTAGAAGTTCAGACATAATAACAAACAAAAAGAAAATGAAATAATCACACATCATTGTAAAACCAAAACATTTTTCGCTTCGCTCAAAATCTAAAATTCAAACTCCCTAAATTATTATTATTTTGTTAGTAATGAATATTACTATTCAATAATAGTAATATTAATACGATTAGATAGGTCAATTATTTACCCATTATTTGATAGTTCAGTGATTTATCTGGATAATTAAAAATATTACTGTGGATTAGCAGGGAATGTAATATTTGTTCGATGTTTTATATTTTTAAATAAATAAAAAAATGTATCGTTTCTTAAACTAATTTTGTTATGTCCGTACATTGCGATTGCACCTTGTGCGAACACGAAAATTGGAAATATACAGTTTCGCACTCATTTAAGTAGGTAGTAATGTCTATTACTCAATTAAAAAGAAAAAGAAAACGGTTACATTTCATACTCTCGAGAAAATCAAAAATTCCCTACCGACGTAATGAACGACATAATGATGTAAATATAAATTAGTTTTTTTGATCTGATCTGTCCGAATAGTTACCATCGAGTATTTATATACTGCCCTACCATTAACTGGTCGAAATTCGAAAGAGTGCGAACCGCATGACGTATATTATTATTTATTAATTTTACTTTCTTTCGAACGCGTAAACATTGTATACGGTATACCTATATTAAAATACGGTCGATTCGCCCTAATGACATTTCACTCGTTTTGTATTTTCGAAAATTATACAATATTTATATTTTATTTTATCAGAGACTGCATATTGCCGTAGAAAATTAAATTCATATTCATCAGGAGTTTATAGTTATAAAATTAATATTTAATATTTATCGTCAATTTGAAATAAATAAATGAAGAACGAAATTTACATAGATTTCTCGTATATAGTCGTATGGGTAATAATTATTATTATTATTTTATGGACCGATTAAATTTTCAAAATAAAACGCCGTCTCAACTATTTCACAACTGTATATTTTTTCAATAATCAACGTGTGCCGAACAAACCGAAAATCATTTCAAGACACAAAATATTCATGTACCTGGGGACTTACCCGAAACCCCACAAACCTGGATTTTTTACCAATCGTCCATATAATTCCGCTAATATAATTATTTTTATTTAAAAGTAATATTTTTCAACAAAAATAAAAACGATCAAACGTATTAGGTACGTGTTTTAGGTATAATGCGCATAGGCATATTCATAATCCATATTATATTAATAAAATAATAAGAAATAAATAGGTACTTACTATAACCAGTGATCGAATTAGGGTGACGCAGGTGCAGAGTTCTTTTCAATTTTGTTTATATTTAGAGAGTACCCTTTCAAATTAATTTCATTAGAACGGAAGGACAGAAGACGGAACGCGTTATTTTATAAAATAATATTTAAACTTTGATCATGTAGGTACATTTGCATTGAATAAGATAACAAAATAAGACGAGCCGCATGGGATACAGGTGTGCAAAATCATTGTGTTTAATTTTAATTTTAATTTGAATGCAATGATAAACCATTGCATTAGAAAAACGATTCTGAGCGAAGTTCAATCAGATAATTTTGGAATTGATTAAAACTTTGACATTTTTTATAAAATATTTAAAGCGCAAAATTCTATCACTCATACGTATAGTAACTACATAAATAAACATCACCCTATAAAATTTTCAAATCTCCAACTTCAAAATTGCCTAAGTTATCGTGAAATATTGAAATCGAATTCGTCAAAATTTCAATTTTCTTGAAAAATGTTGTTTTTTCATTTTTTCGTCGTTTTTTCTGTCGCATAGGGTCAATTTTAATAATTTCGAAAAATGACCTAAAGAAAGTACCAACTACATCCACTTTCCAACCGGAAACATATGCTATTCATGAAAATCGGAGCACTATTTCGGATAGTAAAAGTGTCTGAATAAAAAAAAAGATCCACATCATTGTAAAACCAATATATTCTTCGTTTCGCTCATAATCTAAAATTATTTGAACTATTTGTTTAATAATTCATAATAAAAACTAAAGTGTTTTTATATTTTATTTATCATAATTATAATTATATTTTATCACATTAGCGCATTCTAATAGCGTTTTCCATCAATTTTATTTATTTACTATAGTGTAGCCTGCATTGCTGTATTACCTACACTTCACACTACAGACACTACAGTACTACACGCATGTAAAGTACCTGTAACAAATACTTATAAAATTAAATAGGTAATAATTTGACACCGCTGAAATTGACTGTGTAATTTTTACAATACTATCATTTCCCATGATAGGAATGTGTCATGCAACAATTCTATCGCCTACTGTCATGTATACAATTCGATAATAGTAGGAGCTATCGTGCTATCCATGGTAGATAGTTGACATTAATGTGGTAATGCTATCACGACATTACTGTTATTGTGTACCTATTTGTGTTACATTTTATGGTGTTAACGGGGCTTTATTGATAATATCATAAATTTTTATATTTTAATATGTTTGTATTCTTTAAAATATGTATATGTTTAATATTAGATAAATAATTATTTAATAAAAGACAATTTTTCAAAAAAAAATATTCATTGTGATTGATGTTATATTGTAATAATTTGATGTAGATGAATGGCCAGGAAGTGTGGGGGCAGTGGCGAAATTTACGGGAGTGTAATTTACAGGGTTCCCCATTCCCCCAATATACTTAAGTTAATAATAAGAGTATAATACATAGATTATTTTATAAGTATATTTTTTTACAATTTATTTTAAATTTATATTATCGCTCAATGATGGTTACTGTCTTAATTCCTAGTAATGCCTTATGCACATCATAAACATCAAGTTTATCAAGTTTTTACTCATCAGTGGCGTATTTAGGATTTTAAACCAAGAAGGAATATAGCTATAAAATAATCTATGTATTATACTCTTCTAATTAACTTAAGTATATATTAAGGGCCCCTATAAGTTACACACCCAACACTCCTGTAAATTCATCTACATCAAATTATTACAATATAAGATATAACATCAATCACAATGAATATTTTTTTTGAAAAATTGTCTTTTATTGAATAATATTAGGTAAACATATACATATTTTAAAGAATACAAACACATTAAAATATAAAAATATATGATATTATCAATAAAACCCCGTTAACACCATAAAATATAACTTGGAGTCCTCTTTCATTTTTTTCCAATTCAAGCACTGACTAATAACTAAATAGTTAACAAAATAATCAATTCATTCCTTAAATTATTCTATTTTTATTTTTTTAACGTAAAGATTTTCGACAAAAATATAACACCGTATTTCATATTTTATTTTTTAAGTACATACTGCATGTTCTATTTTTTATCAATATAATTGTTTAGGTACTGTAAAATAAATATGTTAATCTATAAAAAAAAAAAAAAAACATTTCATTATACATACACATATTGACATATTGTTTTATTTATACTCGTTTAAAATATTTCGTATTAAAAATAAAAATAAATATTTACACATTACACTACATCCCTCGATCGTCGTAATTTCGTATACTTACTAGTTCGGTTTTAAAAACCAAACACGTTACACAACTGACACGAATTTCACCACATGAACGGATTGTCAAAATTATTTCGTTTTGCTTCAAATTTTTGAATATGTACAAAATACCAATGTCGGCTAAGGCTACTCATGGAATTCGAACGGGCTTGGATTTGTATGCAATTAAAAATGGTAAAATATACATTTTATTTACCAAAATATGCAAAAATATGTATTTACATTTTTATAAGAGAATCACAAAAATAATTTATTTATTGAAATACATCAGTGATTGGCATTTGGCTATTGGCTGTTCGTCTTAATATAATATAATTCAGAAATAAAATAAAATAATTTAGAAATTAAATTTATAATTCACATTTATTTTTTTGTAAAACCAAGGATATTTTGGTTTTAACTTTATCTGCGACTCTTCCATTACACTCAAGAAGTCGATACCTAGTATTTATTATAATCTGTAAACTTTCATGAAGTGTTAAATTCTTGTTTTGTAGTTTAATTATGACTTGGGATAAAAAGAAAAAAATATTTTTTATATACGCTAAATCATTTTTTAAATTTTGACAGCTGAACCGATTGTGTGTAAAGTGTAATACTAATACACTTATACCCGACAAATTATATCTCATCTTGGATTTTATAATATATTATAGTTCTATAAGCCAAATTTTTTTGTCCAGTATTTAACAATTTTAAATATGGTAACCCTACCTATAATATATTACTAATATAGTCGGGACAAAGAATAAAGAGCATTTCATACATTTTGGAGTCATTGGCGAATAAAATATTCAAAAATTGTATTTGGACAATAAGATAAATACCATATTTATGTAGTTAATAATATTGTTATTTTTCGTAGTGTCAACATAACATTAACAAGGAAAAAATCTAAGACTTAAATATAACAAAATAATTGAATATAATAAACGCACAACGGCACAACGAATACAAGATAAAATAGCGTATGTCGTATACTATTATAATTATTATTAATTATTAAACACGGTACCTAGTTTTAAAGAATAACTATATTCGGATTTTATAAAAACTAAAACTTATAATATACTGTCTTAAACTTTAATTTTGAATAATTATTTTAAAATTGGAAATATTTCAGCCATGGTTTTATCCAGTGATTAACTATAGTGAGTGGCATTATTTGAGTGCAAATTTAGTTCATGGTTAGTGGTAGCAAGATCTATATAGATCTTGGAGTAGTAGGTATATAGGGAACTACTAGTGTGACATAATTGCCAAAATAAGTGTGATAATATGTAATTTATTCCATGAAATGCGCGGTGTCCACCGGTTTCTTTCTCTCTCATTGGCGTATCCTCAAATAATTAAATATTATATTATAGCCATAGATTAAATACACATTACACTTAGATCTAATACATTATTGTATATTATTTAATCTATGTTCTTTTGGTTTTTCGTCTTAAACACGGTTATAACCTAACCGTGGTCTTAAATAATATTATCGGGGGGGATGAAGAATGTTCTAGAAACACGAGTTACCACACGACGAACGAACTGCGCATTTCGTTTATCATTTCATTTTGCGCATTTGTGTTGTAAGGAGCAATTCCGTATTTCTGTGACATTACGATAAATTATTAAAAATTTGGAACGTGGTTTATGTGAATATCACGCTTTAGTGTGCGTTGAACTTGGAATAATTATTTTAAATTTACTGCACGCGAAAAAAAACTATAAAAATGAACAAGGTAACTTTTGCCGTGTATTTCTTTTTACTATTTTCGACTGTTTATGCCGGTCCGCTCGCGTACGGAATTTGTCAAACTGGATGTAATGCTCTGGCAGTAGCTTGTTACGCTGCAGCGGGTACAACGTTTGGCGCCGGTAATTATTTTAAATACATATTTGAAATATTGAAAAAAAATATTGCATAATTTTAATTGGTATGAATAAATATTTTGAACAGTGACTTTCGGTGTTGGAACGCCAGTAGCTGTTTTGGCGTGTGCTGGAGCGCAAGGTACGTGCATGGCGGCATGTATAGCTGCAGGGCTTACACCGACTCCGTAAATATGTGAATCGGCGATTAATATAATATAATTAAAATTAAAATACATAACATACATTGAAACTTATTAATAAAACTAATCTATTAAAAATAATTTTTTCTTATACGTTTGTAATTAACTAGTAAAGACTAAAATATTAAAATATCGTATTTAATTTGAAAAAAAATCGAGTTTATATAACTGAAAAGTGTATAACGTGTAATTTTCAAAATGTTTTCAACTTTTCAAGTACCTATCTATATTAAAATTAAGTAAATAAAAAATGACTGTATTGATTTAAAATATTTTTTTTTTTATTTCCTTCGTTTTTAGGTGATTTTTTTACACGTTTAAGAAAATAATTATGTATTGTAAATTAAAAAAAAATGAACATCACGAGGTTTTCTTAGACGTATATTATAATATTATATTATAGTGAATTCTCTACTATTTCAAACCAATTTACGCATAAGCAATTAAACATTTAGTCTACATGAATAATATTAATCAGATGGTTTATTATATCTCCATACAAAAGGTGTAATAAATTTATATTTTAAAATTAAATATAGCATTAAGGTAAGGTTTGTTTTGATGATAATTGATAATTATGTTTTTTCCATATTTTAAGTCTACCTAAAATATTACAATTTTTTTAAAAACAAATTGTTTTATTGTGTAGTTAAAAGATCATAAATACTATTCGTATAATATAATCGTATAAAGCAGCAGGGGTCTTCAACCCGCGGCCCGCGATCACATTTGAAATTTAGCATGTATATTTTCTATTTCCATAAAATTATAATCGTTATCGTAAATATTTTGATATTTTAATAAAATAAAAGATTTGTAATTAAAAAAAAAAAGTTAATCCATATATGTTTTAATAATAATAATTTGTAATTTAAAATGTACCTAATCATAAAAATTGTTATAATAAAACTAAATTTTTGTATAAAATACATGTTTTTACTACGAATGCGGCCCTCGAGATTTTTAAAAAATACATGGCCCCGCTACATAAAAAGGTTGAAGACCCCTGGTATAGAGTGATATGATAATACATACATTACTGTGATGCTGTTTCTTGTGGATAGCGTATAAAGCCGTGGTAAATCCGTTGTCATTGTTCATAGGGATACTGAGACGAACGATTATATAAATATTATATACAATGTACCTGCTTGGTTGAATAATATCAGTCGTCA
Source organism: Tetraneura akinire (assembly GCA_021307375.1). Classification (NCBI taxonomy): domain Eukaryota; kingdom Metazoa; phylum Arthropoda; class Insecta; order Hemiptera; family Aphididae; genus Tetraneura; species Tetraneura akinire. Next base: position 16,420,899 of record JAIUCT010000001.1, read on the forward strand.
AATTTATAACAAATTTCGTCTAATGAAAATATAAAATAAATATACAATAGTAATAGTAAGTAGTATAAGTTATAAGTATACTGTATAGGTACATCTAAAAAAAAGATACGTAATTTATATGACGCATTAATTTTTTTTACCCAATATTTCAGATATGAAAGTATATTATATTTTAAATACTTTTATGATTTATTAATTAAAATATCGTGAATACCCTCACTGAAATAATTTAAGAATAAATATATTTATAAGTCGTAGTCAATTGTCGTGTAATTATATTGTGGCGTATAATATTAGGACCTACCACGTGTGTGGTGTATATAAACGAAAACATACATACTAAACAATAGCTATAAGCTATAACCTATAAATTATATTGTATCAATGATGCTTTGAGAAGAGTTGATGTACTCGTCTTTCCCCCTTGCGGCTATTATTTATGTTTAACCGATATTTCTTTTATTATATAAATCATATCAATAAATTACGTCGTGTTTAATGATGAAAACGATACTATAGATCATAAAATAATTGAATTAATTATATTGTTAAACATAACTACACGAGAATAAGTATCAGGATTGATAGGATTATTTGATATAATCGCACGGTTAATTAGGTACTGATAATAATAATTAATACTATCTAATAGCGATACTTTGCACCAAAATTTTCACTATATGATCATAGACGTGTCCAATCATCCAGAGTTCCAGATCTTATTATCAGGACTCAGGAGTGCAAGGTGCAACATCAATAAAACTTTTAAAAATGTTATCAATATTTTTTTACGTTATGATGTAAAGAGATTTAATTATAATATATATTGACAGAATTTTAACTTGATATAATATTAACCATACAGCATATACTGGTAATATTAACTTCAAACAAAAAAACAATATTCCTAGAACAATTATTTTTATCATAATATATTATATTTTACATGGATTTTTCCTGTTTTCGGTATGTATTTTAAATTGGCGAAGAAATAAAGAATATTCATGGAAATGTTTCTACGACTAACCTAACCTAATATTATTTTTTCACCTTTAAAGTATACGCTCAATGAAATTTGAACCGTGATCGGCATCGTCATGCGCTCTCCATTGGAGACTACAGTGTAGAAATTTGATCATGTTGAAAGTTGAACTAATTTACTAGTTTAGTCTTTAGTGCCAAACTGTTAATGCCCAATGGTGACTTTTAAACCGTTATTTATATATACGTATTATATTAAATATTAAAATGCTGAAAAAATGTATTTCACAAATGTAATGTGTTACAGTGTACAGTGGCGTATCCACGGGGGGGCTGAGGGGGCTGCAGCCCCCTCCGAAATTTCAGGAAATCTTAAATTATTATTTAATTAATTAAATAATATAATACGGCAATACGTTGTTTCTATAACCACATAAGAATATCCAAAGACGAAAACTTGTACAACGTCATGCATATCTATGTTATCCATAGAACTTATTTTATCGTATAAGATCATGATGTTATCATATTCACAAATCACAATATCACATTGTTATTATTGATATTCACAAATAATTGTTTTTATGTACTTAATTATAATCAATAATAAAATACGATTATTGGTATCAAACTATTAATTACTTACTATGAACGTTGTAAGTTGTAACACACATTTAGTCGTGTAACATTCATTTTTGTAACACTTACTTTACCCTTTTTTTTATTAAATAAGTAAATAACAAAAACAAGTTTTAGTTTCATCTATTTTTTACCTACAGTTTTAAAAATGAGTAATAAAAAACGTGCACAAGGTTCATTGATTAACTTCTTCAGCAAAAAATCTAAATCTGAGTCTAAATCTGTAAGTACTCTAAGAATTCAAATTATCTCATTCGCATTATATTTTTAATAAAACAAAATTTTATAGGAATTACTATAAACAGTTGTTAAATAAATTTTTAATTTAACAAAGATAAATAATAAACTAAAAAAATAATTTTTACTGGGTAAGTTGTAAAAACGAAAATGATAATACATTTAACTAATTTTGCCTTTTGCTTTTGTTTTAAGCTGCATGATATATTAAGTTATATACTATTTAGTAGAACTGTTAAATATTTTAATGCTAATCTTATTTTTAACCGATCTCAAAACATTCAATTACTATTCGAGTACCTTTTTACTGGAAATAATAATTTATATTATGTAAAATTAATTTAAATACGGGGAAAAAAAAAATTATAATTATAATTGAAGGGCTTGCAGCAACAACCAGATAAATCCAATTTTGTAATTTTTCAGTACAAAGTAAATTTAGTTTAAAAACTATTATTTATGCTTAAATAGAGTCAATAAAATATGTTTGAATTCTATATCTACTCATTTATACATACTTTTTGGAAGTTAGAATTAAAAAAAAAAATTTTGATATTGAAATATTGTAAGTGAAAGTTGAAGGGAGCATTTTTCTATCTGGTTGTTGCACCGAAAAGCACTGTATTTTTTTAGATACTTAAATAAAGTTAATTATACTTTTAAATTTTGTAGCATTTTTAATGCTATGGTCAAGTAGAAATACTAAATAACAACTTAAGTCTCTAAAAAAAGTCATATCATAATACCTGTGTTATTAATTTAGTAACATATGAAATTATCTTCGAAACACAACATCTGAGTCGAGGCTTGTAGGACTAGCTCTATTATCTATTCATAGAGATGTAGATATTACTGATGATATGGTACTAGATAAGTTTTCAAACAGTGGAAAAGCTAGACGACTAAAATTAACAATATGATGAAAATAATAATTTTTTGTTTTAAAATTTTAAATATAGTTGTTTTAATCACTTATTTTGCAGTTGTTTTTTTTTGTTGTAACTGATCAGCCCCCCCCCCCAAAAAAAAATTTCCTGGATACGCCACTGACAGTGTACACTTTATTTAAAAAAAAAAAGTGCGATGAAAGTCGTTATCAAAATGTAAGAAGTTGTCTAAGATCTGTGCATTTTCAAAAATGTTTAAATTTCTTTAAATTCTACCAAAAGTACCAACTTAAACGTTAAACCTTTGATTACGTAAAAATATACCACTTGACGGTTGGTGCATGCTGATCGAAGTTCAAATTTCACTTAGCGTACTGTAGGCGCAATAAGTACTCTAGAAACTAAATTAAATTGTTTATACGTGGTCGTATTTATTTTCAACGAAATAAAGAATAGACACCTATTATTGCAGGCGCCTTTCCATCACAACATCTACGTATTTTACGGTAATCAAAAACAAATTTATTTCTGTAAAAAAAAAAAAAACGAAATGCACTTTTCTCTTTTTATCGAGATTTATCATTAGAGTTTTATCGTGAAATAAAATTTAATACAATTACGAAATTATTGTTATATTATGTCATTACTCATTATGATTATTATTATGATGTTAAGATTAAAATGTGAAAATGTATTATTCAACGACGGTGACGATTAACTATAAAAACGGTAAAATAATAAAACAATATGCGGCAAATCATAAAAAGAACGTTTAAACAATAAAATAACTGATAAATAATATCTTATTTCAATTATTCTTTTCTCACGGGCAAACCATAGGCACAGAATAGACCAGAAGGGGCACTACACCGTTTGATGAAAATGTAAACAAACGAAATCGACCTAACATAATAGTGACAACATTGATAAAATGAAATTATTGTACACTTATTTTACCATAATAATGTACCAAATATTACAATATTAGGTACATAGTGTTGTTAAATCATAAATGGTGATTTACCATACAAGATATCAAATTAATTTAGTACACGGCTATACATGTCATTTGTATGTTAGGCCTTAGGCCGTGGTTTTGTATTTCAATTTCACTGTCTTATACACAAGACCGTGGATATAGATTTAAATTTAAATAAAAAATTTTATATCGCAGAAAATAATATAAATTAGAATTTAGAAGAGTTATATATATATATTATATATTTTTTAATTTTTGTAAAACCATAGAGAGAACTTGATAGTAATATAAGGAGTAAAAATGTGAATCATATTTTAATTCCCAAATTTAGTTGTACACAATCAGATGCCGTCTTTACTGAGGTTTTATTTCCACAGTATTTAACCCAACATCTTTTGTACGAAAGATATTTTGACTTCACCGTAATAAAATTATTTACTTTACAGTATGTAAACTATGTAAATAAAAAATTACAACTAATTTACAAGTAAAATGTAAATATTAATAAAATGTGAGAAGAATCGAACGAGTTCAAAAATTACAAAATCGCACATATATTATCTCAAATCAAAATCTCAAAATGGTTGAAACCTTGAAACAAAACATTCAACATAAACAGATAATCAACAAATATTCATTGTTGCAAATTTTTTGTAAAAGATATTTTTTTCATGTTTAATGATTAATCTGCCGGCAGGTCGATTTTGGTTTGTTTATATTTTTCGAATTTGCATTGCTTTAATAGGCAGTGTCCAGGCTATGCTATAGGTATGTTGTTTCCGTTTTACCTATAATTTGTATAATATATATTATATTATACAATAATATTTACTGATGGGTACCTTATACATTATTAAAAATATCTGAATAAAATATTTATATAGACCTGTGGGTTAAATATCTTTTGTTTATATTATGTACATTATAAACCCCAAATAATATACAAAATATTAACAATTTAAATGGAATGAAACATTGAAATTCTTAATGTTTTACACGTCTTATTTTTCACACAGAGACTGAGGCTTATTTGCTGCGCGGTTAAAACGTCGCGGTTTCATTGCATATAAATTATAACATAATATGATATTATTATAGTACATAAAGTGACCACAGTTTTACAGGTTCAACAGTTGAATTTTAAAATTGTATAATTTACTATTTGATGACAAAATAATAGAATATCCCATCTGATATTATTGGATTTTAACATCAATCAGTAACAAATTTCAATTATTGTTCATGTACATGTTGTATTATAATTTATAAATCAATTCAGATAACGCCGGCGGTATAACAACCTCATGTGGAGGTTTCGATAGCGGTTCGATGGCCACGTGCGACGAAAACGTGTCTGTGGCACTGTACATAACTACGTTACATGAAATCCGCTCTTGTTAACAAACCGGGGTGAAACTTTTCTGTGTGGCCGTGGCGCCAGCTTACGGTAGATAAAAATATGAACGATGAAATGGTATCTCCACACAACATAAATTAATAATTTATTAATATATCCACATTAGGATTTTCTATATTATGCGAGTTAAAAATTTATTTTTATTATCAATGGTATTAGGTATGTGGTTTTAATAAAATATATTATACCTAACACATTACATTTTATTTTGCCGCTGAAATGAAATAGGTAATACCTACTCGTATTATAGTCGTATGATATCCGAACGAAATGCGCGTGGAATTTTCAAAATAATAAATCTTTTCAAAACCATTATGAACAAATACTAATATATTATATTAATAATCTAACGTTCTAGCGATTGGTCGTTATTGGTAGCAACTATTCGTCTCGTCGACGATTCCAAGTTCTTCCGACGATATCCATTACCGGTTACCGGGCGTATACCATTTGGCATTTACCGGACCTACGTCGAAACTGCGGTTACGCGTGGATTCCGCGACTGTGTCGTATTTCGTATGGAAGAAACGATGAAACGAAATCGGAAGAAAACAAATTCGAAATCACGTGAAAGAAATAGTGAAATACCACACGCGGCATTACGACAATAACATAATAGGTATTTATTATTATCAACCTATTAACGATTTTACGTGTCGGCCGACTGCAAACGTGGTTAGTGTCAAACATTGCGTTTATTGCGTTTGCTTCTCAGATATAGATAATAAATAATAATTGTTTATTTTATATATCTGTAGTTTGCTTAGAGTCTTATCGTACCTAACCTATTTTGCGGCGTCCTCGCCCCTGAATCCTGAAAGTTTACGCCTAGAGTTATTCTTTTTAATCCTGGCCGCGATCGCTGGTTAGTAAATATTGGTTATGTATTCAATAATTGGTAATATTTTTGATCCGTGGCGAAGAAGTTCTAATAATTTAGTTGGACGAAATAGATTTTAAGATTCACGATTAAATGCATTCCAAGAAAAGCAAAAACTATTATAAATTTATAATAATATTACCGCCGACATAAATCCATACTAAAATTTTTAAATTGTTCATCTTACATACTCATATCTGCTCGTATAAACGCAAATAAGGGGGACGTAACCCCCAAAATATTTTGTAGCCTTTATATTATATATTATTGGTAATAATCGTAAATGTGTAAATTGTATGAAAATATATACGCGTATGTAAAAAAATTTTAGCTCCCAAATATAAAATTTAAATTTTGTCTTTCACGTTATTATTGAATTCTCAATGATTTTATTTATTTATTTTTTTTTTTAAATAATTAAAATTTTTTTTTCTCAAAAACATCCCCCAAAATTTGTTTTAAAATTTACTCTATGAACATACCATATACGTTATATAACGCAGCTTGTGAGTGACTATATTTTAATATAGGTAATATTAAACATAACGTCTATATTTATTTTGTGTAAACGTGATAACAATAGCCGATATTACAAAAATGGTAGTTATCGTACTAATGTGTGTGTAGACGACACGAAATATGTGGAGTAGGTATGTGTAAAATATACGTTATACATACTAACGGAAGAATGTAGGACATCGCCCGTCGATGACTGATGACAGTATCGTCGCAGGTATAGGTGAGGCATGAACAACGCGATCTGACGCATCTCGCGAGTTCTTCCATATTATTTATTTATATTTTCATTTATTATGTGCGAGAAACGACTGTGACGACGGGAAACGGGAAGTCTAGTGTTTCAGTCGTTTTACAGAATTTTCATAAAATATTAATAATATAAAAAACTATACCTAATAAATATATAAAAAAAAATCTCGTCTGAACGGCGCTTGTTTCTACATAAATTTAATAAATTGATATTTTAAAATTTTAATATATTATTATTAATTAATAATTATTTGTGTTGGCACGTTCGCAAAATAATATTGAAATATTTTTCACACGATTCGACGATGTTCAAAACGCCGGAAAAAGAGGTAAAACCGTCATTTTTAATATCATAATATCGTGTGATGATTTAATTATAAGGTATGATATAATAATATGTAACGTTCAAATTCCGTCGATAACTTTAGCGGGATTGACTTTGACGCACGTGCTTATAAAATACGCCGTCATAAATACAATAAATTACCTCGTGGACGAATGTGCGATTCGAAAAATATAATCGATCACATTTCGTACGTGATTATCAAAATATTTAATATATATTTTAAAACACGAGTATTTAATAATTCCATAATGTACGAACTCGTGTTAGTTGTAAAGTGTATAGTAAATTGTTAAACTAACATTTTTGGTGATGTTTTTTTTTCTAATATACGTCTATAGACATACGTATAAGACAAAATCAATTTAATTAAATCATAAAAAACGCGTTAAAATGCATTTAAATATTCAAGCACTCCATTACTCGAATGCCTACCTATAGACGTATTAGTGAAAAATTGTAAAGTGAATAATATAGACGGACGACATTAAAAAAAAAATAAATCATTTTTATATGTATTATAAATTATAATGTTATTTAGAGTGTATATTAAAATTCTTATAACGTGAATATTTAATGATATTATAATTATACGAATACGTTTATAAAATATAATTTAATTGAATATTTTAGTTAAGTGCGTTATACATTATACTGATACTTATTGGTTATTATAAATATAATTATACTGTTTTAGTGTATTATAATGCTATTTTTATAATAATACATTATATACAGTAAATATAGTTATTAAATTTTAACAAATTACAATTTAAAATTTTAACGTTAATGTTATATTGTTATATAAATATTATGGTATTTTATATAATATATAGGTATATATATGAACATCGGGAAATTCTGACATCATTTTAACTTTTATCGAATATCGTGCTATTAACTGTGTTCGACAAAATGGTTGCAATTTGTTTTTAAGTTTAGTAACTCTTGTAGCTTAATATATAATAATTAAATTATATCTGCTATCAAATATTATTAAATATTCAAATAGGTAATTATTATAATAACTTTATTATTACCCTGTGTATTATATAAAGTAATAATTTATTTTTATTTAATTTTTTTAACGTTTAACTGTGTCTGTGCACTTAGTAAATACATAAATATATGTACAATGTAAAATGTACAGGTATTTATGATACGAGTAACGAGTACATCAATCATAGTTTAAAAGTAGAAATAAAAATTTATTAATCGAAAATTGGTTTTCACAAAAAAATGTTATTGTTGTTCACTTGTTCATGGATAGATATAATTGGACAATTAAATTTTTTCTAGAATAATAAAAAAAACAATGTTTAACGATATAATAATATATAAGATATGACCCATTTATTATTATTATTATTATAAATTCTTGTTGCCATTAATGTAAAGTGTATGTAAATAAAATTAATACGTCCTAAATTCCTATAACGTCGAAAATCGTTTTCATATACAAATTTGTAATTTATATAAAATAATAATCGCATACAATACGAATAAATAATAAATTAAAATACAGTAAATTCTATAAATTAAAATATTATTATTAGTTATAAAGTTATAAATTTATAATATATTACAAGTACCTATATGATTATAATAATACAATAGTGAACTAATGTAAAAATACATGTGTGAGTATATTATATACATATATTATTGTCTTTACGCTATTTTGTTATTCTACATAAACTTAAAAAGTATAAAATTTTAAATTTATGCTGATAATGTTGTAAACGTGACGGGATTTATACATTAGACAACGACAATAATAATTTGTCTTCATTGTTAAACATTGATACACTAACTACACACATATATATATATAATATATACCATGTATGGTATTAATACATTGTATTCTATCGTCAGTTTTAGAAAGTGTCGCAATTCTTCGTTAAAAAATACAAATATACCCGTATATACTTATAGTTTGACCACTACAATGTGTAATATACTAATAATGTATATACCCATTATAACTAAATAAAGAAAAAAAAATAATATAATATAGATTTTTGAACCACACGCGTTGTACTATTCTAAATTCTTATATATACATCGATATAAGATTCAATTCGTTCGATTGTTATAAATTGAAACTAAATTACAATAATATAATATATTATTCTTCTTCTTCGTCTCTTTTGCTTTCTCCCCGAAGTCTCTATTTGGTCGCCGCACTCTTATGGTCCTCAACTCGTACTCTCGCGTATGTCTCATTCATAAATCAATCGATTTTATTTACAATATTTAAATCTTTCGTTTTGCATATAAAACCTCTTAACTCCAATATGTACTTTTTAATTATTATTAATTTGTTCTCAAAACGTATTATTTTTTTCATGTTTTGTCTATTTTTCATGAAAACCGATCTTATATCTCATTTTCATTTTGCATTTTTTAATCATTTTTCACGCTTAATTACGCGTTTTAATTCTGGTTTAGATCCGTACAGGCCATGGTCAAAATATTTAGACGTCATTTAGTTGGTTAATTCTTACGCAGAATGCAGATATATACGTACGCTGTACCTACATATATTATTATTATTATTATTATTACCTACACGTATAACTTGACGCGAAAAGTTTGTAGGTTGGTACCTACTTATATATTTTAACTACAATTGACGTTATATACCTATAATTGGTATACGACGTATTATACAAAAACGAAATGGTATATGAAAAGAAATTTTAGTGCGTTAAACGTGCTGTCGGTTTAGAAATTTTGTTTTGTAAAGAAATAATACTTAAAACGTTTACAATTTCAGGTAATATAAGTATTCGATGAACATTATAGAATTTTGTTTCCTTTTCTCCATTACTTATTTATTTATTTTTTTGTATAATGTTTTGTATAGTTTTAAAAAATATAAATACATGATATGTACATAGTTATACCTAAGCGTGGGTTAACGAACATGTGTTATGTGCATACGATTGCCATTCATCAGGGTTCAGGGTCAGATGGATTGTGTTAATAATTCGTATAGGTATTATACAAATTCGTTTTTGAAGCCTGCGCGGTACGAAACCCAAATGGCCAAATCCGTCGTAAATTGGTAACTATTCATGTTTCGAAAAATAATACAGGTACAACTGTGGTGGCTTTCTATCGCAACAGATGTTAAACGTATAGGTATGCTAGGGTCATTCTTTTATTTTTTCTGTAAAACACCGAATAAAATCGAAAAAAGAAACAACTACAATATAATATAATATGCATATACTCGTACCACATACCTACACCTATTGATAAGTATTTATTTATTTAATTGTAAGGTTGAAATTTGAAAATAAAAATAATTATGTTTCATCTGTAGAGGAAAATGTAATAATGTAATTTAGTTGCTAAAATTTAGTTTAATAAATATATTATAATATGTTATTTCCTCAAATAAAAGTTATTCTGTGGGCAGTAATATACATATATACTACTCATAGGTATTTATAGAATTTTTATGATTTTCTACACATTGATTTCGGATCGTATTTGTATTTACGACTTTACACGAGGCTAATTTTTATCTTACTTATTTTTATCAATATATTGTATGGTATCGCCCATCAACACGAGATAAGATCTTGCCGTTAAATTATTCGATTTGGAAAAAGAAATAAGAACTTATGGTATTTATTATTATTATTATTGTTATATGTACAGTATGATCAGAATTCCATATACGTTGCATAAACAACGGGCATTATCAACTACAGTACCTATACGTATAAGGTATACGTATAACACGATGTTTTTTATCATCCCGTAGACTATTATAAAGAGATTAAATCTTGTTATTGTTGGTACGAGAATATAATAACTTCATACGTTTTATCCGGCATAATGACGAACCGCGGCGTGGTAGATTATTGTGTTTTTATTTGCTGAGAAGTATTACACGAGTCGCAAAAAAGAAGGCCGCGAACCGACTGTCGGCCACGCGTTGGCGGATCGGAAAATGGAGAGGAGTTATGTTTTTATTAACGTACGAATAATTATTACGTCCCTGAAAACTGTGAAAATATACGTAATAGAATATAAATTATAAATTACCTATCAGTAAAAGTGGCACGATGAAATCGAAAAAATAGGGCGGTAGTCACTAAATCTCTGTTCCCAAAAATCAAGTTTTGAATTACAATAATTAATAATGCGTAAATTAGCTATTCTAATTACCCATATATTGTAAATTTCTAATTATTTAGCGATTTATTTTTTTAGATTTATTGATTTTTTTTTAATCGTCACTCTTTTAGAATAATATATACGCGTATCTTATAAATTTATAATAATGTAAGCACACGTGGTATATCGTATATGTTCATATATGTCGTTATATTATATAAATGGAATATATTATATTTAATAGTAGGTTAAGTTAGAAACTAACCGTATTCGTTAATGATGTTAAACATATACATTATTTATATATAATATAAGACTGTATTACGTGGATTTAATTATACTACGAAAATCGATCAACTATACCAAAATATTAAAACAAAAAAAAAAAATTAAATTTTAATATTTTGTTTATGTGAAAATAGTTATTGTCGACTTATATAAAGGTATAAGGTATAATAAGTATTAAACCTATACAATAGATAATGCGAATTAATGTTTATTTTTTTCATTATTTCTTTGTTATGTAGTCAGAAAAGTGTGATGTTTTTGTAAAATTTTATAAATTTGTTTTCTTAATTTCTAATAGAATATTCTACCGATAATAAATTATTAAAGGTATACAAATCATACTACCGCCGTTTATTAAACTGTATCATATTATATAACATAATGGTTTAATTTTAACATACATAGATCTATATTAAATTTTTAGCCGATATGCTATTTTTAATCACAATTCATTTATCATAAGTTATAATATGGAAAAGTTCATTCGGTTCATCGTTCGTTCACATACATAAATACACCATCAGTCGTGATATTATTACGCGTATAACGTGTTAAAATATGCATAAAATTGTTTTGCATAATATTATAATATTAAATAGGTATTTAATAATCATAATATTATTTGAGATAACTTCACTCGCAGTCTTTTAAGGTCATATAATGGCCAAAGTCCTAATTTAATAATTATAACTTTTTACAGATTAGCTGATGAAGGTTTTAAATTTTAACGACTAGGTACATAATAATATCAACGTTATTATTTCCTATTAGACCGTAGGTACATTTTATTTATGATTTGGATACTTTTAATTATCGATTTTACTATGTTTATTGTATACTTGTATAGTTAAGAAGTAAGAATGAAAAATCAATATAATTTTAGTGTTCGGTAACATATTACAATAATATATAGTATATAGTATAATACGAAGGATACGATATTGTCCACGATTTAATTGGAATTAACACGTAAAAACGTAAACACACGTATTTATTGCGGTCATCAAAATGAAAAAAAAACAATAATATGTTTGTTTGGTTTAGAAAATGTCAAATATTGTACTTTATACCACTAACCCGTTACCGCACGTGAACGTACCACAGGAATAAAGCGGAAATATTTGGAAATTCATTCATTTATTTTCATTATATTTCTCAAGAGACATTATATATATTTATCACATTATAGGACTAGGTTATATTCGACAATAAAATATGTACTGTATTATAAATTGCTACGGGCACTTTTCAAAGAAAGTGTGAAAGGAAAATGTATGTCTTCGATTCATTACAATTTACAATGTATAATACTATATAAATATAATATAATACATTGGAAAGAAAAATTATTATTTACAAATACTTTTTAATTTTATTACTGATCACTTAATTTTATGAAATATTTAAAATATAAACATAATAATAATTATCGAACTCGTATTGTCAGTCCCAATAATAGTTCTTGTCGTGAAGGATACACCGAAAACAGTCGTTAGTGATTATTTTCTTTAAAAGTGTAAATATTTTATTCTTTGTCGTATCAATTTTATGTTTAATAAGAAAAAAATTAATTAATACGTATATAATGTTAAACTCTTTATTCCTCTTGAATTATATAGAGACAGAAAAAATAATATAATAATTTATAATCAATTAATATTTTAAGTCGTCCAATAATTATTATTAAAAAACCCTAATAATAAATGTTTTCATAAATTATTAATAATATATAATTATATCATATCATATCGTAAAAAACTATATTTTTTTCTGTATTCTGTTCCTTTAACACAATTATTAGGAAATATAATCTCTCTTATTCCAGTCTATTTTTTTAAAATTGTTTATTATATAGTACTATCTTAAATTTGTATAAAATCATATAAACATATTAATTATGATTTATGAATTTAATGCTATAATAATGTAGTAATATTAGAACGAAAATACATATTTATTAAAAACCCGTTTTATTATAATTTGAATAAAATTAATAAATATCATGTCAATAGACAATAAATATAATATTATAAAAGTTAATAATTTCATAATTCATTTTCATAAGGCAATTTTATATTTCAAATATAATTTCCGGTGATAAATATCATAATTTTTGATTTATATATTAATACATTTATACAATATCCAAAGCAATTAAGCAAATAATATACCTATCCTTGAGTTAAATCAGTATATCTAACTACCATCGCGGTTCATGGTATTTAATTATTTATTAGTAATTAGTGAGAATATAAGAATATAAGAAGGTCTGTGGAGGGAGTGAGGGACGAATCGTTATTATTTCATTTAGCTTGTATTAATAAAAAAATAATCTTTGGTCTACAGAAATTAATATAAATTAAATTAAACCTTAAAATTAATATTTTATATAGGTACCTGTGTAAAACTTAGGTTACGCACATATTTAATTGGAACATTTAAGTTGTATAAGATATACAAAATATATATCTATATACGTAATGTATATATAAATAAACTATTGAGTTAAGTTAATTTTTATATATAAAAAAAAAAAAAAAGGTATTATTAATTATTATAATATTTAATTTAATAATATAAATAGGTAGTTGAGGAATAATAATTATTATGACACTTGAATTTAATAACTGTACTATAGTTTATAAATTCTTTATTTTAATATATTATTATTGCTTAGAAATATATACTGAAACTATTCGTTAATTCGTGATAATATACCTAAAAATGTTTTTTAATCACAATATAAATTATTATAATCGTACAACGAACATAATATTTTATTTTTTATTTATTATAAAATTATATACACGAATATGATCGTTATAGGAATAATTCGATAAACGATAATAAAATTTATTGTATTATATTCTGTGTACGTCTATTTATCCGCATAAATTATATAAATATTAAAATAATATATTACATATTACAATAATTTAGGGTGACCCAGTTTGGAAGCGCAATTTTTTTTCTCGTGGCTATAGCGCGTATTATACGATATAGAATAAATAATTAATCTATCGTAAATAATACATTAATAAACACGGGAGAAAGTTAAGTTTTTAGTTTTGTTTATATGCATTATATGGGCTCCGACAAAAGACGTGTTTAATCTAACACAAATATACAAACTTAACTATTATTGACCATACACAACGTAACACAATATGATGTGCATCGAAATAAAAGAGAAATACAAAATGAAACAATATTATATTATTCGTATGAATTTTGAACTTATGAAGTGTATGAATTTAAATTGATATTCCTATATAAAAAAGAAATGTTTTGGATTACAATTTCAATTTATTTTATTTTATATACATATTACTATAGCAGAAACTAGGAATATACGCTTATGCTGATGGTAAGAATAAATTTCTTATTGGAGAAATAAACGATTGTATCTAATATAACGCACAACGGTAAAAAATTTTCACGAATCAAATGTCAAATATAGACAATAGTTTTATACATTGTATAGTAGGTAGGTAGATATGTATTTATTAAAAATACTTATGATAGTTTCATTATGTTATAATAATAAAAATGAAAGTTGTCCCTATAAAGACGTATAAATACTAAAAAATTTAATTAATTGTTTTATAAACGCGTTAAAAATATTAACTAACTGCAGGGTACGATGACTATAATATTTTTTAGAAATTTTAAAACAACGATTATGTATGTTTATATCGCATTTAAATAATTATACTCGTATTTTGAATAAAACAGAGTAAATAATTTTTCATTTTCTAAATTCTATATTTTAATAATATTTATACATGCTTTAAAGCTCATATAATTAATAATTAAAAGGGTTAAAGTATCTAATATGTAAGTATAATAAGTATTTAATCTCATACATAATATGTAGGTACCCATAGTGAAAAAATATTTATTTACATAATTATGTTTAAAAAAAAAAAAAAATTGTAAATTTTATTCAACATTAACCTAGAAAGTTATATAAAAAAAAAAAAAAGGTCTAATTGGATTCATTCTTCTTCTTCTTCTGGCATGTTTACTCTCTTACAGTTTTTGCCGCTTTACTACACTTTATCACCTATCTCTATCCTGAATTCCCCAATTCTCAATTCCAAGGGTTTTTTCTTCTTCTACCACGTCAATCCATTTTTGCCTAGGTGCACCTCTATATCTTATTCCTTCATCCTTGTGGTCTCTATTCTAATGCTATTTTAACTAGGTACCTACTTCATTCTCTCATTAACTACTTATCATTTTGTGGCCTAACCATTGTATTCTTTAACCCTTAGTGAAGCATGTTATTGGTGTTAGTTCCAAGTTCCAACGTATCGTACAGTTCTTTATTGCTGTACATCCTCCGCGAAATTGGATTAATTAGATAATAATAATTTTCACTATTATTTGACCAATTATTTGACCTTGTTAATAATTATTATACTCGTATAATATAATTAAAATCGATTTAGTTAAATCTGGTACCTATTTAGGAGCAGTAATGTGTTATTGCCTTATAGGTTATTATTTTTATGATTTTGACGTCAGATTTTTAATTTATGTAATTTTCTGAAATACCCAGTGAAAATTATATATTATTATTTATTATATAATAATTTTCATATTATATTATTGTTTTTGTGAATTTTTTCGTTACTTTGCTATTTTTTGATAGTTGTTTCTATCCTATAATAATAAAATTAGCAAGAATTTCGTAAAATAACATAAATAAAATACTAATCAGATACAATTATGAATTATTTATCGAAAGTATACTATCAGTAGTATTCTAAGATAAGATCACTTTTTATGTTCAAAATCGTGCTTTCGTACATATAAAAAAAAAACACACACACACAAACTTCACACATCATTCAAAAATCAATACATTCAGATATTTTTGAATATACGTTAAATCTTCGTTCATATAATCTAAAATACAATGTTTTTTGGTATAGGTAAATAAATAAATAGTGTAAGTTTTGTGGTATAATATAATTTTATAATTGATTGAATGACGGAAAACCTTGAAATTGTGTAAGTCGTCCATTATTAAGAAATAATTAAAATTGTCATCCATAACTACTAAATGTATCAGTAAGACATATAATTATATAATTATTATACGCATTGTTAATAGTGTAAATATTGATGTTTGGATGATATTATGAGTTTAATCCAAGGCCTCTATTATATACGAAAGGTATTTCGTATTTTCACGTGATTACCATTGTTACAAATAATAGTTAATTAATTTTTATTGTCGTTAAAGTTTGGTAAAATATGCATTAAGAGCTAGCACAATAGTATGACTAATAAGTACAATAACCATATCAAATACAATTTTTGTATAAAAGTACTAAGGATTACAATATAATATTATAATATTGTAATAATTTTATTTCGTATTTATTAAAAATTAATTAATTTATTATTGTACTATTTGATATATATATAATATATTATTATAAATAATAAACTTATAATCAGTTTAATATTAAATTATAATTATTATTTATTAGTATTGAAATGTACGTTAATATAAAATATAATATTTTAAAATATCGAAATATTATCGTTGAACTCAATGTACAAAATACTGTGTAATAAATATTGTATGATAATTATTATTTTTTATTTATAGCATAATTATTTGGTATAAACATAAAGTATTAAAGTATAATAATATATTATACAGGTCGTAATTAATTATTATTTATAACTTTCTGTGATTTTTAATAATATAATAAATTATAAAATATTAAAATACATTATTAAAAAGAAGAGGTGATACTGCATTGGAAGAGATACAGGTCTGAAGAGGAAAGTTTTGAATTTTGATTAAAATTTGAATGCAGTGATAAATCATTAAATACGGAAATACGATTTCGAGCGAAGTTCTTCAGATAATATATATACTATATAGGTATATATTAAGTAAAATTATTATATTCATACAGTCTCTACGTTCAATATAAATGTCCATAAAACGATAAAACCATGAGTTACCTAAATACCCAAATCTGACGGTAGGTACTTCGCTCAGAATCATTTTTCGAATGTAATAATTTATCATTGTCATTATCAAAATTTTAAAAATTTTTGTCAATTTTATTTAACAGTATTGTAAAATATCATTAGTAAATAAATCGACTATTTTCAATTATTTACCTGCGTTTGAAAAAAAGAAAAATTATATTACTTATATGTATGATTGTAATTCATGGATTACAATACTATTTGATACATTTACCAGTTTTTAATTAACTTACTCATAGGCGCAAATAGCTAAAAAGAAAAGCCCCCATGAGATATTAGCTAAATTGTCAACATAGAAATACTAATTACATCTTAGGAAATTTTATTAATTTGAATTTTTTTGTCAACTAACTAATCAAAATATTTGGTTTTGAAAAAAAATGTCCAATATGTCTAATTTATTATAGTAACATAGCCTTAGTACTCGTATATCAAAGTAAACTACTATATACATAATATAATACAAAATAAAATATTTTTTGATTAATGATTTTGATGAAATTATTTAATTTTTGTCCTTTTCCACATTTTTATTTTTAAATAAAAATTAAAAACACAATATTATTTGGGGGGACTTGGGGACTCCCCAAGGCCACTTTTCGCCTATGAACATACTTATATATAAAATAATATATTGCATATACAATTATATGCAATGTTCGATTTCAATATTAATTAATTTTGATTTATAATGCCAGTGTATAATAGTGTAATAGGTTAGGTACTGTAACATTTAACATTTTAACAGTTGAACAATTTTATAATTATGCATAGGTACCTAGTAATAATTGTTAATTTCATAAAATATTATTATTTAAAACGGATATTATAATATAAAAAAACAAAATTTTACTTAGAATAATTAAATTTAATCTTTTTTATACTATATACTTTCTGTTTCTAATTGAGTTGAAAATAAGTATTTAGCATAGAGTCATGTAGATAATATATTTTTGTCGTGTATGAATTCACGTGATATACGTATGTTTCAAAATATTTTATTCGAGTATGAATATTGTTGTGGATTTTCAAATGCAATAACAATTTGTTTTTTAATTTGTTCCATCATTTTCCATACATAATTTCGAAACCTGGTCACACGAGAAATACATTTTTGTTAGAATTTAACAATTTTTCTCCTTCTATAAAATCCAATATTCCAATTACACCGTTTAAACTTTAAACGAATTAAATGTCACAACTCAATAACTCATATTATATTAATATTACAATCGTCCGGTTGTCAATAAACAACTAAACTCTAATAATAATATGTTATTATCCGACCACAAAATAATGTCGTGTCAATGACTAGTGGATCAACATACTATAATGTAAGTGCCCCCTCTCGTGACTCTAACGACTGCGTTACCTAGTGAATCGTGGCCATTGTAGTTATAGAATTCTAGACTACCACGAGTTCAAATCAGACATTCAGTCTGTTCGTTGACGGCGTGGCGTTCGGGTTTTGATGTTTTTAAACTCGATCGTTGATTTTTTTTTTTTTACCCATAAACGATAACTGAATTATTTCTTCATTAATTATAATATATTAACAATAATTCTTCGCTTTCAATTTTGCAGTAATTTTTCACGATTAATGACACGATTTTTTCGAATCCAAGAATGTATACAAATTACACGTAGGAGTGGAATTATTTTACGGCAGCGTAATGTCTACGTTTGACATGGCATTGTTTTTCAGAAAATATTAGTCTGGTATGTTATGTCCAAATTTTATTTAGTGCACTCATAGTCTCATAATGAAGTAACCACAGCTTTACATCATATAACCATTGACAATTTGATTTAATCCCGAAAAATAAGGCAATATGAAATATATTTTCCAAATAACTTGACTTTCACGCACGTTAACGTAATATATTGGTAATTGCAATCAGGTATTGCATCGGTAATAATAATTTTTAGTCATACCTATTAAATATAATATCGGTCGTGCAATCGTTTCTGCACGACGTATATGACGAAAAATAATGATAACTCTTATATTATTATGATTATTATAGCCGTCACTTTTTTCGATTATTTCACGTATAAAAAATATAAATGATTTAGCAGTTCGTATATTATATGGTCATCTGTTTACATTTTGAACTGTATTGTAGGTACATTTAGTTTGATGTAGGTAAACGATGAATATTAAATAATTAATATTAAAAAAAAAAAGCAATCGATTGATGAAATATATTCGAAATGGTACCTATATATCGCAGTTTTTCGTCATTTTCTAAAAAAAATAATTTTCCAACATAACATAGCTATATATAACATTATAAACGTAAACACGTTTAAAATGAAAAAAAAAACATAATGTACATAATATACGATAAAACAATAATATTACATCGTGAAAAGCATACATTACATTACGTTTGCATTATACGTAAAAAATCGAATTTAGTGACGAAATAAATAATTATTTTTTCAATTTTTGATTTTCATTAAATTGTATCAAACGTACTCGCCAATATTAAACTTCTTTGTAGACTGCAATCGTATGTCAACGAATAATAATATTTCTATTGGTCATTCATGCCTGGATAATTGGCAATAATACACCCGATTACACGTCTTTTTTTCATTTTAAATATAATGTTTATGTATAGACAACTTTTTAGGTACTCTTCTTTAAATGAATTAGTAAATGCGATTATTAAAAGAAACATTATAGCGATGTAGCGAACATATAATTATTTTTTTACACGAATAACACATTATACATTTAAAAATTATACGTCTTATTAATTTACAGGAAGAAAGAATATTATAGTTTTTGACGTTTTTTTTTTTTTTTTTTTTTTTAAAAAAAAAAACAATAAAAATAATGATAATTTTTTTTTAATAACTCCACACAATCCGTGACCGTGATATTTAGTTATTACGCGTGTTCTGTGCGATGATATCATGTTATATATTATTTTTCGAATTATATTCCTAGGTCAAACATCATAACAATTTGTTTTAATTTTAATTTGTTACGTTTCTGCAGTTGAATAATTAGCGAATAATTTAATAATAGTATAGCAAACTCCATTTATTTAATTGCATAATGTGCAATAATTTTTATAACAAGAAAATAACGCTTTAGTTACACAATGCAATATACAAATTATTATTAAGCTTGACGCACGCGTACAAAATCGTACAATGTACACGATATAAATTTATATAAAAATGTAAATCGAGAGGAAATCGTCATTGCTCATTATATATTTATAACAATATATAAAATCAATAATTGCTCGTTTTCGTAGCAATAAATAAAATCTTTACGAATGATTGTTACGCGCATATGACGTGTATAAAAGAATACAAGAACTACGTTTGGCCTTCGGATAGAAACGTGCAGCAAAACTTTTAAAATCGATTATATTATATTATTTCGTTGTCAATTATATTAATATTATGTTTTTATTATCGTCTATACATCATTATCCGTATATTGTATTTTCCTCGTATTAATAGCGTATTATCGTATAGGTACTCGTATTATATGTTTCAAGATGTGAAGTTGAAACATAATCCTAACTATATTAAGTACCGATTTATTAAACTTGTCCCGAGCAATAATAATATTGATCTGGCGTAAGAGTCTCAAACTTTTGCTATATTATGCACGGTATACTAAATTAAAACTGTAAAATCGATTGAATTCCCTGCTAGTACTAAAGTCTAAAATATGTAGGTACGGTTCGGAATTTCGAATCTTTATTTTATCTTTTTCTGATATTTCCAAATCTTATTGTGTATCAAGTCTATAATCATATTTTAAATATTATATTGTACTTATTACTTACATTATTATCGGTACGACAGCGTGGTTTAGTTAACCTGTGAAATACAGCGAGTGTAACGTATTCAAAATAGATATCAAAATGTATAGTGCTTACGTCAAAAAAAAAAAAAAAAAAAAAAATGGATATTGATTTACGAGAACAATAATATAATAATATGCAGACACACATTTTTGTTCGGATAAAGTTGTATATAGCTTTTATTTTCTCTAATTGTAACCGCGTCATGACGCCATTATACCTATATTCAAAAATACGTAATAATGATTTTAAGTATTTTAAATTCATTTTTCTCGTATTCACACATGCCTTCAGATTTAATGGTTTTACCTTAATATTATATAAATTTATGCTTATTTATCCTATCACGCGTATAATTAACATGTACCTAATACCTATTATAGTACACTTCGAATGAACATTTTCTTTAATAAACTTTTAAAATTTATTCATAAAAAAATTGTTTAACGGTATTTACTATTTATATTTTTGGTCAACAGTGAACAGCAGTAAAGTTTGCATTTATCTTTTATCTTTTTACATCTTTCAGATGATAACATTATGTAGGTATAAAGGTATAATATACATACATTATTCTTATAAGTGTGGAATATTAAACAGTTACTGCTACTAAGAAAAAACTTTTACTTTTGGAAAAACTAACCAAATCTTATAGAAATTAAATAATATCTACTGTATTTACGTAAATGTTGGCCGTGTATTTGGGTATACAAATGAATTGTGATAAGTAATCCATGACGACGATATCTCTTTTGCCCTACGGGTAGTCTGTGTTTGTGTTTTTTTTTTCACATTTTGCATACGTTTTGCACATTTTTACGTCGAAATAAATGCACGATGTTTTTCTTTTTCATATTATATTAAAAAATAACACAAATCGTGTTGTTATTATTGTAATATTAATAATATAATCTTATAACTTACGTTTCAACATTATAGATAAACATATTATTATGCATGAGTACTTATAATATATAAGGTTTATACTAGTTTTTAGCGACTATTATAGATATATAAGTATACTATTTATTGTAAATAATATACGCATTAATCAATCATTTTTTTGTTTATTTTCAACTTTAAATTAATATATAATATATTATATTATAGTAAAATACTTACCTCATTATATTTAATATTATGCATTATCAATAATAATAAATAATAATACATGTTGTATACTTATAAGTTATAACACTTATATATTTATCAAATATAAATAATAACTTATATTATATACATTGAGGTTAATATAAAATTAATTCTTATGTATTATTAATAGAAACGTGATATGATATGAAACTGTTATCATAATATATTTATATATATATAATTCTATTTTGTATAATCATTTACGCTTCATTATGATAATAATCATTAGAGACGAAGTGGGAAAAATGTGCCAACGTAAAGCATGCAAAACTAAACCAAATCAGACATAGGACAACATATTAGGTCAATTTCTACATGAAATCTTTTGTCTGCTAAAACAATTTATTTTAAAGGAAATGACTAAAATATAATGACTAAAATAAGAACCTGCCTCCTATTTTTTTTCTTAATAAATGACGCGTATATTATATTTACTATATATATTTTTTTTATTTATAAAAAAAATAAACACGAATTGGTTTTATTATTGTTATAATACAACCATTTCAAATGCTAATTAATAATTTACCGCAATAATTATTGTAACATAATAATGTTTTCGTGTATAATAAAATAAGCTAACGAATAATATAAAATATCATAATATTATTTTAATAATTGAGTTTTTTCGGACGAAAATGAAACGAAAATTACCTATATCGCATTAAAAAATGATAATTGAAAAAAAATATATACGAGTACGTAGGTAGCTATAATACGAGTATAGTAAAGTAGGTACTATACCTATACTTTACCTATTATATGTCATTTTAGATAGGTATCTTATTTTTATTATTTTTTTTTAAAATATAATTGATATTTAATTATTAAATATAGTTTATAACAGTAAATAATAATAAAATGTAATATGGTTTGAATATTTCGTAGAATACATATCAAATGACGTTAAGAAATTGTATATAGAATATATTTATGAATATATAAATATAATATTACATATCAAATAAAAATACAAAATATCACCCACGTGTGGTATAGTGTAAAACTAAAAGTATCAATATATACGTAGGTATATTACTATATTCATCATAACGGTTATCTTGCATGATATGTTAAAATGCGTAAATCGATTTATAATATTCACGCTATAACATTGTTATCGATGATGTGTATCATGTGTGTGTGTGTGTAAAAATTCGATTTTAAAACTCGATGCAGAATACGAAGACTATAATCCTGTTTAAAAATTAGTTCAATTAGAAAAAAAAAGAAAATAATCAATACCTCAAGTCCTCAAGTACCTATATCAAATTATTATTGTCTCAAGTAGATGAAGTTTAATAATAATATAACCAATAGGCAATAGGTATGTAAGTTTAAGCATCCCTGCTTAAATTTAAGTATATATTGTTTGCATTTTGCATAATACCTACGTGTTACGTGTGGATATCTATTATATAGGATTTATAAAATGATAAAATAATAACTATATATTACCTATATACTATATTTAATTATATATATAGTCAATTTTAATATAATTAAAAGCTGTCCACGAATAATCGAAAATTTACAATTTGAATTCATATACTCGTAAGTAGAACGTAATAATAAAGTACATATTGATTATGACGTATACGGTATACTGTATTATACATTACTGAATTTCAGCAGATTTAAAGCTTATATTATAATATTTCAATTTTGTACGACTTTTATAGTACATAATAATATAGTAACAACAATATAATATACTGCCCTATAAAACGTACAAAGTTAAGTATAAGAAAATTAGATTTTCAAAATAGGTTGTACCTATATTGCATATTATATAAATGTAAAAATTATCGAACACAGAAGTCATTTTCAAATATAAATTCGTATAATCGTATGTATATGCATCAAATTGTTATTTCTTTCAAAATATACATATTTCAAATATAATGTTATGTTAGTGCTCGTTGTTTTTTTTCATTAAGATATTATGTTGATAAAAGAAGGGGTTTATTTTGTAACTCTGACTCAGCAATAATAATATATTTAAATATTTAAACGCACACGTTGTCTAGATAATATGTGAACACACGAGTTATGTAATTTTTCGAATTAGGTAGGTTTACTGGGCTTGACTCGTGATCAACATTATAATTTTCTCTATAATGTACTCAGTGCTTATACTTATAACAATATACATTTGGAACTGATTTTACGCACCACTTAACACTTATTAACTCTTTATTATTTCACTTCATATATGCAAGGTAAAAATAGTCACATATTATTATGTTATCAGACACCTAACACCTAATAGTTTTATGGAAATCATAAAATATATACGTAGGTATGATAATATTATATACAGCTTAAATATAAATGATACGTTAACAACACTTATTATAATATAGTATGACTAAGACTATAATATTGATGTATCTTCACACATTAGTACATTACACAATTCATTAATAAAAATAATATTATTATTATCATATACCAATTGACGATGTATCAAAATGTAATTATCCAGTTCTCCTTCATCAATGAAAAATTTGCTATTTAATATTTAAATATGTTATTTACATTATAATATACATTGTACGTAAACGTAGCAAGGATCATATCTAACATTATCGTGCATTTTATAAAAAACGAAAAAAAAAATAGAAAGGTAATATCGATAAATAATATGTCATTACAACCATTTTTTCTACACGAAATCTTATCACTATCTGTTTTTAAATATTATAATTATATTTTATACGATCATCATTTCTACAATATTGTTAATTCTTTCCATCCGCACATTTTTTTTTAATAATAATGCGTTTGATAATATTTAAATATATATATATAAGTATTAAAAATTGCTTCATATTAATAAAAAAAAAAAATGTATTATTCATATTTTTATATTATTTTTACGAGGATTAAAATGATAAAAAAATAATATATATATTTATAATAACAAGAATAAAATATATTAGTATAGTAAAATGCACGCATTCACATCGTGTAACTGTTCAGTTTAAACATAAATTGAAATATATTTTGTTAACAGATATTATGAAAATTATAAAATATTACAAATATTGTATATTATGGATAATATTATTATATTACGTAACTCGTGAATGTCGAATATCATCAAAACTTATTGATTTTGTCTTATAATATAATATATAGGTAATATTAAATTTATAATTAAATTTAAGATATATTTAATATATTATTCTCCATACATTTTACAATAATTTTAGATCGTACTATTATATAGTTTTGAGTTCGATTTTAGATTTAAAAGGGGAAAAAATGTATATGTGTCCAATCTTTTCATAAAATACGATAGATATCCAAATATACATATAATAGCCTTATAGGTTAGGTTAATTAATTAAAGGTTATAGAAATTAGAATACATAATGCGTTTAATAATAAAATTATCTAAGTTCAAAAAACTATATTATATTACTGTTTTTTTTTTTTTTATCCTGATCGCGTGTACAAACTATTATGTTATTGAACGTTATTTTTATGGTATTCCTCCATATAATCAACCGTCGAGTTGCAAGTCTGTAACAAGAACGAAGTAATTATACCTTAAAAAATAAACGAGTAGATAAATAAAAAATACGGATAATATTTATACGCGTCCGTTATTATAATATATCGTCGCGTACGTTATAATATTATTCATATTATCATACTCAGACGTCATCATTGTTCTGGTCGATATCACACTACCACAAAATGCAGTTGTGAACCATTGATATAAAAAATATGCACCTGTCCTATTCACCCTATGGCGTGTTTTTTTTATTATTTTTTTTATGTTGTCTGTATTATAACCGTTAGTGGTTGTTTTCGAGCTGCAGAATAATAATAATTGTTCAGCCGTATAAAAAAATAGATTACACTACGGATAGGTAATAGTACGCAACTGGTTAACGGTCGTCGTCGTCGACTCTATAACATATTTTACGTTTTATTGTAAAATGTTTTATAATTAAAATCGCGACGTAATCGAACGGATTGATTTTTTTTTTTTTTTGTTAATTTTTATACTACCGTTTAGACTTATTTTGGCTGAATGAAAGCGATTTTTGACGATGATTTTACGCGGTGACGAACTATATTATATAGTGTGGCTAAAACGCAAATCGTCCGTGAAATAAACTACAGAAACGTGTAAAGCGATTTCTCGTGACCAAGCGTTTCACTGGGTCAAAGGTCCGATAAATGACAAATAACGATATTATTTTTTATGGTATCCTTTTAATGTTACATACATAGAAAAACAACAACGACAATCACCTTGAGTATACGATTACGCGTATTTTCGTTTTTTTTTTTTTTTTTTTTTTTTTTTAACACAATTTTTATATTATAACCTGAAATTACGAGTATACATTTCGAATAATATTATTCCAAGTCTTCTATTTAACTTGCATTTAACGACAAGTTGATGTTAAATTATCAATTTTTGCAAATTCATATTTTCCATTCAACCGTGCAATAATAATCTCTATAACTACGATTGCTTTGAAATGATATTCATAATTAAATTTGATAACGACGTTGAATTATATTCGTAGTACAAACGCGACCTCTCCTTATCGGTTGTTTTATATAATAATAAATAGTTAATTACCTAGCTAATTTATTTTACCGAGATTGAAATTAAAATGCAATAATTGATAAACGCGTATAACTTTTTTATTATAACATTATACCTACGTGGATGTATAAACTATAGTTACATTTCATTTAAACATAATATTTCATTGTCTTTCGCATAGATTTTTATCAAAATTGATTAAATATAAATTTAAAAATGTATTGAATGTGTATTTTGTATAGGTTATTACTTATTAGAAATGATGTAACACTCGCGTCCGGCGCGGTTCATGAACTCAAAATTAAAATATTCTTATATCTAATATCATATTATTATAAATAGGTATTTATTTAATGATAATTATTATAAATCAATAATAGATTCTATTCTAAACGTCGATTTGCAAAAAGCAAAACGATGGAATTTATACGATTTCGAACGCGCAATGTAAAATAATAATTATGAAATAATATTATAAACTAACATAGGTAGGTACGCATCGGTCGTGTAAAATACAAAAAAAATGTGATAATATATTTAATAACCATTTGTTCAAATAATAGACTGTTTTTTTACGAACAATTTAGGCGTTTATTTAATATTTTATATTGTGTTTTACAATTTACGGTCATAGATTTATTGTGTGTTGCGATGTAATATTGTAATGGTACACATTGTATAAAATAATTAAAATAAATAGACGACAATGTCGACAATATATACAGTGGATTGTTTTTAATGACTGACGTATAATATTAAACGTAACCGATTTAATATCTCACTGCTTCTTTAGAAATGAATCGTACTTAATAATTGAATAATTTTTTCGATATTTATACCATATTTATTATGCTTATTATACCAATAAATAATTTATACATATTTTTTTTTGTTCTATAGCTAACGCTACGATCGACCATGAAGTGGTTTCACAAAAATAGCGAAGACGCAGCAGCTCCTCGTTTGCTTAGTCTTTCGCCAATTAGGAATTATGATTCAGGAGACCCTGATTATTCAGCCGAGAGATACTATCATTTATCACAAGGTCCAAGGAGGTCCAGATTAGGTATAAACTAAATTATAGATTAATATTTATACATTTTTTTTTTTTTTTTTTTTTATATTTTCTAGTGTTTTGTTCGTCTTTATCCTTTTCATATCACAAAAATGTATTTTATTACAATTTAATATAATAATAATAAATTAAATATGAGTATTGAAACATTTACTACTACACGAACAGTTTCGTTTATTATTCATGGAAATACGAAAATAAATCAATAAATATTGTCGTATAAAATTAAATTAAAAATATATAAATAACGATTAGAAAAAAATAAATTATTACACAATACATTTTTATATAATTATTTGTAAATTGTATTGTTTTAATATTCTATACTATGTATGTATAAATATTATATTTCTATATACTATATAGTATTTATAAAACTTACGACGTAAATATTACACGTGCAAGTTGCAGTTTAACATTTTTTAAAACACTAACAAAATATAAAATTATAATTATTATTATTCTAGACTAGTATTAGTGAATATATTACTAACTTATGATATACTTTTAAAAAAAAATATTATTTTTATAATTTGTTCGTCTAATTACGAGTATATGTAACGAATAGTATGAAAATTAAATTTTATCCCACACTATACGAAATATTTATCTTGAGATAGAATTAAACCGTTAGGAACACAATTCGAGTGGAAAATATGTAAATTAATATATGAACAAATTAGTATTTTAGTAGTATGTGATCGACTGATTCGACTGTGCCAATAATTATAATTTATAATAATTTGATAGATTATATTCTCATCCAATTCTTACATAGATTGTTATTATAAATTCTAAGGCTTAATAGTAATACGCATTCCCTTTAAACGTATTGTTATTATTATTATTACTATTGTAGTTACAAAAAATTATGTTTTAAATTTATCATGAATTCATGAGTATCTGCATATAACCCCGAACGTTCGTGGGAATCGGGTCATAAATTGCAACACACACGACGCGTACACGAGTGAAGAAGCGCCTACGTCAGTTTGCTCGGAGATTTCAACAGCAGCGTTTATGATATTGATAACATAATAATATAATATCTGTAAAAATTAAACTTAGCAGTCGACGTGATATTTATTAGTACTTAGTAGGTACCTGTAACGTCTCATTTAAAATAATATATTATATAAAATTAAACCTATATATAATGAGAACGTTTAAATACGTTTTACGATGTACACACTTATATACTATTATTATTATTGAACTGATATTTAGAAAGTAAATAATGAATTAAATTTTGATGGATAGAGATTTACAAGCATCACATTCAGAAATAAAATTATGATTATATAATACAGTACAGTTAGTCATTGTAACAGTCTAACATGTCGTTCAGTACATTAACAAAATTTTAGTATAATATATTTTTAATTTTACATAAGTACATATAATTAGATAGGTGTAGGTACTAACGATATTTTTATGTAGAATAAACGGTTTTTATAATTTAGAAACAAATTGAACAAATTTGTGTTCTTAAAACGGCATAAAAAGTTATTACATAATAATTATTCTAATGTTAATTTCATACATTTTATTTTATTTTTTTATCATCTAAACATTTAAGTACATTTAAAGTCGTAATAATTATTTTTTGATTACGAATTTATATTTATTAAAAATGAAATTTACTCTATAGTTAAAATATTATACTCATTTTATAAAGTAATAAAGTATGGAATATATATATTATTATAAGAATACACAAGAAGTTTAGCTGATCTTATAACAATGACGTTATATTTGTCCTCGATATAAGATAATCCAATACTACTTTTGATCAAAATAATTTTGAAGTTCTATATTTTTATATAATAATAATATATTACTATAAATTAATCTATTTGTAAATTAACTCTCATTTTTTGGTTTTTTACACGTTCCTTTTTACGGAGTCGTATAAGACATATTTTTATTTTTTTATTATTTTCAACGTATTTAATTGACATTCTCAAATATCAAGTACTTACTGGTGTTAGTTAAATTAAAGTTAACAATATTATATTATAAAAAAAAAAAACATAACATATGTATTGTAAAATTTATATAAGATTCGTGTATAGTATAACAAAAAAATTTATTACCATGAAAAATGATGAGTATACTCATCTTATAGAAAAAATATTTAAAAAAAAATTAATTCTTGGTAATATTATAAATATCACAATTAATAGTTATATTATTATGCATACCACATTCATATGACGTCACGCCTATTAGGGGAATGTAGTATTCATTCGGTAACCGATAGGAATGCCGGTTCGAACAACACCCGGTTTTTTCACTATTTTGACCTCAAATGACCAGGAATGGAAGAATTCTGCATATGTTTATCCTAGGTCGGGTGAACTTTTTCTTTTGAACAATAATTAATAATTATTTTAAAAAAAAATATTATAACTTTATCACAACTATATATAATAGGCTTAATATTATAATTAATTATTTCCATCGACAATAATTACGTTATATTTATATTTTATGAATTATTATAATATGGTTAATTAAATATACGATTTAAATGTTAATATCATAACATTTAAAATAGGGGTTACCAAACAACTTTCTACGAGCTATAGTACTTATATAGTGACATCATTTTATAATAATATATGGTCGTATCTATATAGTATGTTTTAACACGCAAGCACAAAGATAATAAATTTATAAATAAATTTATCTTAAACCTATTTCAGAAATTAAAAATTTCTCCTGTGAGCCGTGGCATACTGAAAGTAGGTAGATATTATAATAAATTTATTCATTTTTTAAATATTACACAAACAATTATATTTTATATTCATGAGTGATAATTTAACATTTTTATTTAGTCATCTGTTAAAACGATTTTCACCATATAATATTATATACTCGTAGTACAGTAATTTCGATTAAATTATATTTGTAAAAATGCGTATATACCTAGGTATTTGATGATTTATGAACAATCGCGAATCTAAAAGTTTGAATTGTCCGGGATATATATTATAATATTATGCTGAAAAAATTTCGAATTTATCGAATTGTTCGCGTAATTTTATAGTAATTTATAGTAATTTTATAGATCTTAAATAATAAAAATGTATACGTTTTAAGATCATAAAAATATATTTTTGATGTTTTTGTGTGATTTTAGACGCATCTCCGTTACGATTGGACAGGCCGGGAAACGATCGAGATCGAGACATTCACTGTTACAACGTCCGGGACCGGACGATCGTGACACAAAGTTCGCGAAACAAGCAAACCAAAGAACGACGAAATCCACTGTTGGATCAAGTGAAGCACACTGGCCTCACTCATTTCAAACCCCGTCCGACGGTTAAACACAGTGCCGACGAAGACAGAACTTGTACGACGGGTAGAGATTACGCAGACCACGTGGACGATGACAACGATGACGACGACGACATCACGACAATAACAAGCCGATTGAAAGCCATTTCGGATAGATATTTAAAATCGTCTACGCATCGGTTTTTAGCGAAATTATATAAAAATTCCTCTGCCAAAGACGACGGAAAGTCGACCGAAAACGAAGAACCGAACATGGAAAAAAATCAAATAAACAAGGTCGGCCTGATTTATATTATATTATATTTCATTAGACTTTATAATATTATTATTGTTATTTACGAATAAAAAATTATTAAAAATACGAGTCGACGTTTATCAGCATATAATATAACATTATAATCTTTTGATTTATCGTTTCACAGGTCAAGTTGAGAAGTTTCTCATACGGCGCGTTACCGGGTTTGGACGAGTTTCGGAAGAAAATTACTACGGAGATGACGCCCCCGCCATCGGAAAAATCCAACGGTCCACCCGCCGAGGACGACGACAGTGGCATATTGTTGAACGATCCTCCGGCGGATGCTGTGGGAGGACCATTGGAGTCGACTGCTGGATCGCAGGATTACTGTTTCAGGAGTGCATCTCAGTACGGCATGAAACGACAATACACGTTTAGTTTGCCGCCGGACGACAATCAGCGACCGTCTGCTCGTCAATTATTGCCAAGAATAACTACTACTAGTAAAAACAGTTCGGTCCCAAACAGACAGTCGTCGTATAGATCGGTTCGGCTAAACAGAGAATATCCGGAACAGGTTCTGGGCGTTCAGATCAAAGAAATTCGGTCCGAAAACTGTTTCGGATACGTAGTCATCGATATTGATTCCGGAGGAGTGGCTGACCGGTAAATATTATTATACAATCAGAAAAGATAGTTTTAAATCGATACATTTTAATTTATAACGTAATAATATTAGAATATTACGTATAATTATGTTAATATTATAGTATATATTAAACTTTAAAATGATAAATTAATGTGTAATGTTACTCGTATAAACGCATAAAATCATATACCTACACCTACGTATTATTTAAAATAATATGTCGTTACTGGTTTTATGTCATCCTATATAATATTTTAAATTAACAATTTGGCGTAGAGTTTTATTTGAATTTATATAATATTATAATATTTACTATCGTCACCGTATATATACGTAATATACTTTCTCTATCGATTCATAAATCACGTTTTGTAGAGTAAAAATTTCAATTATTTCTAAAAATTTATAAAAATTATAGGTACTGTAATGATTTTGATTTAAAAATAAATATATAATTATATAATATAATGACATAATATTATCGTGCCATCACGTTTCAGGACCAGCGATTTGAAAATAGGCGATCAGATAATAAACGTGAACGGACGCCATTTAGCGGGACTGGACGCCACCGAAGCTGACCGCCTGTTGAACGACGGTCGCGGTGCGGTGGACTTGCTGGTGATCGACGGACAGCACCACCGCGGCAATCCATCGGACGGTGACGACACGCAAAGGTGTCGAAGGAGGCCGCGGATGCCGGAGACGTCCGTGGACTACGACAACTGCAGCAACGCGGTGCAGACGCAAACGCCTTCGCCGACCGTGCGGCCGCCGCCCGTGCAAAAGTACAATAAGAACGGACAGACGGTCGTGTACATAACTCCACCTCAACCGGCACCCAGAAATGTGTCCACGGTGTACCTGAAGGGCGACGAGACGATTGCCGATCGCGAATCGTCGGATTGCACGACGTTCTGCACGTTGCCCAGGCGACCGAGATCGACATATTGCACATTTCACACGTTCGTGCTGGTCAAGGGTCCCGGGAAAAAGGGCCTAGGCTTCACGATCGTGGGCGGCAAGGACTCGCCGAAAGGCGCGATGGGTATATTCATCAAGAGCATTTTGGACAACGGGCAAGCGGCAGAAGACGGCAGGCTAAAGCCCGGTATGTACTTCACATATTTTGTATATAACAATAAAACTTGTGAAAATAATATTATACCGTCGTGAATCATATCAATAACATTAACTGAATTAATTATTAACAATATTAATAATATAATAAAAAATTGTAGTTTAAAATATCTATAAAAAAAAAAATTTTAAATTAAAATTACTTATTCCTATTATATCAGTATAGTTTTGGGGGTAGGTATTCCAATATTTTTTAAATTTACACTACAATAATTCCAGTACGACTGTTTTATTATTTGGAGGAAAAATCTAAAATAATATGAAATACATTTAACCAAACCTGATATGTCGTTCCTGTTTAATATACCTAATATATGAATATCATCTTAAAATAATTAATTCGAATAACATAAATATACATAATACATCGAATAACACGTTAGTGTTTTAGGTTAGGTATATTTTATATAATAATTGTGTAATTTTCATGCAACTCAACATTTTGCTTTTTATTTTAATTCATAATTATCGATGACTAATAAAAAAAATAAATAAACGGAAAAACATAAATAAATAATTATTCAGGAAAAAAAATGATGTCATATTTTATAATGTAGAATTGAAATTTACTTGTTCTGTAATTGCCTAAGTAGGTGTTTATAGTTAATCAACTATTACATTACGAAGTTTTACGATCCGAGAATAATATTATTTCATAAATTTATATCAAAGAGAACTTATATAAGTACAGTTTATAGTTTATACATTAAATTTGTTATTTTCAAAAATAACGATTGTATTTGGTAAATACAATCTCTCAAAGAATCAAGTCTCGAAAGTCGCGACCGTTTACTTACCTATATCTACTTATTATTATAATTCGTTCTTTTCAATTTTATTATAAATATAAACACTGAAATAACCTTATATACAATTACAATAATAATAATAATCGCGTTTGTAAACAATTAATAATATTACATAAATATAAAAAGAGGGAATAAAATAAACAATACATCGTCGGAAACAAAATAATAAATTATTGTAGAAAAACATACGACTGATATTGACTTTATTACAATAAATGGCTAAGAAATTAGAAATTTTCATAAGATAAAAAAATGATAATGATACACTAATATTTTTTTAAACATTATTACGTTTTATTTTTATAAATAATATTTCAATAATTTTCGTTATTTTAAACCCTTATAAACCTTAAATTTTAAATAATAATATAATATTAAGATTAAGGTCAATAAAGCAATATGAAATAAATATAATAATGGTATTTTATTATTTGGAATAATATGTCGATTTGTCGGTTAAACGAGTGAAATCGTCATGAATTAAATATTTTAAAATCCTATACGTGTATGTATTTTTTATGTAAAATTGTGTAACGTCTTGCTACATTTTAACCGTCTCCCGTTTATATATATATTTTTTTTTAATTATAGTTTTAACGTTTGTATTGTTACGCAGGAGACGAAATCCTGGCGGTCAACGGGAATGTTTGTCAGGATTTAACTCACGCAGAAGCCATAACACTATTCAAATCGTTTAAAAGTGGTTCTATTGTCCTCCATATTTGTCGTCGATCCAAAGCGATAAATAGGTAAATATTGTCGATGTAGAAAACTAATTTGTATAATATTATTACATGTAATAAATTAAATGATTAATCAAATATTTAGTTGAAAATTTCGTAATTTAAATAAAATATGCAATAATATTATCAGTTTAAAAACATATTCGTTTAGGTATTTTAATTTTAACTGGATATTTATATATATATATATAAAAAAAAATAGATTTAGATTTCTTTTTTTTTTTTTTTAGATTATTCTCGATAATATATCGTGTGATATTTATATTTTAATAACAATATAATATGATAAGTATAATATCATTTTTCGTATAATGTAGTATAAATAAATAAATACATTTTTTACACTTGTGTACGATTTCTATACATAGATCCGATTAGAACATAAAGTAATATTGCCAAACCAATACAATAATAATATTTTAAATTCAAAAATTGTTCGACGCTATATTCTAAGAACGCATTCGCGTATGTTTTATAGAAACTGGTTATTATTTTATGAATCCATTTTTAAAACAAACCGATATTAAATTTTTTTATATACATAGAGAGAAATCCATGTATAATAATTTGTTTTTTAACCCGTATTAAAAAATAATATAATCTTTTATATTATATATAAATATAAATATAACACATATCACATAATATTATAGTAAATATAAGCATTATTATTTTAAAAAAAAAAAAAATTATATGATGACTGTTTTATTTTCAGAGCTACCAAAGCCAAGTCATGTACGAATCTATTGAACGATGACAATGCGGGATCGAATTAAGAGCAATAATAATATGTTTTTTTTTTATCGCTCCAATCGTACGTTAGTCTAGTCTTCGGTGCAAATTAAAAAATGATGATGATGTTTTTATGGCAAACATAAAATCATACATTATATTATATTTCACGAATTTACATGCGCGTATCAATATATACTGTAGGTATACATAGACATATGCCATTATGTAAATATATTGTACTTATAATGTCTCGTTATAATATTAATTATATATTATAAATATTGTCGAAAAGCCATACAACGTATACCTACATGTAATATTTTTAAATGTGCCTCTATCTGATTAATTTGATTATTATTGTTAAGTTCCTATTAATAATATTTAGACGTTATTATCATATCCTAATAATAATATTGTTTCTTGTAAAATATTACATATTATTATATATTATAATAGGTATACACGATTAAATGATATGATATGTATTATATAAAATGGAAATGATGTGTTGCGTTCTTTAAAATGCGTGTCTGCAGTTGCAATAATTGCAGCTCGTTTTGTTTTTACGTCCTGTCTTCGAAAATAAATAGATTCACGCGTCGTACAAAACAACGAAAGAACATAAATTATTATATATAAAACGTGCATTATACATTTTTATTATTACCAAAGACACAAAACTGTAAAAGTTTATATATTACTATATATTAGTATGCCGAGAAATATACCTATATATAGTAGTTATTCTTTTAAATCTTAATTCGTTCCTCACGTCCGTTTCTCGGATTGTCTGCCAATAATTATTATACTCGATCCGATATAATGGTGAAAGAGGACATATTATTGTAACGTTATTAGTATGTAAATACGTTTTTCGAGACATTTTATTTTTATATATATATCGAGTTCATCCGACTCGTATAAAACTTATAATAAATATTCAGGTCGGTGTAATAAAAATTGGAATTTTTTACGCGTGATAATATTATTATTATTATTATTATTATTATTATTATATACCAATAGTATAAATAAAAATAAGCAGATCGAGTGCATTGATCCGCCTCTGGAAGTTCTTCCTTCGTCCGTTCGGACCTAAGAACCTAAAATACATAATATAAATAATAATTATAATAGTTTGATATATAGTGATTTATTTTATTTTGGTATTTAACTATTTAAGAATCATCTATACTCTTATTTTGATTTAATTAGAATAAACTATTTATTTTATCAATAGATATTAAAATATTTATTACGATTATCGTATCGTATAAAATTCCATTTTTGTATAGTATTTTTACTATTGCTTTATTATTGAGAATTTCTATAATTAACCTAAATATATTTTGATATAGGCCCTAGGTATAGATATATTTTATCTGACAAAAATGTAATTGATTTATAATTCTTCTCAAAAAAGTTTTTTTTATTAAAAAAAAAAAAAAAAACAATAATATTTAATAAAAGTTTAATACGATAGGACGACTATAACTCTTCATCTCTTCATCGCTGGAGGTCGAGAAACAGTAAACGCCTCTAATATAGCTTTTTGAAACAATTTTA
The DNA here is from genome assembly GCA_021307375.1 of Tetraneura akinire. NCBI lineage: Eukaryota > Metazoa > Arthropoda > Insecta > Hemiptera > Aphididae > Tetraneura > Tetraneura akinire. The sequence goes on from JAIUCT010000001.1 coordinate 16,458,304, forward strand.
TGTTGAAGGTAAGTAAAATTTCAAAGTTAGTATTCGAAATATCAAGTTTAAACGTTTACCTGTATCAGTTTGATATGTAACGTTTATTATAATAAATAATAATTATATTTATTACTGAAATATTTAACAATTAGTTATTGTAAACAAATTAATAATTTTAATTAACTATTTTCTGCGTATTGGAGTATAAATATTAAATACAAACGAATTAAATAATTATTTATGGAATATTATTTACTACTAGCTGTCCTTGGATACAGGTTCGCGTGAAAAGCTTTACCACCGCCATAGCTTTTCCGCTACCATAGTGTTCGGGTACATACTACATTGATCCCGGCGGAAGTAGATCTTTATCGGATATAATGATTAAAGTATTTTATCCGCCTCCGGCGTATTGAAGGGCGTTCGCAATCTAGTGGTCCTATTTACACTCTTTTCGGGTGAACAGTCTTTGACCGATCACGGTAATCCCACCACGCGGAGTACGCCTTCGGCGCACTCACTTACCCTGGTCGGGTTTCAGTGGAATACAGAAGGTTCACGTGAAAATTTTTACCACCACCATAGCCGCCAGTGTAATACCGGTAGCGCCCGTACTATATTTTTTAACCGTAACAACGTAAGGGTTCGAACAATTATCGTTTATAATATAAGCCAACGACCACGATTTGTATATAAATCATACGTATAATTTTACAGAGTCGAGAATCGATACGTAGAAATATAATCGGTGACATATCGATATAGTGTATAATAATTATTATAAGTATTTAGATAGTGTCAAAAAAAAAACGGAGTATGTAATATTAAGGGTATAATAAACGATTAAATATATTAAATCAAAATATAAGTATTTTCAATGTAAAAAAAAATAACTCAAATAAGTCAATAAGTTCTATGTCAGTGGTCACTGGTCACACACGTAGTGAAAGTGGGAAAAGTTGAAATAACAGTGGTAGAAACATTATTATATTAAGGTTTTTCCCTTAATAAAAAATCAAATTACCATCAAATTACATTCAATTTTATTATTACCGTATTAAAACAGAGTATAATATTAAAACCAAATAAAAGTATTTTCATTGTAAAAAAAAAAAAAGATAACTTTAAACTAATATAACCGTTTAATATTAGTCCATTAGTAAAAAGGACGTGTGAAAACGTAAAATATCACGTCGAATAATATTTTTGGACGGTAGCGAGAGAGAGGTAGGCGTTTATCGGTTTTCGGGAGCGGCGAGCGCAAGGTAGGCTCGACGGACTCGTTATCGCGAGCAGTCGGAAACCGGCCGGCCCGTTATCACGAACAGAAAAACAGAATATTATTTCCATTAGTAATACCGGCGCATAATGCGCATTTGCGTACAGGAGAGCGCCGGAAATTAACAAAAAAAAAAAAAAAAAAAAAATCGGAACACGGTCCGCCGCCGATGGATCGGGATTCGAACCTTCGGTGCCCTGTCTAACCTAGCTTCCTAACTTGCCTACCTATCGAGTGCGCCACTACGGATCGTTGAAGAATCGTCGAAAATCGGTGTATTTAAACTGTTTCGCGATATCGAAAAATCCTCAAAATACGACGGAATATCGAGCGTAACGGACGGAGACCCGTATACGAAGGGTCCGAAAACCGTTTTCGACGTTAATTTATTGAAAAACAGGGAGAAAAAGCGAAAAGGGGACGGGAATAACGTTTCGAAAAATATACGATATCGCGACGTATAATTTACGGTTTACCGCGCGAAATTCCGTTATCACGCGTTAGAGTGAGATAAGGAACGGCTGTTTATTTTGTTTGTTTATTTATGTTTTGTTTGCTCATGGAAAGTTAAATAATTAGCTAAAAGTTAAAAAAGGCGATTTAAGAAAAAGTTTCGCGTGAAAAATTACGAAACCGATTTTAATAGAAGGAAAATAAAAAGTTGACCGCGAAACGTGCGAGTTTCGAAGACGTACGACGAACGGTAGAATTTATATACGGAATATAAGTAAAAACCTCTTCCATGACGGAGTTAGCGTTTTATTATAGTAGATAGATATCTAATAATTATAACTATAAGCTAAATTGATTTTGAGAATTTTACATAAAATAAATTGTGAAACAGTAATTATCAATCTCTGATAGCCCAATATTATGCCACTGCAATAATAATAATAATAATAATAATAATAATAATAATAATAATAATAA
>JAIUCT010000001.1:16478589-16524756 GCA_021307375.1 Tetraneura akinire
TGTCTATTACACCTTTATATTTTATTTGTGTTTTGTTATAATTTATAAATTATTAATTTTATATTTTAATAAATCATTTTAGATTATAAACCATGGTTGCGGTTAATCATTAAGAAAACAGAGCGAACGCCAGTAATCGATGTTGGCGATGTTCGTAAACGTTTACTGTTATGGTACGTTTTCCTAGGTGCGTCTGACGCGATGTACTGGTTTATACGATTTACCTGAAAGTGTTTTCCTCGGTGCGTCTGGAAAGTTGACGCTGCGTCCCATATTGCGACTGCTCCGAGAGCAGTCATTTGCGTCCGACACACCGCCAAAATAACATAATACGAGTACAATGTTAAAAGCAAAATTTTTTTTTCGTCCACCCAGGACGAAATATTATTGGAAAATGTACAATTGAACAATATTTTGTTTGATAGTGCACATCCAGAACATAAAAATATTATTAAAAAAGACCAAATTTGGAAACAAATTGGAAACAAAGTACAATTTAAAATTAATAATAGTAAAAATAAAAAATAATGTAATATAATAATATATTATATTTTTTTCATATATTACAGTACATATTTTATATATTATACAAATATACTACATAGGTATTTAATTTATTTTATTATCATGAGTTACTACATCTTTATTAACTAAATATTAAATAAAAATTATATATTAATACTATATTATTATTAATAATTTTAAACGATAATAGGTATTTTGTTTATTAATTAAATTTATAATGTAAAATAGTGGACGATTGTAAGAAAAGGTGGAAAAATATAAGAGAACGGGATCAGCCGCTCAATCAAAAAAAAAGTGGCCGTTGATGGACCAACTGACTTTTTTAAACTTAGTCGAATATGAAAGAAAGTACATACAATTATTTTTAAATTTAAAATATACCTATTTTAAGAGGCGTATTATTAATCTAATATTTATTAGGTATATGACATATTATGAGCTATAGTTATATAATTTGTCAATTGAATTTATTTTCTTTTTACGAGTATATATTAAGTATTGTTGTTGTTGTTCTTCTTCTATTAATTCATTTATAATAATATTATTATTTAAAATAATTTGATTTATAATAATATTATTCATAATGATAATGAATATTTAAAAAGAGTGAGTACGTTAGTGAGTACGTTAATGATAGTGTGGCGAGCGCCGGGAACATTCTGGGATGCTCGCGCCGCGCGGCAGGTAGCTATAATTGCCGCGTGTCGGGTGGAACGTTCTAGAATGTTCGCGCGCCGTCTCTCGCTACCCCGAGAACATTCTACGGCCTATATAAAGCGCCACAACCAGACCGAGTCAGTCAGTACCGAGTCAGTACCTTACCGCGACGTCTCTAGTTTCATTTGTCATTTTGTTATATAACAATATACAGTTTAAATTATTATATTGGTTTAGTGTTCTTGTATTTTACTTTACCCACACACTTACCATAGTGGTGACCTCGACAATGGAAAACGCACCTGTTAATGACGTTCCGCACATCTCTCGCGTTGGAATCAAAATTCCACCATTTTGGCCTGAAGATCCCGCGGTATGGTTTGCACAGCTTGAAGCTCAATTCGCTTTAGCTAACATTACTCAAGACTCCACCAAATATTATTACGCTATTTCACAACTCGACGGTCCTGTTATTAAAGAAGTGAAAGACATAGTTTCCAATCCATCGGAAACCGGTAAGTTTGATAAACTGAAAACTGAATTAATCGAACGCCTAACTTCTTCACAAGAGCAACGTGTCCGCCAGCTTTTAACACACGAAGAAATCGGTGACAGGAAGCCATCCCAATTTTTGCGTCATCTCGCAAATCTTGGTGGTTCCTCAATTCCACAGGATTTCTTGCGTACTTTGTGGTCAAATCGTTTACCTCCCCATATTCAAGCTGTTATAGCTACCCAAAGGAACGCTCCTCTTGATGACGTAGCAAAACTCGCCGATACGGTAAACGAGGTAACACCGCAGGCTCACGTGGCTCTTACTTCACCGTCTAATGAGATGACCAGTCTCACAGCTCGTATTGATAAACTCACACATCAGATAGCAGCCCTTACAGCAACTGGTCGTTCGTCTCTGAATATGAAACGTTCTAACATGCGTACCCGTTCACCTAGTCCTCGTCGTCGAAATATGTCCACCGAATCTGTTTGTTGGTATCACCGCCGATACAGGGAACATGCCAAAAGATGCACAACCCCGTGCTCTTTCGTTTCGGAAAACGCACAGGGCAGCGCCTAATGGCGGCTAGCGTCTGTCCGCAACCACCCAGCCGCCTCCAAGTTTCCGACCGTAAAAGTAAGCTTCAATTTTTAATAGATACCGGTTCCGATTTATGTGTTGTCCCACGCACTTCTTTGCAAGGGCCTCGACAACGCACTACTTATGAGCTATACGCTGCAAACGGATCTATTATTCCTACCTATGGTTGGACCCAGCTCCATCTCGACCTAGGCCTCCGAAGGGATTTTTCATGGCGTTTTGTGGTTGCCGATGTTACACATCCAATTATCGGAGTAGACTTCTTGTCTTACTACAATCTCCTGGTCGACATTCGACACAAACGTCTCATCGACAATGTCACGACACTGACTACTCGAGGTACCTTTGTCAATTCTTCTGTTCCTCATGTCAAGGTCATTTGTGGTAACTTACGATACAATGATATCTTTACTAAATTCCCGGACATCATTCGTCCACCGGGAGTTATTCGAGATGTTCGCCATGCTACGCTGCATCATATCAGAACCACCCCTGGCCAACCAGTCCACTGCCGTGCTCGCCGTCTCGCCCCAGATCGTCTGAAAATCGCCCGATCTGAGTTTGAAGCGATGGTTCGTGATGGTATTGCACGTCGGTCAGAGAGTCCCTGGGCTTCTCCACTCCATCTCGTGCCTAAAAAGGAAAATAGTTGGCGCCCTTGTGGTGACTATAGGGCTCTCAACGCGCGAACTATTCCTGACCGGTACCCAGTACGTCATCTTCTCGATTTTTCGTACGCTCTTCATGGTTGTACCATTTTCAGTGTCATTGATTGTGCAAAAGCGTTTACCCAGATTCCAGTCGCTCCTGATGATATTCCAAAGACCGCAATCACAACCCCATTTGGTTTATTCGAGTTCAATTTCATGACTTTTGGCCTTCGAAACGCAGCCCAAACCTGGCAACGTTTTATTGACAACGTTCTTCGCGATCTACCATTTTGTTTCGGTTACTTAGATGACATCTTGGTGTTTTCTCGTAATGAAAACGATCACCAAGAACACCTGAGGACAGTTTTTCAGCGTTTCTCTGACTACGGAATTGTCGTTAACCAGAGCAAATGTGTGCTAGGTGTGTCCGAAGTCATTTTTCTCGGATACGTAGTCACTTCTTCTGGATGTCGTCCGACTTCAGATAAAGTCAAAGCTATTCAGACTTTTCCTCAGCCTTCTACAGTCCGACAACTTCGTCAGTTTTTAGGAATGCTCAATTTCTATCGACGACACCTGCCACATGCCGCTGATATTCAATCACCTCTTAATGCCATCTTAGCGGGCCCAAAGGTGAAAGGCTCAACTCCTGTTCAATGGACATCGCAATTAATATCAGCTTTCAACGATTGCAAGACAGCACTTTCCAATGCTACACTCCTGGCGCATCCAAATACTTCAGTATCCTTAGCACTTTTCGTCGATGCTAGCCAGTATGCAATTGGTGCGTCTCTCCAACAGCAATCTCAGCAATCTTGGGAGCCTTTAGCTTTCTTTTCGAAGAAGTTAAATCCTTCCCAACATAAATGGAGTACTTATGACCGTGAACTTTATGCTATCTATGAAGCTATCAAGTATTTCCGACCCATGCTTGAAGCCCGTCATTTTACTATATTTACGGATCATAAACCTCTCACGTTTGCTTTTGCTCAGAAAAACGACAAATGTTCACCGCGTCAATTTCGCCATTTAGACTTTATTTCCCAGTTTACAACTGACATAAGGCACGTTTCTGGAAAGGACAACATAGTCGCTGACTCACTGTCACGCATTGAATCAGTTTCAACACCAATTAACTTTTCAGCTCTGGCACGTAGTCAAGAAACTGACCCGGAACTCCGAAACCTTCTAGATCACGGTTCAGTTCTCCGCCTTGTTAAAGTCCCTATTCCTGGATACGATGAATCTCTTTATTGTGATACAAGCAGCGATAATCCTCGCCCGTACTTGACGCCTAACTTCAGACGTCAAGTCTTTGATAATATTCACGGCCTCAGTCATCCTGGAGCAAATACTTCAAGACGTTTAGTTTCCCAACGTCTTGTTTGGCCATTAATGAACAAAGACTGTCGAAATTGGTCTCGTTCCTGTCTTCAATGTCAGCGAAGCAAAGTCTCTAAACACATTTCTGCGCCACTTGGTAATTTTACTGTTCCACCAGTCCGTTTCGCACATGTACACATCGACTTAATCGGTCCTCTTCCCTACTCGAATGGATTCAGATACTGTTTAACTGCAATAGATCGGTACACCAGATGGCCAGAAGCTACACCTTTGCAAGACATAACTGCTGAAACTGTTGCTAAAGCACTCGTTTTCTCCTGGATTGCGCGCTTTGGCGTTCCATTACAAATTACTACGGACAGAGGACGACAATTTGAATCTCAGCTTTTCCAGTCACTAGCCAAACTATTCGGTATTTCCTTGTCTAGAACAACTAGTTATCACCCACAGTCAAACGGTCTTGTTGAACGTTGGCACCGCTCTCTTAAAGCTGCCATTATGTGCCATGAAGACTCTTCCTGGTCATACGCTCTACCTTTAGTGCTCCTTGGTCTACGCACTGCCTGGAAGGCTGATCTCAAATCATCAGTCGCAGAACTAGTGTACGGAGAGACATTGCGAGTCCCTGGTGAGTTTTTATCTCCTTGCTCAATCTCTCCTGAACCTTCAGATTTTGTGGTGAATCTCCGGAACGTTATTTCCAAACTTCGTCCCGTTCCAGCATCACGTCACTCAAGAAGTCGCATTTTTGTTCATCAGGATCTAGCAACATGCACTCATGTCATGCTACGCACCGATTTGGTTCGAACCTCTCTCCAACCACCTTACACTGGACCTCATCCTGTTCTTACTCGTAGTGACAAGACTTTTGATATTTTGGTTAAAGACAAGAAGACGACCGTGTCTATTGACCGCCTTAAACCGGCTTACTTCATCACAAACCCGTCCAAATTAACTCAACGCTTTCCAAAAATAACAGCCGAAGAAGAATTTCCCAACTCTTCCATTGATGATGCGTCTTCCACGAACAGACCTACGGTAACAACTCGATCAGGACGACGTGTCCGGTTTACCAATTTTTTTCAAGCATAGCAAACACACTTCCCAGGGGGGTGATGTGGCGAGCGCCGGGAACATTCTGGGATGCTCGCGCCGCGCGGCAGGTAGCTATAATTGCCGCGTGTCGGGTGGAACGTTCTAGAATGTTCGCGCGCCGTCTCTCGCTACCCCGAGAACATTCTACGGCCTATATAAAGCGCCACAACCAGACCGAGTCAGTCAGTACCGAGTCAGTACCTTACCGCGACGTCTCTAGTTTCATTTGTCATTTTGTTATATAACAATATACAGTTTAAATTATTATATTGGTTTAGTGTTCTTGTATTTTACTTTACCCACACACTTACCATAGAAATCATTATGAGTATATGAGTCTTTTTACAAATTGACAGACTTTAAATACACTCCATAAAATACAAAATTGGCAAGGGAAAACACTTTTGATTTTGGTGAATCAATATAGTTTTCCTTGGAAATCAAACACGTCTGACGCGTGTAGAAAAACAGTAACACGAGGCGTCCAGACGCAACGTCCAAATGCTGCGTCCAGACGCACCTAGGAAAACGTACCTTTAACTGTTTACTAAACGGACACACTGAATTTCTCTTTTATCAAACGTTGTCAACGTTTACCGCCTTAGATCATATACTATGGATGGAGCCATACGTACATTGTTTGAAGCCAACATAATAGTAGGACCTGACTGCTATGCGCATGCGCGTTAAAAATAATCATGTATCATGCTGTTTAGTGTTTATGATAGTGTGATACTGTGATGAGAATTGCAATTTTCAAAAGTATTAAAATGTGTAAAGAAACCACGATTGAAATGTTTTATATTAGACTATTTTAATATTATATATTATAATCACTGTAAAAATACCCTTTCTAAAAGTATTCAAAAATTAATTATGTTATAATATATATAAAATGTAAAGACTTAAAAATAAATTATAAAATTACTATTGACTATTATTATTTATATTGTTATAAATCTATAGTAAAATACCTTTTCTAAAAATATTCAAAAATTACTACTTTATAATATATTTTCATTCTATTTAATAATTATTTAATTTATACATTTAGCTTAATGTATTTTATGACTATACAGTTATTGGTTGGGTACAATAAACATTTGGAAATATCACAATATCACAATATATTAGAGGTGACGCATGCGCATATGTAATAAGTCCTATAGTTATGTTGGCTTCTAATTGATATACGAGAAATATACCAGGTGGCTCCATCCATTGTATATGATCTAAGTTTACCGCTATCGAATTTCCTCCAAGTCTAGAAATAAAATTATTTTTTCAGGATTTTTGCGTAATTTGATTTTATACTACCTAAATAAATATATTATATATAATTTTTTTTTTTTTTTTTTTATTATACTCCTAATTTGAATTATAATCCTGGTAGTCTGGTACTTAAAAGTACCTTTGGTCAATAACTAATTTTGTCCTGGTACGTATAAGCATAGCCCTGACACTACCTATTAAGGCAATGTAATTTCAAAAAATGTAAACAAACCAAAATCGACCTGCCGGCAGATTAACCACTAAACACGAAAAAAATATCTTTTATAGAAAATATGCAACACTGTATATAATAATCTTTTATCTAAACACTAAAATTGTTTTTGTCTTTATTTACATTTATTTTTAAATAAGTGTTATAGAAAAAAAAATACTGCTACAGCCTACAGATAATTTATGGTAGTAACTAATAGCACAGATTATATTTTTTAATTTAGAGTAAGTAAAAAAACATTTGGTTTTTGTAGGGCTAATGCCCACATTATTTACCCCAGTAAAGGTTTATTCCAATAAAAAAAAATCTGAATTTAGAAATTATAATAGGATCCACATTATTACTTTTTTAGTTAAATCTAATCCACAGTCCTTTATATAAGACCGTGATCTAATCAATGATATTAAAATACAAAATCACGGCCTAACATATAAATGACATGTAAGGCCTTGTACTAAACTAATTTGATATATTTTATAATAAATCGCCATTTAACAACACTATATATCTAATCTGTGATATTATAATATTGTAATATTTGTTACAAAAACAAAATATTTGTATTGTGTACAGTGAACTTTACAAAAAACCATTGTAGAAAGTAGAAATGTAAAATTAAATGTAAAATAAATTTGTCTTAAATAACATTTAACGCCAAGATCATATCATATTATGCAACTAAAATGTCAATGTGAAATTTGTGTTGCAAAATTTATTATGATTGTATGTATATTATTTTAATATTATGACGTCATGTAAAATTAATATTATCAATATCATTAGACTTTCAAAAGCGAGAGGTGATAACATAATAATTTTATAGCTACAAAAAATACAGATAACAATAAGGTCGATTTATTAACTAGGTAGATATTACTATTTACCAAATTATCGATTAAATAAATTTTACATTCAATGACATAATAGTTTAAATAATTACAATAAATCCATAGAATTTTAATTTAAAAAAAAAAAAATCCTGAAAATCGCCAATAGTACAATAGATAAAACTAATAAAAGCGAATTCTGACTCATCAAAATTTTCACAAAAATTATTCTTTTAAATTATTGAATAGCTTCAAATTTTATATTATTTAATATGTAAAAAGAGATTTAAAAATAATATGTATGATAGGTACGTTTTTATTTCTAAATATATTAATAATAATATTACATTATAGTCCGTTGCCTAACTAATATTAAAAATAAGAAAAAATAGCATTACAAATTTATCAATTTTCGAGGTGATATTATATAGAATAAGTGAGGTTTGAGACATTCTGTATAGATACCAATATACCATAATATGTAAATTAAAGAAAAATAGTTAAATTTCATATTTTTATCTAATTTATAATTTATAAATTTTAATAATCGTTTCATAAATGTATTGTAATAACTAATAACATTATAAAAGTATTAACATTGATTAAACGTTATTATAAAATATTAATTAATAATTAGTGTAATTAATCATTTATGGTATTTTAATTATTTTTCATAATATTGCGAAATAAATACAATTTGTATTTAGTCTTTAATAACATTACGTTATTTATATACGATTATTATTATATATTCATAAATTCATATTTTTATTTTTATTTACACATAAATGTGTCAAAAATCAAGTTAGAAAAATATAAACAAAAATTTATCATTTATATGAAATAAATAAGATCCAAATGATTTTCTTTTACCTGAACATTATTTTCGAAGATAAAAATGAAAAACCGCATGCTGTAATAAGGATTGGAATTTGTATTGATTTTATAACTTCAAATATTTCTTAGTTATTTTATAAAGTCGAATTTTACATACCTCATACCTGTATTATAGTCATAATTAATTCATAAATAACAATACAAAGTTTAAAATTTAGCATTTTATATTTGCAGGCGAGATAATCAAATCTAGTTAAAAGCATATAAGTATTATGCCAATATGAATAGGAATACTTTCTTTTATTATTTTATCATAAAATTAATGTCTTACTTTAATTTTGAAAAAATTTAATGATCCATTTAACCTAACACACTTTTTTTTTGTTCTTTTTTTTTTATTTACATCAAGAAAACTATTATTTAAGTATTAGGTGCTTGTTTTAATTATTAATTTGGTATTTAGTTCTCATAATTCACAATAATACACACAATGTTTGACTATACAGTTACATGCTTATATGTAATAAAATAAATAAATAAACGAACGACATTATTGCGAGATAGCATTGGTAAACAAATATATAAAATATATCTAAATGTTGACTATATTATAATTAAAATAAATAATATACTTTATAATATTGTACTCGTATGTATTAGATTGTTATTTTATAGGATTTAAATTTGATTTATAATGTATACCTAATGCTTATTTGTTGTTTTTAAAATATTTTGTTTTATTGTTATTGTTTTATGACAACCTATTGAATATATTAAATTATATAATAAAATGATAAAATATACCTACTGTTAACATTTGTATTAAAATTTTTGTTTTGTTTATGATATATATCACATTATTGTTTTCTAAGTCAAACTTAATCTTCTTTTATTACATTTTAATCTATTTTCATAGACAAAGGATTTTCATATTATGCACTGTAATAACTTGATACTCTAAGAATCAGCTAATACAATTTATATTCATTAGGTATTATTATTTTTTTTTTTTTTGTAGTTTGGTCGATAATAATTAATAATTATGTCAACGTAAGTAATTGTGTCAATTATAGTTTAAAATATATATTATATTGTATATATAAATGATATGAACCCGTGCAAAATGCACCTAAATAATACGCGTATAATAAATAATAAATCAAGGATGAACGACAAAAAAATAATTGTGGAGGAGTTTAAATAATACCATTACCGCATGTTATATTAAACACGCTTGGATTAGGTTATATTATTTGATAAAATAAAATCCATCGTTAGTGGAATTTAAATATAAATATATAAATAAGTAAAAAGTAAAATTGAAATTCGTGCAGTTATTAGAGTTTTATGGTTAAAAAATTATAAACTTCACACGCCGCCCCATGTATTTTTACTGGTTTATAATTTTTTAACCATAAAAATCTAATAACTGCAAGAATTTAAATTTTGGACGACGTAATAGTAGCAGTACTGCAGTAGTCATGATTGTCAACTTGTTACTGATAAGCTTAACAACTAACTATCAATTTAGGAATTAATACGTTGAAAGTATAATGTGTAGAGTGTTACCCCAAAGTTTCAACAAAAAATATTCACCAGGACAAAAATATGGCAAAATGCAACTTATTTTTTGATTGCCCCTCGTATATTAAATAATTTTATAATTTACGATATTTTAACAGTTATAAATAATACATATAGGTAGGTATATTATTATTAAGTGTATAGATACTTTATAATTGGATGAGTGATGGTATAGCTGCAGTTTAAGGTAAAATGTTATTTTTGGTTTTAAGCCCATAGAAAGAAGTAGATATAATTTTTATCATTTTTTGTGTAATAAAAATAATACTATATTGAATACAATATACTCGTATACTATACCTAAAACCTACCTATTAGGTACATATTAAAATTAAATAAAACTATATACCTAATATGGGATTATTATATAAAGATTATAAGTAATACAATTATAATTGCGTAATTTAATTTCTTAATCAATCGTGGTATTATTTAAACTTACATTTATAATAATATATATATATATATATATACCTACCTATAATAATCCAGTTATCCTTTTGAACCATTTAATAAAAACATAAAATTGTGTAAACGCGCGTGTATTCATTGTTATTTTTTAAGTAAACTAATTAGATAGGTTCGAATATTAGTATATTACCTATTATTATCACGTCCATACAAATGTATGAATGATTTTAACCGTTAAATTGATCTGGCTGTTCGGCTACAAAAAAGATAAATTCGTCGAGTATGGATGTTTTTTACTAAATCGTTTTCGTTATACGTTTCGAGAAGTATATACATATATTAAGTCCATATATACATAGGCGCAACTAGAGGGGTGCTAGGACTGCTAGGGGGCATAAGCGTGCGCAGACATTACTGACAGGGTAGTCATAAATGATACATACAATATTATACACATTGACATTTAACATGAACAAAAATTTTTAGATAGGGTAACTTTATTTAACTGCATTTACCATTTTATAAGTAATAATATAATTATGTATGTAATATCTATACCTAAATTAGTTATTTTATAATAAACAAATTGATGACGCAATAACGCGTTGCGCGGTTGAAACACACGATTATAGTTTGAAATACACCTACCGAAAAGCGCCGCAAATTTATCTGGTGATTGTACCACGATTTAAATATCGATTCTATGTCCGTGGTTGATAGAAAATACCACAGTTATTAAATTAAATTTAAACTATTCTTTTCTTTGTATAATCAATGGTGATGGCATGTACTGTTGTGATATCAAGTTTTAGGTTTTGTAAACTAAAATCAACCAGTATGATTCGCGATAGGATTCAGTGCTTGCACAGCGGTTACTTATGAATTTATGATAAAATAAATTAATAAAATAAACATTAGGTATGATAAATTTATTTTATCATAGCAGTTACTAACGACGATATGTATTTTTAATTTTTCCAATATTCTTATTTTTTACATTTTACCGTTTACGAACATGTTGAAATGGTCAAATATAATATTATGTTGCGACGGGGGGAGTTGTTCGCAGAGTAGTCAAATGCCTACCCTGACTACCCCGTGCGCACGCTTATGCTAGGGGGTGCTTTAGCATCCTCAAAAAGTTGAATACACTTTATTGGCGTATTTGTTAATATACATTATAAATATAATTATTTGGGACTTTAGCACCCCCAAAATGTTTAACCAAGTTGCACCTATGCATATATACGATTAAATCTACGGTTTCCCAAAACCGATAATTTCTTGAAAAATGTATAAATCCAATGTAACTTCGTTTGGTATAGGCGTATATAGTTGACTTATTGGCGTTTATATATTTTTAAAAAAGACGTATTTTATACGCGATTATTTGTAATTATATATATAAACAATGGATTATTTATTAATTTTCATAGTCGGTGAACTTCATTATATAATTACTCATTACGTTTATTATTCTATGTGCTAATAATTATTATGTAGGTAGTTATACACCGTCGTATATAATCGACGTATGAAAAATCGAGTGAAAAAATAAATTACGATAAATAAAACGATTCATGTGATATACGCTGTATAGGTACCTAATACGAATATAACATAATAATAATAATATATCAATCGATAAACATATATAAAACAAATAAGTATGTATGTATATACACGTTTTAAAATTGCATCTCTCCAAGGTTGGTGAAGTTTATCACCGTCCGCGTGTTATCAACACGCTATTATAATAGGTAATTCAAAGAGTAGGTACATACACAATACAGTAGTTATAATATATAATAATATATGTTATAATAATATGTATATTATTTAGAGATAAACGAGTCGGATGAGACGCGCATCGCGTTCAGTACAGACCATTCGCGACAGTCGTCCGGATCGCTATTCATTCGCGCGTATTACCTACCGTAATGTTGTAATAATACGATTTCGCGCGTTTATTTGAATATAAAATAATTTATAATAATATTATATCGTATTCGGGAATCACGTGTTTTGTCGCTGAAATTTTGGATAGATTTCTTGTGTTCGTTCGACAACAATATTGAGTAATATTATTGTGGACGGCGTATTTTTATCAGGCAGTACTCGAATATTATTATCATATATATCCAAGCAGTAATCTGACACGCGCGGGGATTAACTTTCTCTGAATTTTCGCGCCATCGTTTGTGTGTACTCGTACATAATAAAAAGACACGGAATCTAACAGAACGGTTCAGTATAATTTTTAATCTACTCGACTGAAATTCTCATATTTTTATTACCCATACAATAATTTACATAATATTATTGACCGGTGAGTGTATACACGTACAAGAAAAACAAATATATAAATATAAGACTTTTTTTTTTTTTATAAAAAAAGTTTTTAATTTTTATACGTTATCCAATTAGTTCGTATATAATATTATAAATTATACCTATTTATTATTTATTTTAAAACTAACGTGCGTCCGTATTGTATTATAAGTTTAATTGTACAGAAAAATATCAAATTGATTATATCAACGCTAACATGTTTCGATTGATTTTTATTCTTTACGTTTGTACTCGTAATAAAAAAAGTCGGTTCATTTATTGTACACCGAACGGGTGTATATAACGGTCGTGTTAAATTTAATTAACTTATTTCCAATTAATGATTTTCATTGATCACTATTCACTATATAATTGCATAATATGTGATATTGAAATAATCCAATATATAATAATCCATTAAAATAATCGAAACAATTATGTCATAATAATTATTATAATATTATTATCAATATGGACGAAGAAAATTATTATTCTAATGGAATAAAAAATAAAAAATAAATGTCAAACTTTACATTTGAAATATATTTACCAATAATTATCATAAATAATACGATAAAAGTTATATATATATTATTTTATAATTTCGATTAGTTATGTAGAATGTTATTTTTTTTATTTGTTTCAAAGGCACTGTCGAGCAGGTTTATATTGAAAGAAAATGGAAAACTGGAAGAAGATATCATTATTTGTCGGTGTGTTTGCATTCGCTAGGGAATTTCGTCCTATCGAACCGTTTTACGCCGCGTATATGACAAGTCCTTTGATAAATTGTACAGTGGAACAGGTAATAATACGAGTAATATAGTATAATTTTTTGATTTTTCGAGTTTTGTTCAATTAACTTAATTAATCAAATGTATCTGAAATAATAAAATTTAATAAAAATATATGCAACACAAAATTTAGCCAACTATTTCTATACGAGTATATTATTTAAAAGTACATTGGAATATGATTAATGTATAATAATTACAATATTTTTACTTTAATTAAATATAAAATATACAATTATTAGAGTAAGTTTCCTTACAAAAAAAAAAAAAAAAAAAAACAAATAAAAATAGAAACCAAAATTATGATAGATTTAAAATATATATTTAATGTTAATTTATTTTTACATTTGACGAGACATATAATATGATATGCTAACCATAATATATAGATTTTGAAATAAATAATTCAAATTAACGCGCAGGGAATAGCGTATTAGAAATTATTTACATTGTTATCTACATAATTTAACGTTATGTAAAAATAAATTTGTAATTTATTATAATATTTTATTATAAAAATCCAAATCACAAAATGTATACGATCATTAAGTATAAATTTTGTGATTTCGGTTTTAAATCAAAATACAATAATCAATAATAATTTTAATTAATTGTAATTTATTGTTTATAATTTCAATAAAACAATATTGGCAATACATGTAGATAACGAATTATTAATTGTTAATATTGTTAATAATTATTATTTATTAAATTAACTTGAATATAATAACACTTACTCTTTTATATTATATAGTATAATAATTGATAATTCAGAATTGATTGGAAATTATTAAATAAAAAACGAGACAAGTAATACGTGATAATAAAATATTTTACATTTCAATAGATATACTCGTATATTAAACATATTATATTAATAATAATAATAAATATTATTAATTATAATAAATTGGCATAATATTATTTATTAAAACTCAAAATATTGCATATTATATTGTCATAATAATGTATAATGGTGCGAGTAATACGAGTACATTTATAATCACTTAGAAATTTGAACGCTGTAAATATAATATTAAAATAATGTGATATTAATAGGTAATAATAAATTATAAAATTTCCAATTTTTAAAAATAGGAAAACCAAAATAGGTTTTAGTAAATCAAATTTTTATATAAAAAAATTAATAGTTATACAAATACAAATGATTATACTAATAATTGATCTATCATAATATATTCTAATCACATTTATTTAGTTTAAAAGCAAAATTTTGAAATTTAAATTTCTATTAAATATTTATTTATAATCATAATTTGATATACCGTTCAAAAAATTATTTTTATAATTATAATTTAAATTTTTAACTTTGATTTTTTAGGTCCCCAAAGAAATATATGCTGTTGGATCATATTCTATGTTTGTATTGATCATAATTATATTTTTGTTCACGGATTATGTCAGATATAAACCAGTGCTAATTATTGACGGATTTGGTGGAATACTTCATTATTTATGTATAGCAAATCGCCCGGTAAAACTTAGAATACAGGTAATCAGTTTAGTTCATTGATATAAATATATTATGGTAGAACGCAACCATAATAAATATTATTATAGACAAAATATTCAGCTTAATATTTTTATTAATTACATATAGATATGGAGTAAACGTATCATGTATTCATGTAGGTACATTTTGTTAACAATAAAATGTAGATATATAATTATATTGAACAAAAATTGTTTAAATTGAAATTTATGGAATTTTAAATTTTCCATATTAAGATCAATTTTTTTTTAAATATTTATAAATTTTAAATTTTAACGTATGCGACGTTACAATAATTCATAAATATTTATATTTATTGTAAATACTAATGTTTAAATAAATAACTGATTTAGTAGGTCCAATTTATTTGCAATACATATATCATTATATACCATATTATATTTAATATATAGGTACTTAAAAATAATATGGTTAGGTACCCTTAGCAGCAATAATGATAAAGACGTATCGCTATCATTTAGTATTTACCAAAAATATTTAGGAATTTGTCATATCCTATTCTCAAAACTATTCTTCCCAAAAAGTAGACAATTTTGTGAATAACTTATCAAAATAAAAAAGAAAGGGAAGGGATAATGTTGTGGAAGGGATACAGCTGTAAAGAGGATATATTGAATTTTGATTACAATTTGAATGCAATAATAAATAGGTAATTACATTCGTGAAAACAATTTTGAGCGAAGTTCATCAGATAATATATGTAATGATTAAACTGTTTATATTTATCAGTCTCTACGTTCAATATATTAAATAATTTATCATAAAACCACTAAATGAGTAACCTACATACCTAAATCTAACAATACTTCGCTCAGAATCGTTTTTCGAATGTAAATCAAAATTCAACACTATCCTCTTTATACCTGTATCTCTTCCATACCAGTTTCCCTTCCGTTGATTTTTATACTTTAAACCATGGGCGTACCCAAGAATTTTGTAAGGGGGTTCAAAAATCATATTAAATATTATTGAATTCAATACTTATGATAAGAAATATATATACGCAATACGCATAATCATAACATAAATGTTAATTTTTATATTAGGTATAATTATTACTTCAATTGGTCTGACCCGAACTCCCCCCTCTTGGGTACAAGATTTAAAACAGCTAAAAAAAAAAAAAACACGTAAATGAAATAATTCACAATTAATTGGAACTGAGTTAAAAAAATGTATTTAAGCCTCAATAAAATTTTCAACATTGTTAAAAAATGTTTGTCAATTTTATTTAATATTATTGTAAAATATTGCAGAAATCTAATAAAAAGAATCCATATTGTTTATAATTCTGATTGTAATTAATCTTCGTAGAAGTGGACTGTATTAAATTATGAAACTTTTAATTATAAATCACATGTTTTTATTAAACTTACACAGACAAAAAATATGACAAGAAAAAATGAATAAATTTTACAATATTTGCTGTGGTATACTGTGCCACGCTCACGTAATACATCGTACTCCTTACCAAATATACATAAAGAATTGCGATAAGCGCTCCGACGACAATTAATTAAGCACACTGACAATAATAATATAATGACACAAATAATCGTACTTTAAATCATAATAATAATAATGGTAATCACCTAACTGTGGTTACATAATGTATATAATATTACCTATTTCTTACATATTTACCGAACACATATAAATACATTAAATATTGATTTAACTGAAATTTATATATTTTAAGTTTAAGTTTAATATATATATTTTTAAAAAATATACTATGTTAAAATGTACTTATGTTTCAATGAAATTTTCAAAAATTTCCAATTTTTTTTGCTTTTCTATTAATTTTTATTGTAAAAGTATTAAGAAATAATAAAAAGAATACTTGTTTGGATTTTAAGATTTTCATTTAAACTAAAAATACCAACTTTAAACAGCTATATAAAAAAGAATTGGACTTGGAATTTCTTAATATTTTGATAACATAGAAATATTAACTACTTTTAAACACTGATAACAATATACGCAACTTTTAAAGTATTATTGTTACAACTTACAAGTAATCATATATTTATAATAATTTACAAATTATATTAATTGTATGATCAGCTTAATATAAAACTATTATCAATTACACCTTTATCGTTCAATGAAATTTATCCGAATGAAATTTTTTAGGAATGTTGATAATTTTAATAATTATTATATTATGATATATAAATACGAGTAAAAAAGATATAAATTTTTCAATTACGAGTAGCATGCGTTTCCCAAAATTACATGTGTAAGGTAACTAATGTTACTAATGTAACTAACTAATATTTTAATACATTTGTATTAAATACGAATAAAAATTTATTTTATATATTAACATAATATATTTTCTATAGTTTGGTCAAGCTTTCTATGGGTTCTTCTTCTCAGCAGAAGTTGCTTTATTCGGATATTTATATGCAATGATCGAAGAAAAACAATTCTATCAAAAAATCACCGGCCACGCGAGAGCTGCAACATTAACTGGAAAATTTTTCTCATCGTGTGTGGCTCAAATTCTTGCAAGTGTACTTGGTGCTCCTCCATTTGATGCGCTTGTGTATATGTCTATTTTCGGTACGTAATAATAATATTAATTATTCTTTCTGCATATAAGTTAGGTTAAGTTAACCTAACTTAACCTTACGATTTTTAATGTAAGTGTATAGTTTTATTTACAAGTTAATTTTGTTTATTAAAGTATTTAGAAAAGTATTCAACACATTAAATTTTAAAATTATTTTTAAACGACATTAAATATCATTAAAAAAATAATAATTATTATTATTGAATCATTATTATAATACATTGGGAATGGATATGAAACTATTAAAAATCTAACAAAAATAATATTATTATTGCTTTTTTCATATTACAATCATATTTTAATTATATTTATTGTCATACCCGTTTTCAATGATAGAGTTTCTTATAATAATTAATTATAAACATAAATACCATATATTATGCTATATTAGTATACCTATATTAAATTACTAATAAAATATTTATTAATAATATTATGACGAAGGAAATAATTATGTTATAATTCAAAAAAATAGTAATATTAATCTAGCTAAAATATTATATTTTGGATAATTATACTTTAAGTAACAACTATCCTATACAACGAATAACCTTATATTATTATGATAAATTACCGATTATGTAGAAAAAAAAATGTTCGACAATAATAATTTATATAATATTTTTATGAATTAACCCTTTAATAGTTTACTATAGACCATAGGTTCCCAAACTTTTTCATCTTCCGGCGCCCTTTTGGAACTGAATTTTTCTCATGGTGCCCCTGATAAAACTGATTACCATTTTTTTAGACAAATTTAAGATTATGTGGGTCGTAGTAATGAAAATTCATAATTGCTTCATGGCGATCGGCACGCGTTATCGTATGCCATGTGAAATACGCGCAAATAACAAACGCGTGTGACGTGTCCATATAAACCTAGCCTTATATCATAATCGCCAATCGGCATAATCTTAAATCGATATTTTATCTTAGGCAATTTACTTTTGGACCACTTAACGATTAGCGACGCGGCGCACACTTTGGGAACCGCTGTTATAGACTAATTAGACTATATAGTAGTATAGCCCATGCACGATCAATATCAACTATTTATCGATATTATTGATTATGTATGAACCGATTGAGTCATCACGGCCACACATATTTTTATTTATTTAGTATTATATAATGTTTAATTCGTATATTTACTCATAGTATACTATATAATATATATATAACCTCTATAATCGGGAATTGGATTTATTATTTTAAAAAATTGTAGAAAATTATAGTTTATAAAATATTCTTAAATTTACTCAAAACTAAAAAAATAAATATACGTATCTAAGAATTCATAATAAATATTCTACTTATTATTTATCATTACTTCTACAATAATGATTAGTAAAAAAGAGAATAAATTTTCAAAATTTTATTGAAGCATACTGCATATAACATATTGGTTATTGTAGTTCCAAAATATTAAAATAATCACAAGTGTCAATTTATTTTTATAGGTGTTTAAAGTTAAAATTTTAGTAATATCGACATTATAAAGTATTTATTTGGATTCTTCTTATTATACGAGTATTTCAATATTTTTCAATAATGTTAAATAAAATTGACAAAAAATGTTGAACATTTTATTGAAGCTCAAATACATATTATTTAACTCAGTGCCAAATAATTGTAAATATTACCTTTTATTTTAATATTACCTTTTACTTTTATTTTATTATTATTATTATTTTTTTTTTTTTTTTTTTTTTTTTTGTAGCTTTTTTGAGTATAAAAAAAGAGCTGATACTGCTCTGGAAAAAATACAAAACTAAAATGGATAGTGTTAAATTTTGATTAAAATTTGAATGCAATGATAAATAATTTCTTTCGAAAAACGATTTTGATCGAAGTACTATCAGATTTGGGTATTTAGGTGACTCATTTAGGTGTTTTATGGGCATTTATATTAATCAATACATAGATTATCTGCATGGGCGTATTTAAGGCGGGCTAGGGGGCTTGGCCCCCAGTGTGTCGTTTAAGCCCCCTTCGTCAAAATAAATGTGATTCTATATAAATGTTTTATATTTTCAATTACAATGTAATTTAGTTTTTGATTTGAAAACTGTGGATTAATTATACCATAGGTATTATATTAATAATTAATTTTTTTATTGTACCTACCTATAATTTTTTTATTATTTGAAATTTTTTTTATACATTATACAATATTATTATCATTAAAAGTTATAGTAAAAAAAATTTTTTTCGGGCTTTAGCCCCTCCTGTATTGTAACTCTAAATACGCCCATGATTATCTGATGAACTTAACTCAAAATCGTTTTTCTGAATGTAACGATTTATCTTTTCCACGGCAGTATCATGCTATTTTTATTATTAATGTCACTAAAGATTTATAATTAAAAGGTTTATTAAACAAATTATATCATCTGATTTAAGAAATATTTTAGATTTTTAGATACAATAATTGAAAGAATAAATAATAAATGTATTATGTAATGGTCAAAGATCAGGTAAATTTATTGAAAATGATACATTTTATGGATTTTGATGTATTATACCTAAACGAAACTTTTACCTAAATATTTCTTTTTCTGTCAAGTTTAGAGTCTGAAAATGTTAATTTCAAATTAAAATTTTTCTAATTTTACAAGTTTCAAATTAAAATTATAAATATTTAAAAATATTATTATAATTTATATTAATAATAATAATTTTTTAGACATTTTTTTAATAAATAAGTTAAATATAAGTATACTACTGGACTTAAACCAAAAATATGCGTTATTGTAAAATTACAATTTTTTATTTCTTACGAAATTATTGTTAGACAAATTGTGACTAACGAGACTTAACCAGTTATTATTTTTATTTTATTTATGTAAATTACTCAAGGTTAATAATCTAAGCATTACAGAAATACCATACAAATTTAATTATAGGTACTTACTATGTTTTGTGCTATATTATTTGAAGAAAATGTTTAGTCTGTTGAAGTTAATTTGTATGTATATGTACCTACTAGATGCGAATACAAAATTTTGTACATCGCAAAAAATTCAATTGTTTTTATTACAATAAGATAAAATTTATAAATAATATAAAATACAGTGGTCTGCTAATTTTTGAAACATAAACTAATTTATTTAAATACATAAATTTTAGTAGGTACTATTTTTAATTTTTATTATTCTTATTCTTATTATAATTATCATTTTTATCACTAATTATTTTTGTTTCGTGTATTATGCTGAAGACCTGCAATAACATACTTAAATATTATGATTAATCCTATATCTACATGTTTTAAATTTTCAAAACTTCATTAAAAAATATTAGATTTATTTCACTAAATCTACTAAAGGCACTTAAATATAAAGAATCCAATAATTGGATTGTATAATATTCAATAAAAAATATAGTATGTTTATTAGTTTATTACATACCATAATATACAAGTACATTGGTATAATGGTTAGGTTATACTACACAAGGTTATCGTGTACAAATTAATTTATTTAAAGAAAACAAGAAATTGCAAATAATCCTACAAACATTCTTCTAATTAACTTAATAATTTTCCTATATATATATAATATATGTATAATATATAATAAATAATAATCTATATAATTTATGAATTTTGTCTGTTGACTCATACAGTCGTACACTATACTTTATTCAGAGTTCATAAGTTGTCGAATAATAAACATTATTTTTAATGATAATAATAATGAATGATTTTAATATACTGATAAATGTTATAAATTATAATAATGGTAATAAATGCGAAAATATGAAATTTAATCCATTCGCTTAGTCTTAACGCATATTATTAGTTATAAATATAAAAAACAATTATTGTATAGGAAATAATAAAACATAGTAATAAAGTCCGTTTCATAGTGTATTAAACATACTATTTTAATATATTTAATAAATTTACACGATATATTACAATATTGTGATCATTAATGTTAATAAAGAAAACGAGTATAATCACATGTTAAGAATAAATAATATACAATAATACAATGATGTTTTAAAATTTGCAAAATGATTGATTTACTACTTTAATCATCAGACAGAATTGTTTAATAGGTACTACTTTAATAGGTTTAATAATTGGT
Organism: Tetraneura akinire; assembly: GCA_021307375.1. Taxonomy (NCBI): domain Eukaryota; kingdom Metazoa; phylum Arthropoda; class Insecta; order Hemiptera; family Aphididae; genus Tetraneura; species Tetraneura akinire. The sequence continues at coordinate 16,500,451 of JAIUCT010000001.1, forward strand.
AGATTAAGAGTATTTGTCAATTATGGAACAACAAAAATTTCATATTTAATTAATTGAATAATTACTGTATAAATGAATTTAATAATTTTATTTTAAAAATATTTATACATATTCGTATTTGTATTTGTATTATTTTAATTGGTGTTTTTGTAAATAAGTGTAATAAATAATCACAATAATTATACAATATTAATTTGTTAATTAATAATGAACTAACGATAACTATATATAGGTATATAATATAAATAACTGTAAGAGCTTTTTTTTAAAAAAAGTATGAAATTCACTTTAATAACGTTTACATATAGTTATTGTTTCTAAGATAAATTTTTACCTTAAGAATGCTTTTAGACTTTTAATTTCTTTATATCGGATAAATCAATTTGACTATTTGAGTTGGAAATATATGTTAAAAATCGGTCTTTATGGCAAGCATCCGGATAATATGCTTCTTCTCCAGCCAATTTTACGCCATACACGCGGTGGCCAGGAAAGATGCGGCAACCATAGATAAACCGTCTTTAGTTTATAAATTTGTATTTCATTTTGGGGATTTAAACGCCATATTATTTTCTAAAATTTCCGATTTTGTGGGTCTATGATGATTTAGCGATACATTTTTAATATGTCAAAAGAACATACTAAGCGACATCGTATACAAAGATTGAGGAAACAAAAATAAACCCGATATATAATTTGTTATCGAAATTTAATCGCCCAACAATATTTTCATATTTTAACTAGAAGTATATTTGGTATATTATCATAGGCGTGCGCACAAGGTGTGCCAAGTGTGCCATGGCAATGGCACACCCTGTGATTTTTTTTTAGGGCCCAATTTCAATTTATTATTATACTAAAAAAGATGTATTTAACATTTCAATAAAAGATTTGGAAACTGAAGTTAAATTATTATCATCTATTGAAAATGTTCCGATAGGTACAAGTACTGCAGCTTTATATAAATGGTTGGATTGGTTAGTCAATTCAAATGAACAAAATATTTTTGTTACTTTTTATGAAGTCATTACCAAGTTCTTTGATATACCAGTAACTAGTTGTGGTTGTGAATGTGCCTTCTCCAAATTATCTATTGTAAAATCTAAATTAAGATCAAGAATATCACAAGGAAGACTGGAAGTCATTTAAATAAGTTTATTATAGATAACACTTGTTCATGGGCGCCCATAAAAAATTTTTCAAGGGGGCAATGAAAAATGTTTGTGTATATATAGTATATATTATATATTATATAATATTTAAATAATATTATAAGTTATAATAATGTATAACATTTTTCCAGGGGGGCAGTGACCATCCTTATCCCCCATAAGGGCGCCCATGCACTTGTTGGAGATTTTTAGGGCCCCATTTATGTTGTGGCACACTCTGTATCCAATGTCTGCGCACGCCTATGTATATTATGTTTACTGCAGTTTATATAAATGCAAAATTTAGATTATTTGAATATATTCAATAGCAAATAGGTAAATAAAAACCGATTTATTATTAACGTATAAACTATAATATGTATGTTCAAGATTGTAGTATTTAAATATCATAGTTTTAGTTAAAAAAAAATATATAAAATAATATATGGAATAAATCACAGACGCCTAATTTAAATATTAAATGAGCATAAGACAAAATTAGAATAAACAATAATTCTATTATTATTGACGTAAGGGTTCAACAGTTACGAAATATTCAGAAATTTGTGTTGTTTATAATGTGTCTAATCAAATTAAGTTAATATAAACAACTACAATAGACATATAGTCTATATTGTAATAATTATTTAAATAATAATAGTACATAAACGCAATAAGACGTAACTATAATAGGTAATTGGAAACTCGTAAATGTATTGCACCACATAATATTATATTTCTTTTTAAAAAAAAAAAAAAAACTGTTTAATATATTATTATTCGTATGTAATGTTATTTTTAAAAATATATTTAATTAATAATTATAATAATATGACCTATATTTTGATATTTTTATTTGACAGGTATGTCCTTTACGGCCTTGTGGGCGATATTTTTACCCCCTGTAAAGCAAAGTATTTATTTCCACAGTAAAAAAAAAGTAATCGACACGTCAATCGCACCGTCCACTCTTACCATTTATAACCCAGACAAATACGAGTCACAAATAAGTATCGAAGCACCGAACAATGATCAGGTAAATAAATCACAATTTATGTACCTGTATACATTAAACATACGAGTAGGTATATACTATATAATACCGTGTCTTAAATCACCCGACTTAATTATTACTGTAAAAATATAAACTATTAATGTGTGGGCTTGTCTGTTATATAGAAAACCAATGAAATCAAAAATATTGAAGTTGAACCACAATACAGTGTGGTCGAGACACTGTACAAAGATTTCAAACAGTCGTATTCTGATCCATACGTTTGTAAACTTTGTTTTTGGTGGGCAGTGGCGATGGGTGGTTATTTGCAAGTGCGTAAGAAACAGAAAATGTATCCGAACACGTAGTTTTCACGGCGAAATAATATTTAAATTTATATATTTTATCAGGTATATGCGTACATCAACGTATTGTACACGTACGTACTGGAAGAAAATCAAGACACCGAGTTTACGCTGTATAACGGTGCAGCAGAATCACTTAACACACTTTTAGGTATAAATTTAATTGTTTATAAACTAAATATTATAACCAAAAAATAAAAAAACCATATTATTATGATTTTATATTGATTTTTACTATTTCAAAACATTAAATAATATCAAAAATATATCAATTTCCGCAGTATATTTTCCGTTCATTAATAACTAACATTTCGGTTAAATTAGTTTTCGTACCTATAGTTAAAATATGACATTATGAGAATTAAACAATGTTTTTCTTTCTCTGTGTTTCAGGAGCCATCGGAGCGTACACTATAAGCAGAGTAAACTGGAATTGGTATTCTGTTGGGGACATATGCATAGCCATTGGTTCTCTCGTGGCAGGTTGTGTATTATTGTGTTGTGTTTATTGTCGAAACTTGTGGTTGATCTATGGTTTTTATATTGCTTATGGCATGTTATACCAAACTATTTTGACTATTGTGGAGTAAGTTAACATAATATATTTAAAAGAAAACAAAATTTACCTACATAATATTATTACGGTGTACAAATAGACTTTCCGAGGAGTACCTATGTATATACTCGTAGATACCTTTTATATAAAGAAGTATTCAAACACTATTTTCAATTAAAAAATATAATGTGTATGTTACAATTTACAGTCAATAATAAATTTTTATATTATTTCTTAATATTAATATTAACTTTAGAATAAAATAATTATTAACATGCAGAAAACACGACACACAAAAAAAATTATCTTTTATCCGCATATAACTTTGCCTTACTAGAACGACATTATTAGTAAAAGCAATTATTTAGAAAATAAGACTTTTTCGTATTTAATATATTAAATGGTAAATGATGAGTATTTTTTATTAAAATGAAACTTTGTTAAAAAAAAATACAGAAATTGTATTTAAAAGTGGTTTTAAAATTTCATATTGACCAAATTATTGTTTATTACTTAATTAAAAAAAAAATAATAATAAACAATTTCAAAGAGTGAACTTGTTTTCCAACAGTTAGACATTTAGAGATACCTTCTGTTTTTTGCTCTAGTATGACAGCATCGTAATCAAAAGAGTCATAAGTCATAACCTAAACTTATACATTATATGGCTGTATAAATTAATTTCTATATCCGACCACACTTTTGTATTTACCTATGACTTAATTTAAGGGCTTAAGCTTAAAGATGATAACATAATTAATTTTAATATAAATTAACATATTATACATTATATAGTTTATTATAGGTATACATATATATATATATATTTATCATAAAATTAGTAAATGTAGTTTAAAATGTGATAAATTAATGAATTATAATAAAATATATTTGTTCATTTAAATTTACAGATCCGAGGTAGCCAAGCGATTGAATGAAAAATGTTATGGACTGATTTTTGGATTTAATACGTTTTTGGCTGTATGCATTAACACTATTATTATATATGGAGTCATGCAAGGTCATTTCATTACTATCAACATAGCTCAACAAGTAATATATAAAATAATCATAAATCATTATTGATTAATATAAATAAATAATAATTAATAAATAATTTGTGTAAATAGGTATATTAAATCATTTTTAAGTTTGTTATCAATTTTAAATTAGTACAACTATAATTAAATATTTAATAGTAATAAATATTAAATGCGAATTTTCTAGAAGTTCGTGAATAAAAAAAAATTAAAAAAAATATTTATTGTGTATTTGTCCATGCGCAAGTAGATAAATTCAGACATATCAGACCTATCATATACTAGTCTCTCCATATAGTAATATACTTATACTAATATATAAATTATACATTATAATATAATATTAATGCTCATATATTAGAAACTATCATTAATGTTTAAAAGATAAAATTCGTAAAGTCTTGAAAATTAAAAATCAAATTTTTATAAATTAATCATCCTATGAAATAATCGAAATATCATTAATTTGTTTGCTATACTTCTTTATAAGTCTAAGATTACTATGAACTAATTATTAATTATAGTAGTAAAAAAACAGAAAAAGTTATTAAAACTTAAAAGCAATAAACAAAAAATGTATACTAAAATTTGAATATATCTAAGTATAATTTTTTTTTAAATGATGAGTTACCGTTGATAATTTCTCTTGAAATAATTTTATTTATTAAGCAACTACTCTTTTGGGCAGGTATTAAAAATTAATTATTAACATCGAAAAATCTGTTTGAAAAAAAAACAATAGTAATTTTGAATCAATGAAAACTTTAATACTTACATATTACATCTAATATTTAATGTACAAATAATCGATAAATATATTAATATTATTACAAGAACAATAAGTCAATAATTTATTTTAAAAACTAATATTTTTATTTTTCAGTTTTTAATTTATGCTGCGTTGTACCTGTTCTTAGCATTATTCTTTTTTGGCACTAGTATTTTAAAGCTGTTTAAAGATGAAGGAATTATCGAATACCGATGAACAAAATTGTATATGGGTAAATATTAGATAATGGTGCCATATTTTAAAACAAAAATGATTTTGTTACTAGAGACTAGATCTAGACATCTGAATATTCTAATAATTAATAATACTTATTGTTATTTTTTTTTTATTTTGCAGTATTTTCATAAGTTTGAGCAAAATGTGAGAAATTGTATGAACTTTTAACCTGTAAATCATCTTACTATGTTATAATATACAGTATACACCATACCTATTACATATTTTAGAAGGGTATTTAAATAACTTGGATGAATGTATAATATTTACCATATTGTGTAATGTTATATTATTTAATTTGAGTGTGATATGGATTGAAATTGTTCAGCCCTCTTGATAAAATTTGTATTGGATGCTTAATTTTTTTTTGCGTAGGTACGTCTGTAAACAATTCTATTAAAGATAATAGTTTTGGTTTTTCGATATTATATCGTGTGGGTAGTTAATTTTTTTAAATTGTGATTGTAATTTAAGTATAGTATTATAGTTTAGCTATTATATTATGATATTAATTCTAATACCTAGCTACTTTACCGGCTTGTTTATCATGGCTCGTATGTTTTTATAGACTGGCAACTATACAAAATAAGGAATATACAATATTATAAGTTAAGTCAGGTATTCATTATGTATTATATGCCTTATTTTATATTATAAAATATTAATTAAAATCACTTTATAATGCAATAATTATTTTATTATAGTACTTACTTATTATATAGTATAGGTATATTATATATATTAATATAATATATTTATACATATTACATAAATAATACCATTGATTACAGATACTATGTAATATCTATAATCAATGATAATACATCATAATTTTTATTAATAAGGTAATAATTAAAATTTAAATAGGGTAATAATTATGTAGAATTATGTGTCACTCTGTATATAATAAATAGGTACGTATAATATTACACTTGGTAAAAATTGCACGGATTAATTAATTTCGTTAATTGTTTATTTATTTAAGTCTTTTAAACATGTTAACAAATTAAATATTTATTTATTTATACGAGATTATTAATTATTAAATAATATGTTACACAATGTATGTATTAATTTATCATAAATTTATTATACCTGCTTACAAATCCTTTTGTTAATGATACTTCTCCTGCATTAGGTATAAATGTATAATAATTAAAATATATTCAGTTTTAAATTACACACCTATACATATCATGCCAAAACATGTTTAATAACAAATTTATAAATTAAATTGCAAATAATAATCATCGTTGAGCACTAAAGATATTATTATGACTTATGAGTTACTAGAGTTACGAGTTAACAAGTATATTTATTTTTAAAAGTATAATATATGTAAAATAAATAATACTACTGAGTATTTGAGTAGGTATCTATAGTTTATATGAAAAGTATTTAACTAGTGTAAAATTGTATAAAAGGACATGGCAATAGAATTCATAAAAAAAAAAAAATAAAAAATTGTTCATAGATAAATCATAAATATTATGGTACAGGTAAAGAACATACACATAAGTATAATTAAAACTATAGATCATATTATATGATTAACTTAAGCAATTAAAAAAATTATTATATCTACTCATAGTACTCGTACTCATTACTCAATTTAATTATATATATATATATATATTTTTTTTTTGTATAGAAAACTTAATTATACTAAAGTGACGTTTAAATTACGACTATAGATATTACGAATAGATACAATTATAAGTACCACATAGTTGGCAGTGTGATCATAATATTATACTCAATTTTAGTAATTGCAAATTTTCATTTTCATTTGGGCAGGTAACTACTTGATTTTTAATATTTATTTTTATTACTATCGTTTTTAAACATTTAAATATATAAATTTATATATATAATATGCATATGTATAATTTATTAAGTAAGTACTTAACTATTTTTAATCATTAATTTGATTTATTAACTTGTTTAAAATATTTTTTTAATTATTATAAAATAATATTTATAAGACTACAATAATGAAAAGAAAAGGTGATAATGTTGTGGAAGTGATACAGGTTTCAAAAGGATATAGGTAGTATTAAATTTTGATTAAAATTTGAATGCGAAGATTAATTATCGCATTTGAATAAACGATTATAAGTAAAATTCAGTCAGATAATATTATATGTATTGATTAAAATTTTTACATTTTTATTAAAACATACATGCTCATTTACATGTAGATTTTAACGTAAGAGTAACGAAATTTTATCACGTATATTAAGTACATGTATAAACACTCAATACAACTATCAAATTTTTAAATTCAATATAATAATGACTATAAAATCCCTAAATGAGTCACCAAAATACTAATAATTGACAGAACTTCATTCAAAATTATAATATTTATTATTATTTAATAATAAAAAATTATTATAAATTTATTATTTAATTTAATATTATTTGTATTATTTGTAATTGATAATTCTGTAGTGTTTGGGTAAAGGGGGATAAGTCAAAAAATGTGTATTTTGAGATATCATGTAAGGGACGTAGAGAATTTTTTTTTTACGTTTGTGCATAACGGGATTACTCGAATGATGAATTAAACAGTAGTAATTGATTTGTGAAAAACGGGATTAAACACTTATAATGCAGTTTAGTTTGATCAAAACAGGATAACTCAGTTATACCATATTACACATTTACTACTTTTGTGAAAAATAAGTCAAGTTGACTAGTAAGGTATCTTATTTCACATATTTTAGTTTTGTCCAAAATGAGATAAGTAAACTTATTCCTCTTCACACACAATTTTATTGACATATCTCATTTATATCATTATTACTAACATACTATTAGGTACCAATATTGCCAATAAACAATAATATTAATAATTATTAATAGAATGTCTCATATTATTTTATTTTGACAACACTGAGTTTAATAAGACAATTATTATAATATAATTATGTTTACAACCTTATTAGTTTGTTATCAGTGTCATTCTATGCTTTTATGTTTTATCTAGATGATTAATAATGCAATACAATAAAATATAAACTGTTTCCATAATATTTGTGTGAATAGTCGTGTTAAATATTTTTATTTAGTTACCTATAGTAGGTATACCTATTTATTTATTTATCCCCAAGTATCTCATATTACTTTGTATTCTGATACATGTGGGGGTCAAAATAAAAACACTCACTTGGTGGCTATGCTTATGGCAGTTCTTAAAAATCATCCAACTTTAAAAACAGTTGATCACAAGTTCCTACTAGCAGGCCACACAAGAATGGAATGTGATAGCGATAATGCTCTGATTGAAAAAAAAACAAAACTAATGTTGCTATCTATCATCCACATGATTGGTTGCAATTGGTCCGACAAACAGGGGAAAAAAGACCATTTAAAGTGATCCAAATGGAGCTAAATGATTTCTATGAATATTCTGCATTACTATCATCTACGTTGCAAGTCAAAAATGTAAAAAACAATGTTGGCGAAAAATTGAAATGGCAACCAGTAAAATGGCTTCGATACACTAAAGACAATCTTGGTACTCTGCAATATAAAGATACACTAGATGTTTTAGAACCATTTAAGTACCTGAACTACTTAAAAAAGGACAAGCTCGTAGTTCATTTATTTCCCCTCTAATATATACTAAACCAATTCCTATCACCGAAGCTAAAAAAAAAAAGACTTAATTTCTCTGCTACAGTTTATTCCTACAGTTTTCCATGATTTTTATAAAAATTTATCAACTGATAAATCCCAAATAGACCAGATATGTCTTAATGAAGAACAAAATGAGGAAGACTGAATAAGATAATATAAGTTTAAAATTAAATAATTAATATTCTAATATTGTTATTTATTGTTATAAAAAATAATAAAGACTAAGTAGTGTCAAAATGTTATTATTTCAAGTATAAGGTAAAAAATTTTTATTAATGAGGAAACAATTTATTTTTTGTGTTATAAAAAATTATAATTATGTTATAATAATAAATTACCATGAAAACATAAAAAGATTAATTGTTTATATTTACCTAATATGATATCAAAATTAAATAATTTTAATGTTAAAGTTGATTATAATACTATAATAAAAATATATAAGTACCTATTGTTATAATGTTAAAAATATTTAATGTGTTATTGGAGGTAAGTCAGAAAAAAATTCAAGTAAAAAGAGTCAACTCAATAAAAACAATATTAGATTCTGAGCGAAGCGAAGAATGTATTGATTTTACAATGATGTGGGTCTTTTTTTTTTTTCTTTTTTTTTTTTAAGAATGAAGACACTTTTACTACCCGAAATAATGTTCCGATTTTCACGAGTGTTGTATGTTTTCGATTGCAAATTGGATGTAGTTTGTACTTTATTAAGGTCATTTTTCGAATTTCCCAAAATTGACCTCATGTCACACAGAAAAAGGACGAAAAAATAACGAAAAAAAGGACATTTTTCCTTCGACGAATTTGATTCATCGGATAAATTTGTTTATAATAGTAACCATAGTGATAATATAAATATTATTGTTACTAATAGCAACCAAAGTAATAATATTATTATTGTTACTAATAGCAACCAAAATAATATTATTGTAAAAAAATGACGAAAAAACGGCATTATATGACGGAACTTCGCTCAGAATCGTTTTTTCGAATGAAATGGTTTGCCATTGCATTCAAATTATAATTAAAATTAAACACTATGATTGCATACCTGTATCCCTTCCCTTGCTTTTTTTTATTTTTTTTTATTTTTTTTTTAAAGATTTTTTGTTTCATTATAATAATATTTAGAAATATAGCTTGACAAGAAGTTAAATTATTAAATACATTTTGGTCTTCTTCGAATAGAATAAAAGATTTTTCTCAATAAATTTTCAAAATTTTAAATGCGTTTCCTCAACATATATGGACTTAACCCCTTTACCCAAACACCACAGAACTTATCATTGCATTCAAATTATAATCAAAATTCAACACTATACTCTTTAAACCTGTATCTCTTCCACAGCAATATCAACTCTTCTTTTTATACTTTAAACAATTATATAAAAAAAAAAAAAGGTAAATGTAATATTAACAATAATTTAGAACCTAGTTAAGTAATATGCATTTGAGCTTTAATACAATTTTTAATTTTTTTAAAAAATGTTAATTGTTAATATATTAAGTAATGTGTTATATGTGATTATATTTCAGTAAAATTTTCAAACCTTAAAATCCAAAATTGTCAATTTTATGAAACATTATATACGTAAGGTAAATAAAAACGTGAATTTTAGGATATATTCAAAGTTCTATATTTTGTAGAAAAATTAACATAACGGTTCCAAAATTGTAAAATGTTTATAAACTATGTAGGTATAACTAATAACTATGTGAATACTCAACAAAATGTTCAAGATTGCCTAAATTATCACGAAATATTAAAATCGATTTCGTCAAAATTTCCGTTGTAGTGATGAATACCGTATTCTCATCATTTTTTAGTAGTTTTTTTATTTCCCAATTTTTAGAAATTAAAAAAATAACCTAAATAATGTACCGAACTACCGACTACATTCCACTTTCCAACCGGAAACACATGATATTCATAAAAATCGAAGCATTATATCGAATCAAAAATGTATCTACATATATAAAAAAAAAAAAAGAAGATACACATCATTTTAAAATCAGTACAATAATTAAATTAAAATTAAAATGAGTGACTAGAATTAAAAATATATAATAAAATTAATAATTAATAAAATTAAAAATAAATGATAATATTGATAATTCAATTGAAAATAATTTGATTTAATTTCAAATCACTACAAAAACTTTTAATGTAAACATAAAAAAAAAAAAAAAACTATATAATTTAAAATAATATTAATTGTTTTTTATTTTATGCAAAATATTTGCAGTTTACAGTTTTACAGTTTATATAAATAACGGGAAAAAATCGAACATCGATAATATAAACACATTATATAACGTCTACCGCAATACGCCAATACCGCTCATTATATTTTTTACTATTATGGATTATGGTGAATATTAGATGTTTAATTAATACGTGTAACTTATCTGCGAATTTATTATGAGTACCCACTCGTAATTAGTAATAAACTATTAACAATATTACTATGCATACACAAATATGCAATTAACAGTTATCCTTATCATTAAAAATTCGTAACTTAAACGTGAAAAAATAAAACCTAGGTACATACAAGGCGGATGTAAAGGAGGAAGCTGGGGAGTTTTTTTTTTATTAGGGTCCGTCACTTTACATGGGCCCAGAAAACAGGGCCTAAAATTGTGTGCACTACGGCACTCTTAGTGCAGTATACGAATAATAAAATGTGTAGTACGAAATTTTAAATTGTGTAGTTAATTATTGTCTCATTTTTTTTTTTTCATTTTTCATTATAAATAGATAGTATTATTTGAAAACCATATAATACATGAAATTTCAAAACTTAAAGTACCTATTTGAAGAAACCAAGTTACTAGTTAGATAATCAAAATAAATATTTTTTCAGAAATTAAAGTGTATTTTTAATATATCGCTTCGCTCAGAATCTAAAATATATAGCCTATATTATACTATTTTACTATAAATTTAATGAGTAGACGTGTATGAAAATGTTTAAATTTTATTAATTTTTTTATACTATTTCATGCTAATAAAATATATTTAATGTATACTAATTTTAATCTTTAAAACCTCAGAAAAAAATTGCTCCGGGCCCGAAATTCCTCTTTATACGAATGTGAATACGCATAATTATTATTTTATTTCGTAATTATTTATAATGACCAAAAATAAATATTTTTCATAATCACATTTGGTATAATGTATCTACTAATATGTTTATATATTCACTATATGTTAATTTGTTATATTTTTCGATTTTGTGTGTGTGGTAATAACCATACATTTTGTGCGGAACCCATACGTAATATTATAGTGAATTATAATAAATGTGCGGTAATGCCGATTAAAACCGTATACTATACTTGACAGTTACCTATTTATTTCTTATTTAAACAAGTCACAAACAAGTCGTAAATAAATTATTACGTTCGAAATAAAATAAAAATTAAATACGATATATAAGTATGTAATTATATGCGGTTTAAATCATAATACCGATAATATTCTTCAACGTTGATCATCTCACTTACAACTAAGCTCGTGTAAATCATTTATCGATAACCGAATACGATAAAATCCGATTGTTAAAATAATATCAACGTTCGTATTATTCTCGCGATGTGACCATTAAAAATATAAAATATATTCATTTTAATTTTAAGTTTTGCTGTTTGACGCAACAAACCATGGAAAATATGAAGAGTTGGAAGATGATTTCTCTATTCGTATGCGTGTTTGCGTTCGTTCGAGAACTTAGACCTATTGAACCATTTTACACAGCCTACATGACAAGTCCAGCAATAAATATCACATTGACTCAGGTAAACACAAATTTTTATTTTTCTATTTGTTCGATTTAAATTTCTCTGTGAGTTATAAAAAGCAAGGGAAAGGGCATTGGTGTAGAGGGATACAGGTGTAAAAAAGATAATGTTAAATGTTGATTAATATTTGAATGCAATGTTGATAAATCATTACATTCGTGAAAACGATTTTTATAGCGAAGTTCATTAGATAATGTATGTATTAATTACAATTTTTACATTTATCACTTTATCAGTCTCTACGTTCAATATAAATAATTTATCTTAAAACCCCTAAATGAGTAATCTAAATACCCAAATTTAACAGTACATCGCTCAGAATCGTATTTAGAATATAATGATTTATCATTGCATTCAAATTGTAATAAATAATTAAAACTATCGTCTTTACACCTGTATCCCTTCCAAACTAGTATCCCATCCTTCAATTTGTATACTTTAAATTTAAACAGCTACAAAACAAATAATAATAACGTAAATGTAATATTAACAATTAATTGAAACTGAGTTAAGAAAATTGTGGACTTGGGTTTTTTTTATTTATTATAAGTACATAAAATATCCACAATAACTCTTCTTATAAAATTAAGAAAATTGGATTTGAGCTTCAATAATTTTTTTAATTTTTTTTAAAAAATGTTGTCAACTTTTAAAATTTAGAAAAATTTTAACTTAAAATTAAGATTTTGAGACTCTAAACTTGGCAGAAAAAAATATTTAGGTAAAATTTTCGATTAGGTATAATACATCAAAATCCATAAAATGTATATAATTTTTAATAAGTTTACCTGATCTTTGACCATTACAAAAAACATTTATTATTTATTCTTTCAATTATTGTATCTAAAGATCTAAAATATTTTGTAAAATCAGATGATATAATTTATTTAATAAACCTTTTAATTATAAATCTTTAATGACATTAATAATAAAAAGAGTTGATACTGCTATGGAAATGATAAATAATTACATTCATTCAAAAAATAATAATAAAAATATCACTTTAAATAATATTACATAATATTTCTCGGATGACTTATAGTAATATTGATATAGTAATCATAATCATCTAGACTTTATAGTCTAGACAAGTTACTAATTTTAATCCATTAACGGTATTAATGAAATCGTATAATGAGTAGTTAATAGTTAATAGTAATATTTTTTATTTCAATTTTTCAAAATTAAAATAATAATTATTATTATAGTATTAAAATTATAGGTATTCATAAATTGTATGCTTTCTACATTAGAAATATAAGTTATAACCAGGGAGTCAAAATAGATTTTAAAATATCGTTTTTCGGTTTTTGGATTTAAACCGTTTTAGATTCTGAACGAAGCGAAGAATGTATTGGTTTTATAACGATGTGTGTCTTTTTTTTCTTTTTTTTTTTATATCTGAAATCTGAAGACACTTTTACTACCCAAAAAAATGCGAAAATAATAAATAATATATTTTAAGTTTAAAGAATCCATACGAATAATATTCTTATTATTATTTCTCAATACTTTTACAATAAAAATTAATAGAAAAGACAAAAAATTTGAAAAATTATTGAAAAATTGTATTGAAGCTTAAATACATTTTACTTAACTCAGTTCCAATTAATTGTGAATTATGCAACTTACGATTTTTTTTTTTTTTTTGTATATAGCTGTTTAAATTATAAAGAGGAGAGCTGATACTCCTGTCGCAGAGATACAGGTGTGCAAATCATAGTGTTTAATTTTAATTAGAATTTGAATGCAATGCTAAACCATCGCATTTGAAAAAAGTATTTTGAGTGAAGTTCTGTCAGATATGGGCATTTAGTGACAAAGGATTTTATGAGCATTTATATTAAACTTAGAGACTAGAAAATTGTATAGGGTGTTCTTTTATGTATTATATTATGTGTACCTATATGGCCCCTATATAATGTGATACAATTTTGTGTTTATAATTAATAAAAAATGTTAAAATTTTAATCAATACCTGTAGAATCATTTTTCGAATGCGATCTTTATCATTGCATTTAAATTCTAATTAAAATCAAACACTGTGATTTACACACCTGTATCTCTGCAGCAAGAGTATCAACTCTTCTTTTTTATTATTTCCAGGTTTTGGTTTTCTAGTTTAATTTTTCGGATTTAAAAACGTTTTTGATTATTTAATGGTTTAAGTTTTTGGATTTGAAAACATTTTTAATTAAATATGAGTTTCGAATTTTGGATTTGTAAACGTTGAATTTTCTGTAATGTCGTATATTCGGTTTAAAATGGTTTTTAATAATATCAAATTAGGCTACCGTTTTATTATTTAATATTTTAAAAATGTTTTGTGATAAAAAATAGACTAAAAAGACTTATACCAAAAAATTTGAATATACACCTTATGAATATCAGTCAATATATATACATTATACATATATATTATATAAATATTAAATTTATAATTATAATTTAATTGTGATAAATGTCAGAGTTCATACTTAGCATACTTTAAATTAATTTTGCTTAATAAGGGTTTTAGAAAATTAAAAATTTCAAAATCATTTTTTAATTAAAAATTGTATTGGTTTTCAGTTATCTGATTATAAAACGGTTTTACACTTTTCGTGGTTAAGGTTTTAGATTTTAAATAAATTTTAAACTTTCCCTGGTTTACGGATTTAGGTTTTAAATAGGGTTCAAATTTTTTCGGGTTCCGTTTTACGTGGTTGAAACCGGGGTCACATTTTCCCGGGTTATCCGGTTTTCAAAACCGTTTTTAAACCCGTTTTGACTCCCTGGTTATAATTTCTTTTTTTATTATATATAGACATCTAGAGAAGTGTATGCAGTGGGAGCCTACTCATGTTTTGCATTGATCATTATCGTGTTCCTGATTACTGATTACTTGAAGTACAAACCTATATTGATAATGGATGGCATATGCGGCATGGTGACTTATTTTAGCATTGTAGGAAACCCGAGTATATTTAGAATGCAGGTTATAATTTATTAAATAATTTACAATTTAATTTATGTACCTATAAAGAATGGATTTAAAATATTTCATAGATAGGACAAGTGTTTTATGGATTCTTTTTCTCGTCAGAAGTAGCTTATTTTGGATATTTATATGCTATGACAGAAGATAAACGTTACTATCAAAGAATCACCGGACAAGCCAGAGCCGCGTGTCTGTCAGGCAAATTCTTTTCATCGTTATTCGCCCAGTCGGTTAGCCTGATTAATGGTTCAGTACCTTATAAAGAATTGGTATATTTCAGTATATTCGGTAAACATATTGAGTACCCCCACCTAACAATTTTTTTAAATTTTACATTAAAACTTAATAATATTTAACCAATAACCATAATTAGTTTTTAATTCATTTAACTCTTGTCCTATTTATCATTTAAAAAGGTATGTTCTTCTCTACTGTTTGGGCATTTTTAATGCCTTCGGTTAGCAATAGTATATATTTTAACAATGCGAATTCTGCACCGAATGATCAACGTGCCAACCAATTACCATTATCAACCATAAAAAATTCGTCGATTCCACAAAACTCAAAAACGTCCGATATAATTGAATCTCAACTTTCGAAAAAAGAAGTAATTACTGTCTACTATAATACATTAATATATAATATTACGACAATATAACGAATAAAATTTTCTAGTAAAAATAAAAATCGACAATTATTGTTATAATAAAATGTATTTTAGGAAATCAAAGTACCCGATGAAATAATAAAAACGAAATTTATTCACGTGTTGTTATATTTATGGAAAGATTTGAAACGATCGTATTCTGATCCGTACGTTAGAAAACTTTGTTTTTGGTGGGCATTCGCATATGGAGCATACGTACAGGTAAAATATGAGTTGTATTATTTATTATCATACTCGTATCTGTATTTTATATACCACTCTACGTTGTTATATTTTTATATATTATATTATAATTTTTTATTTATATAAAATTTTCGATAAGTACTTGTTTAATTACAGGTGTACACTTACATTAACGTTTTATATACTTACGTATTGGATTTAAAAGGAGACTCGCATTTTACACTGTATAACGGTGCCGCAGAATCAACGAATACCTTAATTGGTAACAATAAATTAATAAATACGTATTACCCATATATATATATATATATATATATATATATATATATATATATATATATGTATAATAATTATGTTTAAATATTTAATAGACGTACTGAAATTATAAAATTTAAAATAAATAAATATACGTATTGTTGTACCTATAGCTAATTAATTTATATAGGAGCGATTGCTGCATATTTAATTGGAAAACTGGAATTGAACTGGTATAAAATAGGAGATTCATTCTTCGGTTTCGGTTCGATTCTCATTGGAATAGTACTACTTGGTTGTTTTTACGTAAGAATTATGTGGTTCATTTACGCGTTCTATATACTCTACGGATGCTTCTATCAGACATTGTTAACAATCGCCGAGTAAATATGCGGCTTATTATCATTTTTGAATGTAAACCGGTATACTGGTTTTAAAAATTGTCATAAAAAAATAAATAAAAACATATAAAATACGATATTTATTGTTATTTCCAGATCTGAAGTGGCAAAACGTTTGAATAGAGATAGTTATGGGCTTGTATTTGGATTTAATTCGTTCATAGCGCTGTTCCTTCACACAATAATGACTTACGGTGTCGTTCAAGGACACTTTATCTCAGTTACTACAATACAACAGGTAAATAAATTCAAATAGATAACTACATTATAATATTATTGTTATTTGTAATATTTTACATGTCATAATCTTTTTTAGTTTTTTATTTATGCTTTGTACTACCTACTTCTTGGAGTGTTCTTCCTAGTTTTCTTGATTAAAAGTTGTTTCTTCACTGCAACTAGCGCAGACGGCGAATAAACGTGTTATATAGAACTTAAGAGAAGAAATATTTTATTATGAGAGTTTACCTATTGCATTTCTTATTATTTTGTACATAACACGAAATTTTATTACTTTTTAAATAATTTAAATTGTCTATTGAATAAATAATTTCTATATTATACTAAATAAATAGTTATTTATACGTTATATACCTACCTATATTAGAACGGCGTGTAACTCTAAAATTATAAATTGAGGATCTTCAAAACGTAATTTTTCTTTTTTAAGAATTTTGAGTTACACATTGATTCTTAATAAATTACACGAGGAATCAAACGGTATAATTATTTTTTAACAAAACGGGATTTTCCTAAAGAAAATCATGATTGAAAACCACTAACCACTAACCGCTGACACTGCATTATACAAAACGTTCTTTTTCGATGGTATATCAATATCATATTCACTGCAAAACGTACTTAGTATATACACTTACACCTTGGTCAGAACCACGATTTAAAATATACGATTTAAGGTATACCTATAGTATATCCACGAACATTAGAGAAAGGACAAAGAAATATGGTTCACCTAAATGCGCTCGAACAGTAGTGATGACGTTTTTTATATATATAACATAGGACATTCATTCGTTTTTTATTATTATTATTTAAACGGTTACACTTATGAAGAATTATTATAAAATATATATTAAAGACTAGGTTTTTTTAATCGAATGAATGCATATCTAATATTATACGACTTATTATTATTATAAAATGATGTAGGTACTGAAGTGAAGCTATCTGTATATATCTTTGGAATTTTGTTTTGTCATGCGTGAATTTAGTTGGTACCTACTTAAAAAAATATTTTATTTTATATTATAATTATAAATTTATTATTTATAAATATAATAAATTATATATCTATCGATATATAAATATAAGGAATATCGTTGGTAAGTATTTATTAAACTATTGATGTTTATTTTAATAAAACAAGTCAATTTAGTTATCAGATATTTGATACCGTCATTAATCGATCATCGTAATATGTAAATTCTAAGCATAGGCACAATTTAAGTTACATATAAGGTGAGAGCTAAAATTTTCTGTTTTGGCATAAGTGAAAGGTAAACTAAAATTATGCGCAACCAAAATATTTGGGGTAGCTTATTATGGCTAAGTTTCTATAAGGCTCACTGATTATGCGCTTATTATAAAACTAGTCGATTCTAGTTTGTTTCTTGAAGTGTTAACGAGAAAAGTAATAAATATAAATCGCCGAATAAAAAATTACGATATTGTTTGATTGTAAATTTATTAATTAAATTGATAAATATGTAATATAAATATTTAAAAGAAAACGATTAATCGATTTTAACATTAAAAAAAAAAAAAAACAAAGAACACAAAATGTCAAAATACTTAAATAGGTATAAAATATAATCAAACATAATATTTTTTGCCAATGATACAAGTAAATATAAATTATTTTCCTATATTAAAATTAATTTAGAAATATAAATATTATATTGGTAAAAATGTAGGTACCTATCTATTTATTAAGTTGGCTGATAATAATTTATAATAAGGCTTTTATTACACACTTATTCTGGTTACTATAGTAAATAGTAAAGTTTGTTTTGTAAGGTATAGATTGGTAGATTACTAAAATTCATTTCAATTAAGTTAATAATTAAGTTTTTTTTCATTATATTTTGTATACTTTAATTTGTCAAGTTTAAGTTTAAATAAGTTTAATAGAAGTTAAGGCTAGCGGAATTGTTGTACCTGAAGGCATTGTCCATTGATTATATGTATCGTACATATTAATCGGTAATAATTGGTTAACTTTAGGTCTAGCTGTCTGCCCTCCAAGGTAAGCTAAGTTGAATTATATTGGTTTTAGTTAAATATATATAACGTATATAGTTATTACTTATTAATATTTAGATATTAATTCTGTAATTAACTGGGTAATTTATTCCTGTATATTGACTTTAATGCTTAAAGGAAATGCACGTGAGAAGGTGACTTTTAGATATTTATACGATTACTCTAAAAATATCTATATTGTAAATATTTATATTTAATAATTATATGTATTTTCTATATTTCCATAAAATATTTATAACTTTAGTAAATTTAAAAATGACCTAAAAATGTTTTTTCCCTTTAACATTTTTTTACATATTATATTTTTCAAATAATACAAGTGGGATACAGAATTTGGGTCGTTAGGAATACCATTCTGACATAAACGGGCAGAATTTACATATTCTTTAAAGTAAGAGACAGGAGATTCATCTGCTTTTTGGACGCGAGTGTGTTATCTATTTACGTCGAACTGAATGACGGTTGTAGTTTAGTGGACTTGGTTATATAATTTAATATATAAGTAAATTCGAAATGTTATAATTTAAACATCAATCAGAAGCAAATGTATTATATACCTATTTAGTGGCGTAGGTAACTAGAACTATTTTGTGGGGGGGTGATATGGAAATTTGACATTAGTACAAAAAAAAGGTGCTTATACTGCTATGGAAAGGATACCGCCAATTCCGGTCTAAAGAGAATAGTGTTGAATTTTAATTAATATTTGAATTCAATGATAGATCATTAGTCATTCTCATTACATTCGTGAATCAAGTAATATTCGTGAATATACATTCGTGAGTCAAGTGAATATCAAGTAATATGTATTTGAGCTTCAATAAAATTTTCCAAATTAATTGTTGATTTTATTTAATATTATTTTAAAATATTGAGAAATAAGATAAATCCATATAAATACTTTAAATATCGATTTGATACAAATTTCAACACCCATAAAAAATAATTCATACTTGTATTTTTCTAATATTTCAGAAATACATTATCAAATTGGCAAGTATGCTTAAATAACATTTTCAAAATTTTTTAATTTTTTTTCTATTTTATTAATTATTGTTGTAAAAGAATGAGAAATAATAAGAATATACTTATACGGATTCCTAGATTTTCGATTATATTAAAAATATCAATATAAAAAGCAATAAAAAAATAATTGAGATTTGGAATTTTCTAATATTTTGATATTATATTAAATGTGAGTATTTTTCTTAAAATTTTCAAACTTTAAAATCCAAAATTGTTAATTTTATCAAATAAATTATATAGATAAAAACAATAATTTCAGGAAATACCTATTCAAAGTTCTATATTTTGTAGAAAAAATAACGTAATCTATCTAAAATTGTATCATATCATGTATATCAGTATATGTACCTAGTCACTATGTATAAATACTCAATAAAATTTTTAAGTATTTAAGTTAAATATTACTCGAGTTAATAGTTATTGTAAAATATTTTAATCGAATCCGTCGAAAATTTAGCTTTCGTGAAAAATGCCGTTTTTTACTAATTTCTTGATCATTTTTCCTATCGCATTGAGTCAATTTTGAGAAATTCGAAAAATAACCTAAATAAAATACCAACTAAATCCACTTTCCAACTGAAAACGTGTACTATTCGTGAACATGTCATTTTGATTTATAATTAAATATTATTACTCATTAGTTATTAAAATTTGGATTTAGATCATAAATAAAAAAATAAGGTTTCGGAGATTGATCTATTACCAGTATTACCTATCTAAATCATCCCCTAATTACGCCACTGAAATATATTATAAAGTGTTAGTATATTTTATAATATTAAAATATTATAATTTTTAAAGAATCAATATAAAATTATAATTCAAAAGTAATTTAATATATTATTGGCTCATAATAATGTATAAAAATGTTTTTATATTATAATTATGCTGGCTTATAAATTTGTTTTATTATAATATATTTGTTTACATTTTAATTAAACAAAATATGATTTACTAATTCAGTTTATTTTTTGTATTGTTTACATAAATATTAATTTTGAATTAAATTTTATTTATAATATGTTTTTAATTTATTTTTTCGTTAATACTTCAAAATTGTTCTTGCTAGAATAGTTGTGATTGCGTTGTTCAATGATTGTGTTGTATGGTCGTAATTGGTAATTTTTAAGTCTAGTTGTCTCATTTAAGGTAAGCTAAGTTAAATTTTATTAGGCAATGGCTAAATCAAGAAGTAAGTATGAAAGGGTGTTTCATAATTGAATTTTTAAATTTACAGTAATTAGAAAAAAAATATATATAACGATTAACGATACTTTTATATATATTATATATTATATTTATATGTATATTTTTATATGAATTATTAAATTGCCAGCTAATTTAACAATGACCACTAACCATCCCGCAACGATGTCTGCAGAGGTGGCCGCCTCTCTATTACCCCCTTCGCGACGTCACTGTATATAATTTTATGTTTATAATTAAGCTTATTAATTTTTATTTATTTATAATAAGTAGGTAAGTGGCTAAATTTTTTTCTATATAAGTATTGATTTAGTATACGAATTAGAAAAGTAGAAGAATATTTTTGTATTATTGTTATTAATATTTATATAGATGTTTATATATTACATATGTGCATATTGTATTATTAAAAATTTAGTTTTAAGTTATTTTGTTACATCAAATTTAAGACAAATTGTGTTGGAAAACATTGGGATTTAATTTAAACCTGAAAGATGTTAACGACTACCTATATCCAATAAAATAGATATAAATACAAATAATTAGAAAATGGGAAACATGTAAATTTAATTAGTTAACCTACATATTGATGGATATATCAAGATAGTTCAGAACTTGAAGGATTACCAATGTATATTTTTATTTATATATCAGAACACTTGTAAGTTTTATGAAGACATAAAAATATACTGTTTTTATATATTATATATTTTCAAACTCAATGAAATTGATTTATTGAAGATTATATTTTCTTAACTATAGTTGTAGCTTGTAGGTATATTACATTGACATACATAATGAATTTAACCTGAAGATTTCGAAGAACAAGATGAATTGAATAAGTATAGATACCTACCTACTATAAATATATATTTTTATTTTTTTATTTATTTATTAAATATTTAATAGAATAAATGTAAAAAAATTAAAAAATTAAATAATGAATTAATGTAATTTATATTTTTATTTTTATTTTATTATGGATTGTGTACTATAAATTATTTATCATTTAAATTACAATTTACTTTATTTTAATACATTGGTACCTACCAACCTACCTAGTTTAAGTTAGCTTATATTAAATATAGTTATAAGTTAGATGTTAGATAATTACTATTTTATTTTATTTTTTTATTATAAAAATATGGGCGTATGAAGGATCTGCGAATATTATACCTAATATGTGCATATGATATTATAAAAGGATTGCTATAAATAGTATAAATCGCAAGTAATATTGTAGGTACAAGGAATTTTAAAATGAAAATATCGTCATTTTTTGATGGAGAGTGCTGGACGTTCGTAATAATTATTTTAAAACCTTTATATTTTATAATACGTTTTTAATTTAAATTTATTTTAAATTATTTTCTTATTTTAATTACAATTTAATTTATAAAACTAAATTTCAGTAGTTACCTATAGTAGACTTTGACAAATAATATAACAATAGCAATGGGTTATTGAACTTAAGATTGTCGATGGATTAGATAATTGCAGCAATATTGGAGTACCTATTACAAAAATATGAGTTATTGAAAATTCGATTTGTGTGTGTGGAATTAAAAAAAAAAGATTCTTGTAATTTGTAATTAAGGAATAGATATAATCAATGAGGAATTTCAAAATGATGATATCGGAATTTGATGGAAGAGTGGTGAACATATCGTAATTATAGTCCAAAATATTATTTTTATATTATTTTAGTAAATGATAAGAGCTAAGTATTAACTTTAGTAATAATTTACTACAGTAAAATTTGTTATCGTTATTTTATTATAAGTAGGCACTCGAAATTTGTAAAAGGCTGACCACATAATATGTTACCCTTACCGCGCAATAATTTTACCATATATTATTATACAAGATGAATCTACTGTGTGTTCAAATTCGTATAACAACTACTTAATAAATGTAAATTGGTCGTTTTTATAATCATGTAATAATTATATAAAATAAATGTATGGCGTTTACAAAATTTGTATCCTACATACCATATCATACATATTTGTATAGGTGACCATATTGAGTTGGCTCCCAAATATCAGGTAAACGACCCAAAAAATATTGAATTGGCTCCCAAAAAATGAAGTGTTCAATTGACTACAAATAACAAAAAATAATTTTTTTTTATAAGTTGTTCTCAAAATATTTTTTTTTTACGAGAAAACATTGGTTTGCTGTCGAACTTGTCGAAGGTTTTCGACCGCATATAAGTTGGTTAAAGACGGATTACGTATCGTTATCAACGTACAACGAATTCGTGTGAATCTTTTCACTCCAAATTCAATTCATAATTTTATTCGCCACATCCAAATATTTTTAATTTCTTAAATGTGTTATATATGGTGATTAAGCCGATACAAAAATAATTATAAGAAGTTCTAATGTAGAAGAAGTGCAAAGAAAAAACATTCGGAATAAAATATAATTTTTAGAAAATGTAATTGAAAAGAAGTATGACACCGGTGTACCTAATTTCAAGATTACAATACATCCAAATATTATCCAATAAGTATAAACCACGATAAATTTAAATTTTTATACCTGTAAGCTGTAAAGCATGACTTATGACTATAATTATGATGATGCTGATGATTATTATTATTATTATTATTATTTTTTTTTTTTATTATTATTATTATGTTTATTATTATTATTATTATTATTATTATTATTATTATTATTAGTATTATTATTATTATTATTATTATTATTATTATTATTATTATTATTAT
>JAIUCT010000001.1:16524766-16540663 GCA_021307375.1 Tetraneura akinire
ATTATTATTATTATTATTATTATTATTATTATTATTATTATTATTATATACCTATATATATATTATGATTAGATATATTAAATAGATATTTTAAATATAAATGACATTTTTTAAAATATATTTTAATTTGTCATTTAATATTATTTATTATTTTCATTATACAGGTAACAATATCTAGCAACTTTATTATTATTTTGCAAATTTTGGAAACCCGTATAATTTACGAAATAAAATTGTGGGAGCCAATTCAACAGTGAAATCTTGGGAGCCAATTCAATAGTACCTTTAAGGGTCAAAATATCGACTACCCTGAGTTTGGGAGCCAATTCAATTGTATCATACATATTTACGATATGAGATTTTGTGAACAATATAAAAATTTCATGTAACGTATAAAACTATATATTAATTAATAATTATCAATATGAATTCATTTATTAAATCAATGTTCAATATTTGTTAAATTACCAAGTTTCGCATGCGAGTTCCGAGTTATTACATATTTATCAGTTATCAGTTTATCACATTTTATTTAATTATAATATTAGGTATCCGATTAAATGTATGTATTATAATAGTTTTTAATCAGTAAAATTTGCATTTAAAAGAGATTGAATAACAAAAAATGAATTAATTAAGTTAATACTATAGAGTATTTGAAAACATGAAAAATATTTTTATCTTCAACATTTCATCAATGTAAAATTTTTACAGGTAATATTCATTATACTTTATTTTTATTTATAACCTATTGAATTTGAATAAACAACATGATTATACGTGTTTTAGGTTGTTAATTGTAAGTAAGTTACTAAGTTATATTAAAAATTAATATGAACTATGAAGATTAAGAAACGTCGTCATAACGTGATAGAGATACCTACACCTTACATTCTTACAAGAGAAGTAGAGAGCTGTAATAGGGTAATTATAACCTAAACATTTTAATATATTAAATATTATTTTTAATTTTAATTATGTAAAATAAATATAAATAATTTTAAATATTTATTTTTAAATTTAAAGTATTTATTATAAGTTTTACAAAAATAAAATAATTGTTAGCACTAACATATAAATATTAACATAAAAATTTAATATATTATAATAATTAGAATTAATTGAATTTTTTAGTATTCGTTGTTATTTGTCTAATCATAAGCATAATAATTATATAGTTATTTTATAATTAATTTTTTCATAAGAATAATTTTAAAATTTTTAATGTAATTTTAAAACGTGGATTAGGCCTTAACGGGGATACCACGATAAAAAAAACGCGCCTCGTGTAATACCTCATGTTATTAAATAACGATAAATATTATTTGTTATTTGGTTAACTAAGGTGGTGAGGAAATTTACACAATTATTGTTATACCTATTTGTGTGTATAATATATATTTTTCCGCGCATTTTTATTTTCCATCAAATTTAAATTTATTTATGTATATTTACAAAAATTAAATAGCACATTTTTATTTGGACTATAAAAAATATAATTTACATAATAGTTTTCTTTAATTAAAAATTAATTGAAAAAATATCCCAATGTAATTCTTATGGCAATATAATATTTTGTTTAGGTTTTGTACATTTATAAGGTCCTTGGATTACGATCACTTGTTAGTGCACAATGTTTTGCGTATTGATTATAAATTTATAACAGAATATAACTATAAATATAGGAAGGTTGGTGGTCTAGTTATTCAATATTTCTAATTTCTACGAGTACCCATGATTAATAATTATTATTTACTTATAATATTTGTTATTTATGACGGTTATATGTTCTTGGTTAATACCATGATTTAAGATTGTTTTTTTTATCTTTTAAAATGCACTATAAATCGTGATTAATATCATAAACTACTCTAAAAAATAAATAATACTATTTTTGAGGTTAGACCGTAACCGGGTGCTGGTATTTGTAAGTGGGCGTGACGTTATGGAATGATTGACTCACGCAAAAAAAAATAGTACTATAGTGTAGACATTTGTATTTTGTACATTGTACTTGTTTAGTTGTTTTGTATTGATGTGTTATTTATTATAAAAAAATTATAAAAAGTGTAAACGAATACACCATTAGGCATGATTTGTGTTTATGTTTAATATTATTTTTGTTAGTCGATTGAATTTTGAAAAATAACATTGATATATCTATTTTATACAATACGTCCATTGACAGTGTTTTACGAACTTATAAGGTACGGCAATCGTAGTTAATATAAATATATAAATTACACATTACTATTCATGGTAAATTATTAATCAAGAGGAACGTTAGTGTTATAATATAATATTAAGTTATATAGGAAATTTATTTTAAATAGTTAGAATAGTGTTTTTACAGTCTTTCTTGAACATCATGTCGTTCGTTCAAGTGTCCGAAACTAATGGTGATGACGAAGTGGTGGATTTACCATTGGAAAAAGATGGAACCCTTTTGTTATCGACATTGCACGCTCAATACCCAGATGCTTGCGGCCTAAAGTATGTAGCTCCAGATAATGGTCGAACAAGGGCTTTAAGGCTTGCTGAAGATAAACTACATCCTCCAAGTGACGAAGGATGGGGTGAAATTGTATACTTTTGTTCATTTAACAAGGGTAAATTTTATGTAATATTATTTATATATAACTCCAAAACACACAAATGTATGAGATATTGAAAAGGTTTCAGTCAATCATAATTTTTTGAAGCATTTTTTATAAATGAAAAAGGTTTTTTTTTAAAAAGATTTAAACATATAATTTAATATTTAATATGATAATATTATTAGACAAGAACTCAGTTGTTGAAACTAGGTATTAAGTAGATACTACAATTGGGCATTAGAATTGTTTCAAGTTTTAAAGTGAATGAAACATATTTTGCTTTATTACTATAATAAAAATTTGTTTGCAAAAAAAATATATTGCACCTATCTATATTTATTAATTGCTGAATTTTTAAATATTATTTAAATTTCATAGTTACAAAATATATTTTATATAAGTATGATGTGTTTAAAAATAAATGTGAAATTTGTTTATATCATTTTATAATATTGAGGAATGCTATAGTAAAATGACAATGATATCTATTCAGATAATGGACAGAAAAGGAAATTGAACGAAGAATTTGAAAGTGATGTTGAGCGAGCATCCAAAGAACCCAAGTCTGAGGCAACATCAACTGCTTGGAAGAATCGTGATTTACTTGTACTCGGTTTACCATGGAAAACGACTGATGAGGACTTAGAAAGTTACTTTAGTAAATACGGTGAACTGCGCATGGCACAAGTTAGTTAAACAAAAATAACAAAGAAAAAGTGTTTGTTATTAGGAAAAGTATGAATGTGATGTAAAGTACATTCTTTATATTTGGTTTGTGAAAATAATTTTATAGAGTTCAACTTTTATCTTCTGGATCTTTATTTATTATTTAAATAATACAATTTATGTAATTAATTTTTGTGTTTTAATATTTTAATTGACTTTAATTTAGATTAAAAAGACAACTGATGGTAGATCGAGGGGTTTTGGATTTATTCGATTCAAAGAGCAAGAATCTCAAGTACGGTCAATGTTAGATTCTCATGTGATTAATGGAAGGAGATGTGAGATTAAGATACCTAATATCAAGGTATTATTAACTACTTTTTTATACTAATAATAAAAAACCTAAGTGTACATTTTATACAATATTAGTAATAAATTAATGTAAAACATTTGTTTTATAATACTTTGTTGTATTAAAAATATTTGTTACCCGACTTTAATTTAATATTCATTCAAAATTAGTGATTTAAATAGTATATAATGTAAATGTTATTAATTTCAATATACGAGTAAAATATAATTTATATTTTAAGTTCTTAATGTCTGACATATGAATTATGATAAATCACATATATTTATAAAATTTCAATTTATATTGTATTATTTTAATTTTATTGAATTATATGGGTATATATTTTTTATTTAGGATGCATTTATAAATGAAGCACCAAAGAAAATATTTGTTGGCCAATTGACTGAAAACATAACTCAAGAAGATCTCGAAGATTATTTTAAACAATTTGGTGATATTGTTGAAGTATTTGTTCCTCGTCCATTCAAAGGTATTGCCTTTGTGTCATTTACAAAACCAGATGCTGCACTCACAGCCCTTGACCAAGATCATACTATCAAAGATATTCGTTTAAGTGTATCAGTTGCTATGCCTAAAGATAAAGATCAAAGGTCACGTGGTGGTCGTAATAGTAGCAGCCACGGCGGTGGTGGTGGACACTATAGTAGTCGTATGAGAGGAAGTAGAGATTCATATAATAGTCGTGATCACCATTATGACAATGGTGGATGGGATGATTATGATCGTGGAAACTATTCAGATCGTTATAGAAACAGTCGCTATGATAGAAAGTCATATGACAATAGATCTTATAATTCTGGGCAAGTATGGAGAAAAAATGATTATTCTGATTCATCTGCTGTGTCCCAATCTAAAGATGTAAGTGGTCAGCTTGATCCAAATTTGGTAGCTGCTGTAGTAGAAAAGACAGTAAGAGGAGTAATTGGAAATATGAGTAAATATGAATAATGTTATACTTATAAGTTATAATATAAATCATTTTAATCTCATTTTATTATATATATTTTTTTTTAAGTGTATATTTTTTGTTAAAATATTTAAATTAGGTACTTATTTTAATTGTGGATATTAAAATATTCAAATTACTAACTCTATATTTGTAATAGTTTGTTTATTAATATCTTAATTAAAAAATACAAATGTTAAATATTAGATATAATAACTCGTAACTATTAAGTTTCAAGATTTAAATTATAATGTAATCTTTAAATTAATATATAATATAAAGTATTCTTCTCCCCAACAAGTTAAAAAACAATACAATATGTGTAAGCAATTTCAACAAATGAATGTTCAAATAATATGTTTTTTTTTTTTATTTGGAGAATTGTAAGACAAATAATATGTTAATTGATATTATTATGTCCTATAATAAATATGTGATTTTTATATTTTCATAACTTTTTTTTTATCTAAATTAATATTTCGACTACCACAGCAAAGAACATCATAACTCAATTTTTATAATTTTTCTGGAGAGAAAAAACAAAATTTCAGTTTTGGTTTCTTGTTCTAAACTTATATAATATATATCTTTACCAAACTCAACATTTCCACTCTACAACTAATATAAAAACAGATTTTAACTTGAAATCATTAAAGACTTGGTTGAATTATTAATTTTAATTCCAAAAGTATTTGACTTGCAACTGTATTTATTGGAAATTATACTTTTAATTTTAGTTACAACCTTCTTCCCTAGAGTCCAAAGTGTAGTAACTCAAGTTCAATGTATGATATACGACGTCATTCATGGGACAAAATGTAAGTCAAGTTACAACTGTTTACGATGGTACTATCGATTTCAAGAAAATTTATAGTTGTTAAATTTTCTATACTCTGACTGATTTTCAATAATATTGTTTTCATGGAAGATAGAGAAAAATAGACTCCAGTTATTTATGTTGTTAATTCCAAACTGCCAAAAATTGAGTTATGATCTCGCTGCAGCTGTCGATTTATTCTTAAAAAAAATAAAACTTTTTACTTATATCAAAATCCATGATTGTAAAAATCAGGGGTTGTGACTTGTATCTCTAAAAAACTATTATAAGCGCAATAATATGCTCTTATAAGTGATTATAATCATATATGCACTAAAAATTATGAAATATACAAAAAAGTAATTTTTTTTTTATTGAAAAGAATTAGGTATATTATTTATACGGGATTACACAAAATTAGAGAAATAATGCATTATGCTGCAATGAATTGGGAATTCTTTTCGGTCATTTCAAGTGGATAAAATATATATTGTATGAAATTTTAAATGTATATTTTATCCTTAATAAATAACATACCTATGCTGTAATCCAAAAGAAAATTACAAATATCAGACTACATAGGAACAGTGAGCACTGAGTAGGCATATATGAAATACAAAAAAATAAAAGACGAGATGATACTCTTGCCGCAGGAATATAAGTGTGCAAATCAGTGTTTAATTTTAATTAGAATTTGAATGTAATGACTAGGGAACGGATTTGAATGCAAATTGCATTTTTTTCTGAATGTCCGAAAACATTGCTTTCCAAGCAGAAAGTTCATTTCATACATCAAGGAATTAAAAAATGTAATTTTTATTTTGCATTTTTTGGCATTTTAAGACTTTATTACATTTTTAGAGCATTTTTTGACATTTTTAGTGCATTTTATATGTTTTTAAGTCATTTTTATATAGGAATGGATAAAATTTGATAAAAATGTATAAACATTCGTTCTAAAAAAATAAAAATAAATATTTATTATGTTTTTACCGATCAGATCGGGATAAACCCAGACGAAATTATTGTTGACACGTGTAGTCACATACAAGTTGCAACATATTATTACACGCAATTAAGTAAAGATGAGATAAAATATTTATCTAAATTGTAATTTTGTAATGCACTGTCGAGTTGAGTCATTACTTCATCGTTTAGTATCGCGTATAGCCTCGTCGTTAACGTTTTCGAGTGATTTTCGTAGATGCAGTTTAGTTTTGTTTATTCCACGAACTTTTTGAAAATGCCCAAGGCCAAAACTTCTGATGTTAAAAAAATTAGAAGCAGTAATTGAAAAAAATTCGGGATTTAAAACAATGAAATATATTTCAAATATTTTGGAAGGAAAAGCAACATTTCAAAAAAACACAATATCTGAAGAACTCACTGCTGATGATTTGGCTTATATGAAATTTGCACCTATGACGTCAGTTGACGTGGAACGCAGTTTCTCGAGATACAAAACAATACTGTCCGATAACCGTCGAAGATTTATGTTTGACAATATAAAGCAGCACCTGATTATACAGTGTTATGAAACAAAAGGTTAAAGTATAACGAATATCTAAATTGTATACCTATTAATTTTTATTTTTTATATATTTTTTATTATATTATTATATTATATTATTATATTTTTTATTATAAATATTTTTTATCAGATAGGTTTTTCATAATTATGTGTTTTTTATTTATTTATTATATTGTTTTTTTTATTTTTAAAGTTTTTTTGGCCATTTTTTTAGTGCATTTTTTTGATATTAAAGCATTTTTTTAAGGCATTAAGTCGTATTTTTTTAGGACATTTTTCTTATTTTTTAGTGCATTAAAATCCGTTCCCTAGTAATGACTAACGATAAATCATTTCATTCAAAAAAACGATTCTGAACGAAGTTCACTCAGATAATACCGTTATTTCGTCATTTTTTTCATATTTTTGATTAAACTAAAAATATCAACTTTAAACGACTAGGTATAAAAAAATTTAAGATTAGGGATTTTTCTAATATTTTGATATGATGCATAAATAAGTATATATGATGTTAAGTAATATGTAACTATACTGCAGTAAAATTTTCAGACTTTAATACCAAAAATTGCCAATTTTATCAAATATATATGTAAAAACGAGAATTTTACGAAATATTCAAAGTCCTATATTTTGAAGAAAAACTAATTCAACGGTTCCAAAAACGTATGACAGAAATGAGTTCCGAACTATATAATCCCGGAACGTATTTTTTCGGAATTAAAAAACCAAAAGCCGTATTAGTCCGGAACGTATGTTGATGGAAAAGGCTGCTGTGTATTGTACACTCTCGGACTTTATAGGTAAATATCCAAAGGTCTCACGAGTCACGAAGCGACGTTTTAGGTCACACGAAACCTCTGCCTATCCGTTTCAGTATCAGGTAGGTATTAGCATTGATTAATCAATGGTATTAGGTAAGTATGCCCTAGTCCTTTTGGGCGTAGCCCCAATCCTCACGAAAAGTTAGCGCTTGAAGAAGTGAGCGAAGCTGGTAGGCGTAGCGAGCGTCCTTTCCACTTAAAAAGAACTTTGAGTTTTTTTTTTTGTATCTCAAGTATATCATTTAAATAGGTAATCAAAATTGATTTATTATGTAGAAAAATGTTTCTATAGTTTATAGAAGTATTAATTTATTGAATGTTATATTTAAAAACGATTTTTTTTTATTCGCGATCAATTGTGGGATATTATTGTTACGTAGTACGTACCATGACGAAATAACTTTATTTCGTCATGGTACGTACGATCAATTTTACCGCGATCAATTGTGGTATGTTCAAAAAAAAAGACACATCATTGTAAACCCAATACATTCTTCGCTATGCTACGCTCAGAATCTAAAATATATATTTTGTATCTAATATACTGTCTAAAGAATATTTTATATCTGATAACAGATAAAAACGTTGCGTATATAACCGTGGTATGAGTATAATAACCATAGTAGAATTATCTACTAATTATTTAAAATAATTATTTACTCTATGATGATAATAACACGGTTCAGTACGGTTTTTAGAGTTTCGATGCTATTTCCTTTATCTATGTTCTTGAGCTTGACCCTTGACGACAGTCGACAGTTGACTATTATAGTTTGAACTTTTAAATGATTTTTTGTAAATTAAATTCAGTTACTCAATACTCATCAGGTTTGTAATTCAATAATTAGCATACTGTTGAAATGGTAGTCGTTCTTTTTGTCTCCTAAATTAATTTTTAAATCAGTAATTAAATTAATTATGGAAGATTCATTGAAGGAAAAACCAACAGACGTTGAATTACATGAAGGTATATAAACCTATATAATATATTCTATTTGATCACTGTTGTATTTAATTAAACGTTATAACTTATAACTTACAGTTAATGTAATAATAGTATAATACAAATACAATTATTATTAAGTTACTTAAGGTAAACGAATAGATTATTTTTGATCATAGAATATCATAAGTAACGTACCAAATACAATATTAGGTCGCTAATATCTTAAATAACTAGTAGTTTAAACAATTTTTTTTATTGATTTATTGATTTTTTATGATTCTGTAAATGTTACTTTATTTTAAACAGTTCATAAAGGATATAAGTTCATTTAATCATATTAAAATTTAAAGGTCAATTATATTCTAGAATATCAATATTAATATGAGATTTACTTATAAATCAAAATTTAAAGTTAAATTTATTAGTTAATTAGGTACCTACCTAAATTAAATAGTAATATAATATAATAATAAGCAAATGTATAAATAAAATAATAAACCAGTTTAGTAGGTACTAAGTATTTTTTTATTATAAAAATATGAGTGTGTTATCATTTATTATCTAGGTTATAGAATACCTATTACAAACAAAAACTATTATTTATCGATTTAATTTTCTATTAAATCATTAATAAAAATATATTTTTTTATAGTTATTAAGATGAATTTAAAAAAAAGTCCTACGTGGAAGAGTTTAATTTCAACTGTAGAAACTGAAGTTATAAAATTATTTGAAAGCAAAGGTATAATAAATATACCAGACAACAAACCTGAACAACCCGAAATAGTTGAATTAATTAACAAATTAATATCTGAGTATATGAATAGGATGGGATATAAGTTGACTTGTTCCATGTTCGCAAAAGGTACGCAATTTAAATCAATTTTAATTGATTTCATTATGTTTGTTTATAAATTGTAGGTAATTAATTATATTATGTAAAAGAGCCCCAAGTTATATACCAATTACATTTTAAATGTTTTATTTTTATTTTTTGAAGAATCTGGAACTGAGTTTAAAAAAGAAAAAGATCGTAAACAGATAACTTCATTATTAGATCTCGAAGACAATCATGAAACATTAAACCTGTATGTAACTATTAAAGTATTAAATACTCATTTTTGTTTACCATAATATTTTATTTATCTTGTTATTCGTTTCTATTGTTCTAGGCCTCTTTTAACAGTGTTAATTTCTATGTTTAAGAATAAAAATGGAGACAAAGAGAATTTAGGTGATTAAGCCGAAGTTGTGCAATATAAATATGTAAATAATTAATTTAATAAAAATAATTTAGAAAGAAACCACAATATCCTAGTTTCTATTATAAAAGTAAAAATCAATTTTAACCAAGGTTTGTGAATTGCTATGGTAATTCTTGAGTGTGATCAATAATTGGTCATTGGTGTGCAACTACATATTATGTTTAAATACAGGTATATAATAAACTATAATATTACAAAATTATATTAATAATAATTAATAAGGAAAATGATAAAAAGTTTAAATTTTGAAATGAAAAACGAAAACTGTAATGAAATAGAAATAGTCACGATTAAATTTCGCATGGATACAAATGAAACATTGACACAGGCTTTCGATTTAAAGACTGATATTGGTACCCTTAGATCACACTTGCATAAATTGCTCGCTGTGGACCCAAACAAAATAGTCATTGAACATGAAGAATCTGTGGTACAGGATAACCAGACACTCAAAGAACTTGGAGCAACTTCGTTAGGGATTTTCGAATTGGACTTACGAGGTGATAATATCAGACTGCCGAAACCTACTTATTATTTACCAATAGTGGATGTAATAATGGTGAATGTTGGACAACGGACACTAGTCGTGGAAATTGAACGATGTTCTGTTAACAAACCTTGGTTAGGCGGGTATCGGAACCGGAACAACAATAAAACATATCATCATGCGCATGCGCAAACGGATTTCAAACCGAAAATGTATTCAAATATTGTCCAAGTGGACAGAACATCACAGACGTGTGCGGACAAAGCGATTGACCATGCGATGCACGGTGTGTGGTCGCAGACTGGTATCTGTTGCGTCGGTGAGACGACAAAAGTGTTGGAGGCCAAAGAATATCAATGTTACCAGACGTCATTACACGAAGATCGTGTTCTAGTCAGCGTGTTAAAGATACAACGTGCGTTCAGAAAAATGGCAGCCATGCAGAAAACGACATTGACGGAACGGGCCTCTACGAATCAACGAAGAACTGAGGAATTCCCAGTCTGTACGCAGGCCACCGCGTTGGAATCGAAGCAACAACACTTCTATTCACTATACACGATGGTCGGTAGGTGGTGGAAAAAGGAGCGGCAAAGGATTAAGAATACTAAAGCGGACAACACGTACAGAAAAGTTGCTCAAATGAATTTGCTGAAGAAGGAGATTGCTTTCTTATTGCAAGTGGAAAAACAACGAACGGAGCTCAAATACGAGCTGACCAAGCACGACGACCTGACGTTTCTGAACAAGACGTCCAAGCCGAAAATGTTCAAGAACAAATCAGGCAATCTTTTGACCATAGACACTGTAGGCAACCAAAAGGCCAGGGTGTTGAAAGGAATCTACATGAACCTCATGGGACTGTCGTCGTCTAGAACAGACGAAGAAGCAAATCAATCAACGGTGCTGGACGAATTATACGCTGTGGTGGCCGGATCGACTTATAAATACAAGAAGTATTTGCTTGATGCCATAGCGATGGAAAAGGACGTGGCGGACATGGCGCACGGGTTGGGCGAATTTGATGCACGACTGTCGGTCCGGCGCCGGGTGGAACAGTTGTTCCGGCATTTTATCCGACAGCCGGAAGTGAACCCAGAAGCAGACTCGTATTACCGTCCAACCGAGAAACGCGTGTTGAACGTGTACACGTGCATCCGGTGTAAGCGGAACCTCGCGGCCACAGACTTTTCGTTGGAAAGCCGAGTAAACCGGACCAACGTGTGCGCCAATTGTGAGTGGACGGAACAGGTGGGTCACAAGTGCATCGACATGGCGCCGTACAGACGGATGTTGAAGGCAGTCCGTCACGACGAGATGCAGATGGCCGCGTACGAGTCTGAGTGTTTCTTGATGCAGCCCACCGAGATGTATCGGCTGGTGTCGGTGGTGTGGCGGGAGAAATCGGCCCTCAGCGAATGCGGTCAGCTAAACGGGCTGCGGTTGGTTCGGTGGCACCAAAACGTACCATGGTCGCCGTGGAACTGCGTCTTGTTGACCCGGTCCGAAGCGGAGATCCACTGTCGGTTGGAAGGCGATCCGGCCGACTATTACGACGTGCAGTTCGTGCAGCAGGTGACCAATAGACACATGACAGCGCGTTTACAATTCGGAAATCTGGTACAAGCCGTGAAGAATCGGATGACGGCAAAAAAGGCCAAAGCTCTATCGAAAAATTGGAAAATGGTCGCGGACAATTTTAACATTAAGACCGATTAGACCAGTGTTTCCCAAATTGTATTCTAAAAATGATTATATAATTTAATTAATAGTATAGTATTTAATATTCAAATTAAATGTTGGATTAGGCGGATCATAGTCTTGTAGGTCTTGTAGCATTATAGGCAGTATGTAGAATTATATTTTATTATAATCACCGATCATGTTTGATCATCAGTGACTATGATCAAAATAAAAAAATAATATAATACAGTAAATTGAATTATAGTATTATTGTTTCACTGACTCAACTTACATGCTCATTTGTTTGTAAAATGAATTTAGAATAATATTATAATACAAAATATAATTTGCCTTAATAGCAGTTTCAAGTTTGTGAAGACCAATGCTAAAAAATAAAATTATTAATTTTAATTATTACGTATTAAATAATATAATTTTTCAAAAACCATTGCATTAGAAAGTAGAATCTACTTATTAATATATAAATATTTATTATTCGTTAAGATATATATTACATAATATTATTATATCTTAATGAATAATAAATGTTAAATAATAAAGATGATGAAAAAACAATAAATTATAAATTATTATTAAATAATAATTTTGTATGATCATACATGTATATTTCATAGGTACACATACATTATAATTTATTTTATACATATATAAATGTATTTATATTACATTGTAAAAGTTCTATTTAGGATGTATAAAAATAAAACAAACAATTTTATAAAAAATTTATACATTTCTTCATTTTGCAATAACAAAAAATTATAATATGTTTTTTTTTTACTATGTATAAGTCTTATTTTATTTTTTACCAATGTCACATGTATATTATTTATCTATACTAGTCATTGGGAATTTACTAATGTGTTTGGTTTACAACTAAGGCACTGATTTACATAGCAAATTATCCATATTACTTCATTTAGAACTAATCAAGTATAAAGATAATTAAAAACAATTAACAGTTATAATTAAGTACTTATTTAAAAATATAATATTTTTCATTCAGTCGATAAGTCTCAGGCTAGCCATAACTTTACCCTTCCATAATGGCAAAACCTGGGTTTCATCAATAACTTCTTCTTGAACGCCCGTCGAAGGAGACTCATCAAATTCCGTAGTGAAGAAATACCTGGTAATATCATGTATATACCACATATAAAATACATAAAGATGAAAGTGTACATTAATATTAAGAGTAAATGTTTCAAGTTGTTTACCTGTAATGTCCCTTCTTTGGCATACACTCAATGAACTGTTTTAATGTGATTGGATGTCCAGCAATTTTCTTCCTAAATGGGAATTCTTCATCATTGAAATTATACACGACAGTGGTAGTGGTAGGCGTTGCTGTTATGATTGGAATAGATGTTGGTGTTGTCGATTCTTCTGCAGGTAGTCCACGACTAGAAGATGAAGAAGTAGTCCTATGATTAGAAAATTAATATCAAGTATTTTTATAAATATTAAAATAGTCAACGTGTGCAACATTTTTATAAGAAACATGTAAGTAATTAACGATTATTAAAAATTAAAAAGCATACCTCTGTTTATGATTCTTTTTCGACATCTGGTCATTGAGTCTGCGACCGGCTTCTATCAATTGATTATCTGTATTGGGAAAAGGAGGTGGTGGCATATTAGGATCAGCAACAAAGGGCTGCTTAGGCATGTGATTTGTCCAAGAGCCGCTACTTTCACAATCTACATTACTGCAATCTAAAAAAAAATCAATTAAAATTGTATATAAATTTTAAATTAAACTGATTGACACTAAACCATAATGTAAATATATTAAGCGTACCATGGGAAGAGGCTTTTGCAGATGTAATAGTAGTTGAAGCTGTACACCAACTAAAAGCTGGACCTGGATCAGCAGCAAGTGCATCGCCAGCACACATTGGACTCTCTTGAAGCCATAGCATGCATCGACTGGTCGACCTACTTAAATTGTAATAAAACACAAGTTATATTTACTATAATATAATATTTTATACATATCATGAATGATAATTATTGAACATTAATATGCAAGTTGACAAATAAAACAAAATAAACATACTCTTCTCTCTTATTAACATTGGTCGGTAATTGTGATTGACCAGATACAACACTAATTCCACTATCAGTCATTGTTCGTCGACTACCCCAAGTGTGACGTCCTAAACCTTGAAAAAACAATACATAATTTATATTAGTACACAATAAAATTATATAGTTTTTTATATGGCTGGTGAACATACTTGACACTCGGAGTTCTGGATTTGAAACAATATTCTGGTAATCTGAAATTGATCGACTCTTAGGAACATGCCGACCAGGCTCAGAACTGTCTGCTGTAAAATCTGTGTAATTTCCACTATCATAGCCAGATATTCTAGTATCCTGGTAATAATACAATAATATATATTTTAATTTCAAAGTAATGTATATTATAAAATTTCATAATTAAATGTATACCCAACATACTTTGTCTCTGCGTTTAGACAGATTAGGATTTGCCGTAGCTAGATAACTACTGGCAAGTTGCTGTACAGGGCGGTTAACTTTACCTAACCCTTGTCGCCTGTGTAAAGAGTGTTCAGGTGACTTTGGAGGTGATTTAAAGTATTTTTGTACGTGTTGATCTAAATAATAAATCAATAATAAATTAATAATTTATTATAGGATGGAATAATATTATTGAGGAAGGTGTATTGTAGGTAAACATATAAATAATGTAATAAAATAATTATACAGAGTAAAAATTTAATTAGTAGGCAATTAATTTTTTCAGTGTTTTGATATTTTAGTATTTTTATTTCACATTTTTTCTTTTTTTTATTATTTATTTATAATTAGTACTTTTATACAAATTATAATATATTTATTCAATAAACACACCTAATATTTCATCATCACTTCCATCAGGTAATTTTAAAGATGCTTTGAACATTTCATCCAATGTTTTCGAATCATCGATTTTGCCAGATTCGCCATCAAATTTAAGCTAAAATATAAATAATTTCATAAACATTACAGAGTGTAAAATATATTTAATATTTTTTTCAGTCGACATACCTCAGAAAGATTTTTGATTAATTTATTGTCCCATTTCTCTTCAATATCACGCTCTTGTTTTATTTTTTCTAATTTTTCAGTAAGTATAGAAGCAAATTGATTTGGCTCCATTGCTGGTTTCTATTGACAAGATAGTATAATATTGGTATCGTTGAATAGAGAATATTAATAAATATGGATTTACTTACATTACATTGAGGTTCCCTCATCGTACGAGGAATAATGGTAGCAGTCATTGAGTTTTCAATGTTTCTACGAGCATACTTTTGTACTTCTTTCATTTCTAATTGGGCAGTCTTCTTAGCTATTATTTTTGGATCACGAATTTCAGATAATTGCCTAACAAACATAATAATTAAATTATTTATTTATTGTATACTTACATATTATTTATTGTTTGATATATAGTAGAAGCAACATTACAAAAAACTAAATCAAAAACTCACTTTCTTAAACAATCAGTAGACACAGATGCTTCACTCAGACTAGCCAAATCACTATCTTGGGCTGAAGTTGGATTGTAAGATACATGCGTGGCTTTAGGTTTTGTGCCCCACCAGGATTGGTGATAAGGGGTGCTGGGATTGGGATTGTAGATGCCCATTTTGGAAGTCTTAGCTCTACAATTGATTACCAAGCACAAAAAAAAAAAAAAAAAAAAAAAAAAAAATAAAAAAAAAAAAAAAAAAA
>JAIUCT010000001.1:16540763-16626016 GCA_021307375.1 Tetraneura akinire
AAAAAAAAAAAAAAAAAAAAAAAAAAAAAAAAAAAATTCAATAACTAAACATTAAATAAAATGCTCAATCAATAAAAAAAAAAAATTAATAAAAAGCTTAATGTGTTCAAATAAACTATATTAAAAATAATTAATAAATAACTATATTTACAATAAATGAATAATTGTAATGTTCAATCAACAATTGCAATAAATTAAATACTCACACAGTATAATTATAAGCATATTTTCATTCACACACCCTAATAATAATGTTATTACATATGTTACCTTTGTAAAAACTCTCCTTTTTCTAGATGAGAACGTTGTTTTTGAGACATATGCAAAAGGGATTGAGTCAATTTCATGGGGAAGTCTTTAGATTGCTTAAGGTCATGGTTGGATAATTCAGAATCTTCTTTTACAGTCAACAAGGTTTGACTTTGATTGGGTGGTGCCTGATATCTTGAGGGGACAACTTTATCTTCAGTGTCTGGTATGTAGTTAACTACTTTTCCATCGTAAAAACTAAACACAAATAAATAATATGCAAACATCAAACAATAAGCAACAAATATTATAAAAAATAATTTTTGAAGTGTATGACAACTGTACATACTTAATGCCACAATCTAGTGATCGAATATAAGAGATATAAGCATCAGACTGCAGGAATGCTGGATACAAAGTATCATTCAGAAAGTTCTCCACTTGTACAAGAGCATTATCAAATAAATGTTTTGGAAGTGGTATTTTATTAGCAATAGATATTTTA
The DNA here is from genome assembly GCA_021307375.1 of Tetraneura akinire. NCBI lineage: Eukaryota > Metazoa > Arthropoda > Insecta > Hemiptera > Aphididae > Tetraneura > Tetraneura akinire. The sequence continues at coordinate 16,541,518 of JAIUCT010000001.1, forward strand.
ACTCTCTGTATGACATGCATCCGACATTCTTCATCTATGCCTAAATCTGCTTTTAGGAACAATTTTCTAAAAGGATAAAACATTTTTATGTTATATATAGTAAACAATGATCTTTAATCTCATTATACAATTATAAAAATATTATTTATTATAAAACATAAAAAAATTACTTGTAAATAATGGAACGTAGCTTGTCTGCTTTTTGGTCTGTGTGACCATAAATCCCTTGACAAGCTAACCAAAACTCTAGCACCTTGCTGCATTGTTGCCCTTGTCCAGATTCTTCTTCCCGTTTTAAATATTGCCGGAAAAGATTTACACCATCAGGATCAGCCAATAAACTATCTAAGTTACGAGCCCATAACATGGGTCCAGAGTTGTGACCATCATTTGGAGATAATGATCCCCGATCACCACTATCACCGTCGGCTGGTTCGTAGTCGTTGCGTGCACCACATCCAACTAAAAATATGAATTTTTAAAATTAATTTAATTTATTAGTTCCTAAAAATTATTTGATTCTCACCATATTCCTGAACACTGCATGAACGGCATTTGGAACCAGCTTTTAAGAATTCGGTTTGTGTTTTGTGGCAATTTACACATTTTGTTTCTTTAAAAATAAATATTGTATTATTTTTTAAGTTTAATTTTATTATGTATAAAAAAAACTTACCTAAATTATGTTTATATTTTTGACACAGACTTGCGTTATCCTTAGATGATCGCTCAGACTCTTCTTCCGGTAAAACTTTTGGTCTGGCGGAGTCAATTAGTGTATTAGTATTCATCATAACCATGGATACGGAGCTATTGGTGTCAAGCTCCTTACTATCTTTATTACAGACATTTTGAAATAGCTCTGTAAATATAACATAAAATAATAAATTATTGTATTTGTGTAATTTTTAATATTAATATTTTAACATGGACAAATAATAATAATAAAAAAACATGGCCGGTGTAATAGTTTAGCCGTTTATTGATCGGTTTCATGAAACCCCTAAATTAAACACTTCAATTGCTTGTTTTGAGTGATATGTAATGTCAAAACATAATAAAAAGTGTTTTTTATGTACCTATACAAATCTAATAATTTTAAGGAAATAAAGAATTAGATTACTTCTTGTAGACAAACATTATTGAATTAATAGTAAACCAATTGAATATAAGAAAAAAAAGAAAATTTAAACCAAATAAAATATATATATATAATATATTTAACAATACATACCACAATTCATTATATATAACATTTATATTTTTTAAGGTGAAAGTAATAAGTAATACTATAAAATATGATTTGGGTAGACAACACAACCGGACTCAAGTAGTTATCGATCGATGAAGCGGTAGTACGCAGAATCAACGCGTATGTTACGGTTACCACAGTATAAAAAGCACAAGGATTAATCGATAGCGAATACAGTTCCGATTGGAGAATGGAGAACAATAAGTCACAAAAATATGATATGTGCCAGAAGTGGGGTCCCTTCCGTTGCACAATAGAATTTTGGAAATTATGATTTTTTCCATCAATTCATATGTCTATCAACATCTATTAAGTGGCAGTAGGCCAGGTAGAAGTTACCTCATATTATTGAGATTTTTTTGACAGGATCTTAATATATATATATATATACATGTAGAATTACTCCAAACAATATTATATTATTATTATTATTGGTATTTAATAGTTAGAAAAAAAAATTATATCAAACTACAATAATATCGACAGCTGATAAACTATATATATAATATACCTCTAACAACAATAAAAAAATGTATTGGAATTTTTAAATATATATTCTAATATAGTATACCATTAACGTTAAAAAAAACCAAATGATTGTTTATCGTTAAATATTAATATTAATTAAATTATTTATAGTATATTAAATATTTTAATAAACAAATAGTTTTCATACGCAATTACTTGTGTTTTAAGTTATTCTTAATTTCTTATGTAGTTATTGTTAGTAAATTATTTACCTATATAACATAACATGATTATACTAATATTATTAATATATTATAAGTTTTAAAGTCTAATATAATATGCTTCCAAGTTCTTCATTAATTTTTAATAAAATGTTAATTATATTTAAATACGTATATTTTATTTAAGTGCCTTTACTTCTGTAAAGTTAACGGTAATGAATGATATAATTTAAAACAACTTTTACAATGGATATTATTAAAAAAATAAAATAATAATACACCTCAATTATATACATTTTTTATGTAAATAATGATAAAATAATAACTGTTATTAATTGATATTTAATAATATAAAAATAAAATATGTCAATGTCCAATGATTGTGTATAACTCGCAATGAAATAACATTAATATAATGCCTTTTAAAGGATACCACCATAAAAGTTAAGTCTTAAGTTTGCAGTAATATATTTTCAATGTAAATAACAAGCATACGTTAAGTTTTTACATTGTACGTACATAGTTGTGTCAATTAACAACATAATGTAAAACAATAAATACAGTATGTTGTGTAAAATGAAAGCCAAATACAGTAAAAATAAATTAATTTAAAATTTGGTTTTATTTTATACCAGGTTTTATATCCTGCATTAGCGCTAGGAGGTTAAACACAACCTAATGTATGTATAATGTATATACATATAAAGAAAAATAATTATACCGATAGTTCTGTTATGAAAATAAAAAATTCAACGGCATACATAAACTTCATCTCTATTTAAAATAAATAAATAAATGTAGAAATCGAAATTATTTTATTGTTAACTTTTTTTTATTAACAATATATAATTGATTTAAATAACAATCGATGAAAAATAAAAATCAACGTATAAATTAATACAAATTGTGAGTAATATTGTTTATACACCTATGCGTATGAATTAGAGTTGGAAATTTTTTTCCAAAAGACCAAATTTCATAATAATAATTATAAATACAAGAAGAATTAGATTTTGTTGAGCAGGAACAATTTTTCATAAATCATAATCACTAGGTAACAAAAATTATTTATATATTATAAAAATAATAATCGTGATTTTAAGTTAAATTATTAAATTTTTTTTAGCTATTTTTAGAACTTAATTTTTTTTCATTAAGAAAAATTATTCAAAAATATTGTTAAAATAACAACTAATTATTTGGTTTATAATTCGTAAAATGTGTAATTAGTAACGCGTTTAAGATAATAAATAAATATCTTAAATTTCGTTTACCATATCGTATAATTATACCATGCCCAGCAATCCGACATTGTATTTTTATATTCTTTTTTTACGTTTTATTACGGCGTTTGTTTCGATTTATACAAATTCCGTAGTTGCGTCATGTACACGTCGCGATATAAAAAGATAGAAAATATTAATTTTGGTCCGTCCATTTTGTTTTTACCGGGTAGAAAAAATGTGAAATTTGTATTTCTTTTTTTTAAAAATTGTTTTTCTTTTACTTTTCGGACGGACGTCTTATCTATCTGTTTGCCGCGTACCTATTTTATAGGTCTATACATAACAAACATCCGCCGACCGATGTGTCCCGGTGTCGTCGGACAAGATTTACAATTCACTCTACCGTGAAGCATAACCGCCGGAGGGCCACTCGGCCGTACGTGTAATTATTATTATTGCACCGGTTGCGTTGTACGCCGCCGCAGACGACCCTCCGGCGCACAACCGGTCGGCTTCTTTGACGCCGCGCCGTGTTCATTACAAAATTACACTCTCCTCCTACCATACAGCTTCGCGCGGAACGATACGCCCGGTTCGCGCGCCGCCATAGAGGTTTTTCCTCTTGCCCCCGTTCAGCCTAGTTCGACGGTCGGAGATTCTTATTTTTTACTTTTTTATTCTCCTTTCCTACACACACACACACACACACACACACAATATTAATTTATTACTAACTGCAGGTGTGTTTTTACTCTCCGTTTGATTCTCGAATTTTTTTTCGTGCATAGTTAAATATATTATGTATATATTTTTTTTATTTCCAATTCGTCCGACAATTATTATTATTATTATTATTATTATTATTATTATTATTATTATTATACAATATAAATATTATAATAGTTATTCCTTTCGTTCGTTAACGTGTAAACACGTATTATACCGCGAGGTTGCGCCGTTCTGCGGACTGCGGTACATTATGTACCTTATACTCGGTATCGGTATTATAATTATAATATGTAATCTATGTATGGATTATAACTTAATATAAAGTATTTTTTTTAGAAATCTATCTCGGTCGCAAGATATTGCAAATAAATTTTAAACTGTTTAAGCCACACGAAAAGTTTATTATATGAGCTGACAAAATTATAAAGATATAAAATTTTACGAAAAACAAAAATATATTGTGACTCGACATTGAAATTGTTGGAATTAAAATAAACATGTATGCTAGGTACAATTTATCAGTTTATTATCGTCTATCGCCGCGTAGCGGATATCGTGTCGTTTATCGTTATACAAATATTATTATTTATATTATACGTGTACACAAATCCAAACAGATATAATGGTGAAAACGCACAAATATTTGTGACCGTCGCGCGTCGTACCTATATAATAAAATATAATGTTCCGCACATTATTATCAGACAGTTTTTATTATAATATTAACCGATAAGTTATGGTGGTTATACCGCCCGCCTATATCGTGACTTTTTCCTTATTCTTATGTATAAGACAAATGTTATTACGAGAATCAAATTCGACTACCCTCGACCGTATCATTAGTGAAGTTGTTACGTCTTGTTTATACAGATAAATAAATAAAAGAAACGTCAAAGTCCGAAGTAAATGGATTCTGGGCTGTTATTTGCTTCTTTTTTTTTCTCTATATTGGAATCGCATTAGCGGTGATTCGAAAGTTAAACAAATCGCCAGTATACCAGGGATAAGATAAAAGGTTTTCATCGGAAAACACACACATACACGTTCACATATAAATATAATTATATCTATTATATCGAAAAATCTATAAACTCCAATGGCTGAACATAACAAATTAAGACGTTGACCATTCGATAGATTTATATAATATTACATATTATATATATATTATATTTACTAGGTATGTATTGCTGTTTCTTTTTCAAGAACAAAGTATACTTGATTGAATTTAAAAAAAAACCTATTGAGAAAAAAATACATCGATTCTTTTGATCTTTTTCGAAAGGAATTAATATTTCGTTGTAAAAAATATATGTTTTATAAATGTATATATATATATATTCATATTCATTTATTTATTCCACTCCACAAGAGTGCAATATTTTATAATATTATAATTTTATTTCAGTTACCATCATATTCTAGGATAATCGATAATATCAAAAAAAATAATAACATGTCAACCAACATACCTATAAAGTAGAATACCTATTAAACATATACCCAATTCTTATAAAATTAAAAAATACCCAATAGGTATATAAAAATGTATACCTAATACGATATTCTGAGGTCAGAGTTAATAAACGTATTTTTTTTTATTATCGTGTAAAATATTCGTAATTTATACATATTTATTATGGTGTCAAATTTTCTCTTACATAATATTTATAAACGAATATAAAATATATTTCATAAATAATAAAATAGAAATATAGAATAAATAAATATAATTTCATTTTTATAATAAGAAAAAATGTAAATCCAAAAATATACAATGGCTTTTTTCTTTGATATAATTTAACTATAATAAATTCAATTTACTATTTAGTTTTATCTTTTATGCAGATATCACACGGATAATACATTTAATAAGAAGTAAGTGGTAAGTCATCCATGAAAGTATTTTAGTCGTCCTTTACTCACTTCAGTATTCGGAGAAAATAATGTTGAAATATTACTATATCAATTTAAATATTGTACAAAAATGTAATAATTAATACATTGTCATATTTTAAAGTTTAAATATTAAACATTGTATAGATATTTAACAGATATATTCCGATATTATTAATATGAATGTATAGTAAAAAAATCAAGGCAAGGGAAAAGGGATACTCCTGACGCAGGGATATAGGTTTGCAAATCATAGTGTTTAATTTTAATTAGAATTTGAATGCAATGATAAACCATTGCGTTCGAAAAAAGTATTTTAAGCGAAGTTCTATCAGATATAGGCATTTAGGTGATTTTAAGGATTTTATGAGCATTTATATTGAATTTTGAGACTTGAAAATTGTGTAGGGTGTTCAGTGTTCATTTATGTACTTTATGTATGATAAAACTTTGCATTTTAAATATTTAATAAAAAAAAAGTCAAAATTTTAATTAATAGTTACATTATCTGACTGAACTTCGCTCAGAATCGTTTTTTCGAATGCAATGGTTTATTATTGCATTCAAATTCCAATTAAAATTAAACACTATGATTTGCAAACCTGTATCCCTGCGGCAGGATTATTAGCTCTTCTTCTTCTTCTTCTTCTTTTTTTTTTTTTTTTTTAACTAATTATAGATAAAACTTCTTGTTCAAAACCTACCCCGATAAGTATATGATCAATTATTTCAACAAGAATAAAGTATATAAAAAAAGTCGCCAATCACTGTAAAAATATTACAAATTGTAAAAGTTTAGAAAACTTTTTATTTTGTCTATCTATACTATATTGTATTATTCGATTACAGGCAACAAAATGTCTATTACTACATATTATTGTATTATATTTTTTTCTTATCCAGCATGAAATATAATTTCATCGATAACAGAACAAATATAACAACAAAACAAAGTCCTCGTGTGATGTTCATAGACTGGAAAATGCACTTCTATTCAATTCCTTGATAATCGGCACTGAAGTAAAAGAAAGAAATGAGATCCGAAACGTACATTGCATTGAAAACCGCAATAGGCTGCAAACGAAATCGAATCATTCGGTTTGCGACTCGCGTATGCCTCGGAAATTTAATTTTTCTCTTCCACTCCTCCGTTATAACAAAATTGTTTTATTTATTATTATATACATTTTTCTTTTAATGCGTATTTTACTCCAAAAAGTCCGTAGAATTGTATATTATGATTTCTTTCTCATCTTATTTGCGCGCACAGTTTTATAATACCAATAAGCACAGTCTGTTGGCCACGAGGCATTCTTTTATACTAAACAATAAGTTATTGGAGTTTTTATCTTTTGAACCTGTATAATAAAACACCACATCAAAAGTTATATTTTTTAAAAATAATCTTTGAAAAATCTTACGAATATGTAAGTGGGTTGGTTGGTATAGATATCCAAAATATTTTTATAATTTATAAAATAAAATGAAATATTAATTATCCATTAATAAATTATACGTTTGATGTAATAGAAAAAAACGTATTTAGATACTCACAAATATAAATATGCAAGTACCTACATATATCTAGAACATTATACGATTTACAAACATCACTAATTAAATTTCTTTTTTAGTTTTACAAAAAGTCTATATTATATCGTAATACATATGTCATCATAAAATCAATTAGTTTAAGTTCAAAGTTACGTATAGTGTGTAGTACAAATTAATCAATAATTATGAATTTATGAGTATACACCTATAGTACATTTTAATCCTAATGATACATAAGATGTAGGTATCTATATAATTACTTGATTTTTATAATATGCTTTAATAATTTTAAATAAATTGTGAAATGGTTTAAAACGTATAGAATTTTATAAAACGAGTACCTACATAATGGGAGTGAAAATTTAAATAAATATTTTAATTTTCTTTCTGTACACCTGGAATAAAAAACCGAAATTAATTGAAGTGCACATTATAATTACACTACACATCATTTTTATTTTTTTAATTTCATATACTATTTTATTATTCATACTTTTTAACCTTTATTAATTATATTAGTATTTTGTGATGTTTTTATCAGATTTAATTTTAATTGAAATACACATTTAATTTTTTATAAAAATTGTATAAAAAATCAGAATATAATATTATGTACCACACAAATAAAACATATACGTTTGTGTAGTTAATGAGTTTGGAAGCCGTGATTTTACATTTTCGTCTAACATCGTGCTCGTAATATTATAATATAGGAATTTACTATTTAAACGTTCCCACGTAAAACGTATAGGTACAATTAATAATTACTTATTAATTAAGTCATGCGTATTAGTGGTTTACTATAACTCGACCATTCCACTTTTTTTCATTTTATTATTTTCAAACGTTCAAAAATTGAATTTTATTTACTAAATTATAATTAAGTACGGGATTTACGTATTAGGATATTAGGGGTACAAATTTAATAAAATATCCGATAATGGATCTCAAATATAAGTTTCACGATAAATTAAATTGCATATCTTCAGATTTTTTTTTATCAGTTATCACTAGGCACAAATACAGATCAATCGCCAATCGGCGTATAATATGATTATACATAAACACATGATGCATCGAAAGTAACAGCAAACGTCGTCGTCTGAATAATATTACGTATATTCGTAATATTATTACGTGTGCGTTAAAGAGAAATAGCAGAATATTACCGCTTCCAATCTATCCTTCAAATAACACGAGCGATGAGTTCAATGTTCTATACGATCGCACATTATAATATATACGTATACTTATATGTACATTCAAAATATCGTGTCTAAATTGGGATGTAGAAGGTTTTCTATGCTTAAACTATACTAAACGTTTCGTCAGTCAGTCAACAACGGATCCGGTGACTGAATTATATAGACCGCGGCAGCATATTATAAAAATATATTTGTATATTATAGAATATAATAATTCGTGTCGTATATACACGTATAAAGATACGAAACACACGCGTTTCCGATCGCGTTTCATTTCCATTATATTTTATAATGCTGTGTATACTCCAACAAGTTATTGTTGTTTTTTATTATATATAGGTAATATATTTACGTACAATATAAAAAGTCTGTTTTTTTTCTCCTATAGCGAGACCGTACTGTCACTGCGAGGTCAGGTCAACTCGTCATATACACCGGTACAATTAGAAATGTGTCACCGACAAGATAGAGGACAATCCTTAGAGCGACCGACGGACAGAGAACGGTATATACTGAAAGAAACGTGAAGGAAGGAGTGGTGGAGGAAGAGGATATAAAATACCTCAGCAGTATATAGATTGTATATATTCCTACATATATTTCTTCGGTTCGATTAGTCGTCCGAGATAATGGCGGTACACGCAGACAAAGCTTTCTTTGTCGGACAGAAAGAACGACTGCGTCTACAACGTGAGGGCACTTGAACGTTTTTCTTTTATTATTATTATTATTATTATTTTTTTTTTTTTACAGCAACAGCCGGATCGGATTAGACGGATAAAAATGTAGGAAATAAATCGTATAGGTATTTATATACACGTGATTGTATATTTATACAACGTACAGACTTAATAGAACCCCGGACGGGATGCCAATAGCACACACATGCACAAGGCACAAACAAACAAGAGGTCTAGCGATGGAACGTCGCGGCACCACTCTATACACTCCGCAGGGTAATCTAACCCCCGGGGGGCGGAATGGATTGTGGTACTTAAGATCCAAACCCGTTTTGGAAAAGAATGTGCAAGCGTAAGTATAAGAAATAAATAGGGAAAATAAACGAGCCTGCAAATGAAATGTTTAACCAACAGTCGTAAACACAATAATATATAGGTAGGTACGTAAAAATGAAAACAATTATTTAACAGGTAAAAAATATAATACCGGATATAAAAATAATACTAAAAATCATTGTAATTTTATATTGGGTAAATTAGGTATATAACCTTAATTAATAATTAACGATGACATACTTTTCAACATTTTATTTGTTAAAAAAATCAATTAAGTAAAAGTGGTCCTTCTATACTTTCAGTAGAAAATTATATCTATATATATCTTTATTCAAATTATTTTTTTAATTTCTTAATCATTTTATTATAATACTAAAAAAAAACTACTAAAAAACATAAAATTTACAGAATTTATAATTTCAACGAATTTGATTTTACTTATTTTATAACTAAAGAAATATTAGTCTTACCTACTGATTTGAAAATTTTATTTATTATTCACAAAAATACTTTATAAACGCAATAAAATTTTAGAATTAATATTTAAATTTAAATATAGGTTACATATTATTAAATGTAATTATTATTTATTAAAATATGAATAACTAATTTAATACCTGTATATCTAACTAAATTACGCTTAGAATCGTTTTTATGAATATTGTGATTAACATTACTGTATTAAATCTTAATTATAATACAATATTATCTTTCTATGACTGTTATCATTTCTAAAGTTATAACTCATCTGTTTTATAAATTTCGAATCTAATCCAATTCAATATAAAATAATATTAAATATAATATACCTATAATATATCCATAATAAACAAAAAAAATCATTCGAAGATTTGATATATAAACATTAAAGCAAATACGATTTCATATTTATCAATATTCAATTAAAATTGTACAAAACCTATAGGTGTAATTATAGCAAAGTTTAATGTATATGATATACCTACCTAAATTACAAAATAGTATAATGTAACTTATATTACAATACATCAAACTCGACATTAAAGTAAAATTTGTAAAATAAAGAAATAAATTCGAAATAAATATAATATAAAATTTTAAATATATTTGTTTTGTAAAGTCCTGCCAGAGTCAATGAAGAGATAACAACAAACATAAATAGAACTCAGCGGGATATTTGGAATCCCTATACCCCTGCAGACAACTAACGAATAAGTAAAAATCAATCCATTAATTTTTGTACTATATATAAAAGATTTTCCAAAATGTCAAGAATGTGTTTAATGTCTATACATGTAAATAAAAACTTAATATAATATTTTCAACTGATCGATAATTTAAATTATATCTTTTCATAAATATCAATAATTAAATTATTTTCACAAAACGTAATTTTATATTTAAGATAACTATGGTATATAATAAAATATTTTATAAATACATATATAAAATAATATGTAATTTCATAACTTGTAACTTATATATTGTAATATTCTCTAAAACTGTATAAAACAAAAATCAAACAAAATTATATATTATATATAACAAACTATTCGAAAAAAAAAATTACCTATAAATAAAAGTAAACATTTATTTTTATAATTAATAAACAAAAAATTACAAAACTTACGAATATTGCTTGTGGTTAAATTGCATGTTATGTAACATTAAATCGAAATTCAGTTCAATTGTAATATTATATCCTCTATGTAATATTTATCATTATATATTATATTATCTCTTACCTACGTTTAATATTACCTATATTATACGTTTAAAAATTATTTAAATACAATCTGTTTATTATAAATTATAATTCATAATGTGTGTTTATCGTAATAATAATATACTTTACTTATGTATAGGATATTTGAAATTTTTAATAACTTAGAAAAACATAACTTTTAATTTTAGAGAGTAAAATTAGAAACTATTAACATATAAAAAAAAAACATAATGTGAAACATTTAATATTCGTTCTATTAAAATTAATTAAAATTTATAAAATTAAGCTAAATAAATTGGCTATTGTAAAAATATATTGTACCAATAATAAATGCTATAATATAAAATAAATATAGTTAAAACGAATTTATATTTTTATCGATAATTATATATTTGAATATTAAATTGTGATTATAATTGATATTATATTATTATTATTATTATTAAAAATTAATATTTAAAGAGTAAAATCAGTATAAAATTCATATTATGTTATATGTGAGCAAATTAATAAAAAAAAATATAATATAATATTTTCACAACGGACACACAATACACGACATTTTAGGAAAAAATGATTTAGATGCCTATAAGTACATACATTTGAAAAAAAAACTAATACATACCGCGAATAACACGTAATGTGACAGAGCATAATTTATAAACTTCAAGCATTATCATATTGCGTAAACTAACACGACACAAACGTATTTAAGATCGACGTCGTAAACACGAGCGGGCGAGACAGAATGCCGAAAGTCATCGGTGAGGACTGCGACAAAGGGGGTCTTTTTCTTTCGCGCTTTAAGTTTTCTCCACCCCCGGCGCAGCACTGTCACGACTGAAATTGATGCTCCTCCGACTCCGCATGTACAAAAGCTGAAGAGTTGTTTTACGAATCAGAAAACAACGATATTAAATAATATAAAGCCTCGGCGTGTCCTAGATTAAATATTACACAAAAGGATCAAAAAGGACTTACGATCCTTTGACAGCCGCGCGTCTACTAGGAAGAACTGCACTGGCGCGCCGTGTTAAAGATTAATAAAAACTCAAAAACGAAAACGCGACAGAGTTTAATGAAAACGAAATGTCAACTTGGGAGGTGTAAAGAGAGAAAAAAAAGAAGCACACAGGAGTCAAAGCGAGTTCGGATATCAAAGGGACTTTGCTGTTTTTGTGTTTCAGTTTGAAGATTCATTTTATTTTTTAGCGCCAGTATACTATACATACATACTATAAATATAAATATATATAATATATGTATAAATGAAAATAACTTCATTGTTTGGATCAAACTTGACAAACGTCAAATTCAAAACAATTTACAAAGAAACTATATTGTGATGATGATTGGAATAATAAAATTCAGCTACATGATTTTCGTATTGCACAAACACAAATATATAATATTTCAGACAATTTCTTCTAATAATACTGTAAATAAATAATATAATACTGTAAATTTGACGTGATTCGCAGTACGTAAAGTCTTTATTTTATATTCAATATTATTATTATGTTAAAAACTCAATACTTGTAATCATAACGGAAACTGGGCGGGAAACGTATTCAGAATCTGAGATAATCGTGAAAATTATTTCGTGTTTCACGAATAACACTTTTGATGTATTTTAGCATACTATTACAAATACACAATTATTATGGATATATTATATTTCCTAATTTAAATTTAAATATTAGTATAATATTTATATTATTAGATTATGATTACGGTTTACATTTATTTTAAAAACGTTTAAGATCACGATCCCCATACCCTATTGGGAACAAATAACAATTTTCCCTCGTTTTCTTCTCATTTTGTGTATAACAGTCAACTAGACAAATTATTGTGCGTTTATTTTGATTAAACGTTTTTATTTCAATATACAATTATAAATGGATTACCCTTATAATATATTCCTTTTATAAATAGGTTTTGTGACTGTTTTATGATTTACATCGTGTATACGTTATAATTTTATATTATGGTTGTCGCTAAATATATTTATTCAAAATTTCAAAAGCATCCTTCTTTATTTTGCCGCCTTTTTATCGTACAACATCGTTGAGGCAATTATACGCGTTATTAAACGATATTATATTTTCGGTATTCTTACGCGGTATATAATATAATAATTATACGTCGACTGCCGTTACCGTGATTTAAAGCTGTTTCAAACGACGACGTTGCAAATAGCGCGCATTTATTTATGTGAAAAATAAAAATAAAAATAAAATAAAAACGTTCGTTCGTCGGCTGGACATAATATTATTATTTCCGATAAAGAATGGATGAAACGCGTATATACCTATACGTATAACACGATGCCGCCAACAGGTATATTATATTATATACATACACATTATATAGATGGTAATCGGCGTTTAATTTTTTTTTTCGCTATGGACATCACGGACAGACCAGTTTTGTCGGCGGCGGCTATTTCTCTTTCATTTTGTACGTATACATATCTGTTTTGTGTGTAGTTTTTTTTTCCTATTTTTCTCCTCCTCGCAATAATAATCTGACAAGAATGCGCACCAGGTATTATGTATATACCTACGTTAGATACGGTCCCACCCAACGATCCTTTACACAAGACACAAACAACATTTCAATAGTTGGAGTTTACGTCGCGGTGTGTTTTCTTCATCTTATTCTTCTTCTGTCTGCGTATATTTGTGTGTGTGTGTGTGTGTGTTGCGTACACTCACGCCTGGCCAACGCCTCCCTCCGGGTCTGTTTTCGCTGCCAACCGTCCAAAGAACAATATTATCCTAACTGTAAAAACGACCCTGTTGTCTGCACATCGTGTCTCTCCTTTCGTGTTTCGTTCAATTTCTTATTCGGATGATATCCGTAGATGTAAATTTTGTCAAATAAACAGACGAGTATTAAATTTACTCAATTTGTTATTTAACTATTTATAAACAACTAAAGTGTAGTATGTACATGTACCCCTCTTACTTCTTAGAACGAAAAGAATTATCTATCTAGATAAATTTCCTAATATCCAATTATTGGAAAAATTAATTTTTCGATTTCTTATAATTTATAAATACGAAATTTTAAAATCATTTTTAAAGAAATTTCCAGTAGTTTTCACCCCTGTTTTCACTGCATTTCATCTTAACAAAAAAAAAAGTTTTTATTGCTTGTCGCTCTAGGACAGCAAACACGTATGTATATACTTCACGTATAATATAATATTATTCAATACTATCACTAGGTATATATAATTGTATAAGATAATAAACGAAGTTATAATTTTTCATAAATTATTACCTATAGCTATAATATACCAACACTGCATTGTTTAAAATAATTATACAAGGTATGACTATATAAAATATAATTCAATGAGAATTTTAACTGTATAAAAATATGCCAAATATTTATTTAAGCTGGTTTTTTATATTATAATAAATATAAATAAAACACCTTATTTATATATTTTACTTTATTTATGCGTTTAAAAATAAAATCCATTAGTCAAGACTTGAGAGATGAACCGATGGATAGTATATAATAATCAAAATAAAATGTTAAACAATATAATATGTATAGGACATATAGGTACATAAATAATATAACAGTATAAACACTATACCAATCATAATCAGTTAACAGAAAAGGGGTCTTTTATACATTGAAGTTAATAGAAATTAATTAAAATTTAAAAAATATAAATAGTAATGCGAGATATAATACTCGTATATATTACCAATTACAATATTAAAAATTCATATAATAGAAATTAATAATAGTCGTTTTGTTTTAAGATTTTTATATAATACGCGGTTAGAAAACTTGCATTCAAAAATCATATCGTACTACAGTCGACCTTAACCTATATATATATATTAATATTCATACAGTGCCAAATTGTTCAATGTAGAAAAATAGAAGAAACACACGTTCGTTCTAATGTTCCTTTCTAACCTTCTCAATGTCAATCTGAACTCAACAGCTATAGAGGACACAGTAAAGCATACTTATATGGTCACGTAATGAAACATTTTTAATAATCGATATTTATCGTGAACTGTGAAGAACAATCGATTATCTAATGGACGATTGACAATCGCGGTGCAACGATCGCACAATGGTCACTGGTAATAAGTGGTCAGTGTAGTTACCGGAAATGACTTGACGTTGTATCCGAGATTGACATATATAAATATAAGAATATGTGATGATACAAATCAATGAACCAAACGTTGTTTACAATAATTAATAACTATTATATAATACAAAAATAATAATTTTCATAGATTAAATACCTACGTATAAAAAGAAATCATATATGATTCGTTATAAAGTCAACTTACTGAAATATTTTATTGTACTTTTATTTTTTGTATCTACTAGCCTCTAGCAGGATACTCGTAAGCGTATCGTTAATAGTAGTGGTACATTTCACGTACAGTCAACGAGTTTTACAGGAATAATATTATTGTTTTTCTAAATCGTTCACGGCGAGTGTTACCGTTTGCAGTGCACAGAGGTGGTGGAGAGGAAAATGAGAATAATAATAAAATATTTAAAAAAAAAAACTAGTCACGGTCGGTAATTCGAACATTAGGCGCGGCTCTCGGGAGTGTATACCGTGGTATAAAATACACGTCATAGGACACGGATATATATATATATACCTATATTATAATATTATAGATATGCGTTATTTATTCGTCGGCGCCGAACTCGTCTTTTTCGTCCCTCAAGAAAAAATTAAGAATAAAATCGTAGGCGGCGCAATCGCTTTTTACCTACCAACCACCAGTTGCTACGATTGTGACACAATGTCATCCGGCAGCGTCCACGTGAAGTCGGTCGAATCGGATCACGCTTAGAGCTATTCTTAGCGATATAAGATTCATTTTGTATATAGTTATCGCCACAAACGAACAACAATAGGAAGAGAACATTTGCATACAACGTTATTGCGCGCCCACGAGTATTTTTCTCCACATAATTTTATGTATAGTTTTTTTTTTTTCATATAGGAATAATTCTGTTTAATCGAGTTAAAACGAATATGACGTATAATATCATGTCCTACGATCAATAACAATAATAATAAACGAAAAAAAGGTATAAAAAATAAGCGAAATCCGCTATAATAAACATCTTTCCGCGTTCATTTAGCCGACAAGTGTGCCCATTATTTTATATATTAACACCAAAGCAGCGGCGGCGGGGCGGAGCGTTACTAAAAATTATATTTTTAAAAATAGGGTAATTATGTACGTGAATGTGTGGCTCCTATACGAGAAAAATTCGATCTACGCAGAGGCTGCTGGACCTGCTTGCGTAGATTATTAAATATATATACGTATATTACATTAAAAAAATATTAATAATATTATTATTATATTATACGCGCGGCGAGGCAGTGGGATAGTCGAGAGTTGTCGGTGTATCTCGCGCGACGGGTTTCCTCTGTAATTACGAGATAATGACGAAGACGACGACGACGACTGCGTTAGCGTATTATTGGGAGACTTATTAAAGCGAGTAAGAAATTACGGGACGGAACGGGTGGCGAGCAGCGGCGGCGACTGCTGTGCTCGTCGTGAACGGGGCCCGCGGGGGTATACGTGTCGGTCACAGATCAAAGCGATCGCCACACAATGGCCTCAAGGCGAGGAGCATGAGGTAGAGACTGCGGCGGAGGTTATGGTAACGGTGGTGGTGACGGCGACGACTGGTAGAACGAAACGGCAGAGAGAAACGCACGCCGCACCGCGGCTGGGCCGATTGTGTCCGTTGCCGCGCAAGTGAGACGGGCACACGTTAAATCACTGTATGCGAACGGCCACCACGACTGTAGCTGTATATTAAAGACTATATAATACTACTATAGAGTGCCGGTGGTGCCACATGTTCGAACTGCTGAGACGTACAGTGCGTCTCAAATAGGTATACTGCAAGAATGACGGATAATATAAAGATTGAAAACAGAAACGGCTAAACGAAGAGAAAAGAACTGTTCCAAATTAAAAAATTTGAAAGTATTTCATATTAATACTGGTTAAATTACTAATTAAATAAAAAAATGATATTAATTATTAAGAATATTTGTGCTTAGTATTCATTTCAATATCTTACAATATCACAATAAGAGAGATAGAAACGAAAAATTGATCCATTTTTCTTCTCGTTGTATACCATGATAAAATGCTAAATTACAAACGAAACTAAAATCTTATTAAGAGTAAGAGTGTATAATTCATTTAATTTGTAATATTATTTTAATACCGTTATGCAAACGAAAAATATATTGTAAACACTTCTACTGAAAAAAAAAAAAAAATATAATACCTACTTAGTTGTTGCAAAACTGCCAAATTGTGTATACTTGAAGGAAATCTTTTAAATGTTAAGAAATAAAGTTTTGAACAGAAGCCAATTTTTTTCCAAACCAATTCAACTTCATTATTTTTTACGAGAAAAATAAATCAAAAACCAAAAACACGAATGGACATGGTTCTAAAGATAAACATAAAACGAAGTATTTTACCTCGTATTTTACCTTATTACGTAGTAGGTATCTATCAATTTATGTACAAAAGTATACGTAGTCTTCAAAGTTTATCACTTTCCTTTGATGTGATGGGGCCAAAGACTTTTTAATCGAGTACCAACCAACACGTAAGCTAGAATAAAAGAGGGAAAATGGAGAGGTTTCTAGACATCACAGAAACAGGTGACTGTACAATAAAATATCGAAAACTTACAAAAAGTAACCACTTAAACTTTTTTAATAAATAACTCAACAAAAGACCTTTGACAACAAAGTTATTAATATTTTTCATTCCTTTATTTTTTATATTTTACTATGTATTATTAATAATAATAAAAATGTGTGGCTGTGGAAATGCTGAAGAGGAAAAGTTTCTTTTGATGTGAAGTAGCCCCAGATCAAAGGAAAACGAGGTTTGATAAATTTGGAGAGACGATTCTTTTTTTTTTTTACTTTGAAATCAAATCATGTGACCAATCACGTTTCACACACTGTTGCCTTCTAAGTTTTTTACTTTCTATGGTCTCAACACAGTTTTGTAAGCAGTATACCTACTGCTGCTGTAGTGTTGTATATTCATTAATCTATTGTTTAATTCATAATCATAATTTTTAATAGGATTTTCTGATATATGGTAAAAAACAAACTTTTAAACTAATTATATTGATTTGGAATAATTAAATTATTTAAAAAAATTAATATATTATTAGATTCAATAACAATCTACTGTCAATAAGAAATTAAAAATTGTAATAGGTAATTTATAATAAAAAGTATTTTAATATTGTAAATTTGTAAATATGTAATGATATTTTTTAATATTAAGTAATAATTAGAAAATAAATAAATAGTAAGTGATTACAATTATTTTTATTTTGTATAAAATAATGTACCTAATAACAAGAGTAATAACTTTATATTTCTTTGTGAACATTAAAACTAATCTTAAAACTCTTTCATGTCACAACATATCTCATCAACTCGATAATCAATGAGTAATAACTAATAAGTAATTAAAATCGTAATTACCTAATATAAATACTAGATATATTAAATTAAAAAAGTAAAAATCATAGACACCTCAATAGATACTATTGATTATTTCATTTTAATAATTGTTTCTAATTTTCTATATCTATATTTTAAACTGTATTATATGTTTTCTATTAATAGTTCAATAAAGTTTATTATAGTTTATTACAGTCTATTATAGTCTATAGAAAAAAATTAATGTTTTAAAACTAATAAAAAACTAATATTATAAGCATAAATAAGGGGACTTGGGGGGGGGCTTAGCGCCCTCTAAATCTTCTGTAGCCTCTATACATATACGAGTATATTGGTAAATGTGTATTGTATGAAGATATACAAGTACCTTCCATGCGTAAGTTAAAATTTTTTAGCCCCCCACCCAAATATAAAACTCAAATTGTACCTATGTATATTAAATATAGTTAAAATTATAAATACCAAAAAGCTACAACTAAATAAAATTTTATTACAATTCTTAACATATCAATCATTTTGTACCTAATGATAACTTAGTTTAAATACAAATAATAAAGTTAATGTCAAAAATATATTTCATAGAAGTAATTATACAAATTTAATTTGTATAGCAGTAATGTACAGACATGAAAAATAGTATTAAATGTGGTTGGATGAAGTAAAGAGAACTGTCAGTTGTTTTTGTGATAAGAATATGTCAATAATATTAAAATGTAGGAATTATAAAGCAGTATATTAAGATAATCAATGCTGTATGGATTAGACTGTTAGGGGATGAACAAAAAGATGAAAAAAAAGATGAGTGTAACCGAGATGAGAATGCTAATATCAATGTGTAGAGTGACTAGATAGGGTAGAATAAGAAATAAATAAATAAAGGGAAACGATTAGGATATATTAGAAGTTCATCAATTATGAGGAAAATGAGAGAGAATAGATTGAAATGACTTGGGAGAAATGATTCAGAGTCAGTCAATTGTTATGGAAATGAATGCAATTGGTAAGAGGGTAGAAGAAGACCAAAGAGATAGATAGATGGAATAGAGTGTGATATGAAGATAACCATGTGAATATTTGAGATGTTGGTTATTGAGATGAGTAGGACTAGGATGTCCAACCCTATATATTTGTGAAGTAAGGGCGAAGAAGAAAAATAGCGGTAATTATATTATTGTTTATTAAATATATAATTAGTTTAATCGATAACTTGCATTTTTACATGTAGGTTACCTATACAAATTATATTTATTAAATACTTAAGGACATATTGAAACATAATTAATAAGGATATTTTATGATATTTGAATTTTAAAATATTGAACAAGCAATTAAAAAATAATAATATAAATTATTAAAGTTCTTTTAAAGTATATTACTTAAATAAATATATTACTATAATTGCATATTAAGTATGTTTAGTAGATTACCTACCTAACTAAAAATATAAAATACCTACTAATAAAATAAATCAGTATTTTATTTTATTTTTTTTAAATAATGATTTTATATACCTACATACCTATATAAATGTATTTGGTTATTATGTTGTGGTTTTCATTTTTTACCTAATTAGGTAGGTATATAATTAACAGCCATTATTATTATAATTGAAGTCTTTTATTAAATTGATGTCTATAACTTTATAAGTTTACATATAATGTAGCATAACTGCATAACTAATAATACAGATGATATTATTTATGAAAAAATTATTTAAATAATTAATTAAGACTATCTTAAAAAAAAAAAAATTAATAATAACAAATCAATGGAAATAAATAGAAGCACATATGATATAAATTTGGACGATGCAATCATTGATTGCAGATGATAAAAAAGTCAATACTTCATTGTTATAATTTATATTTATACATGATAGATACCTAAATTACAATTATCAATAAAATTAATAATTATAAATAACTAATAACGAATAGGTACTTAATCAAAATTAATCATTTTTATTTTTTATATAAAAATTAATTTTGCAAAAGACATATCTAGATTCTAGATTAATCTCAAGATTAATCTTTACTAAAAGAAATTTGGTCAGATATAAATAGCAATATAAAATATGACAAATATTAAAATGTATAAGAAAATAATAGGTTAGATAAAATAATATTATTATATTACCTAGTACTTGATGAATTATGAAATTATTTGTATTTTCTCTAAGTATTTAAAATTATGAAGTATAAAATTTCACAAAGTTAATTTTTTTATCGTTTCTAAAAGGATTTTATCAAATATAGGTAATATGCCTATGTATTGTTATATGAATATGTTTATTTATAGTTTAAACATAATAAGTTATATACCTATAATGTTAATGTTTGAAATATTTAAATTTAATAATTTATAATTTTTATAAAAAAGAAATAATTGAAAAATAATCTATTTTAGATTTAAAAAGAAAATAATGATAATAAGAATAAGAATAATACACTTAATTAAAATTATTTATTATACAAATACATACAATTTTAACCTAGAATCAAGCATTAAATATAAATGACTAACAATATTTAATAGTAATTATAACTATTAAAGTCCTCTGTGTTGAATTTAATTATTAACAATTAAAAATAACATTTTATTAAATAAAACGATTAAAAAGTTATAATACAATAATAATTGGAATGACATAATAATATTAAGAATGTTTTACCTATTATTTTAACGTAATTTTCTAATCCTTTTACACAACGGAAAAGCGTTGGAAACCCATAGGAAATTTATAAGAATTCTAATTAAATCTTGGGAATTTTTAGAAAAACCCTTTAAAATATTGTAGGAAATTTTTGAAATATAGTGTAGGTATAGTTATTTCCTTTGGAATGTACAATATTTATATATTTATTTTGGTTTCTATACCTAAGCATTTTTAAATTGAAATTGAAAAATATAATAAATCTTTTAAATTTTGAAACAGATGAAAAACACCAGTATAAACCAAAAACATAAATAAAAATAAAAATAATGAAGGTATCAATCAATTAAAATTTACATAACTAAGTAGGTAGTTTCCATAAGTACGTACATTCATAAAAACTTTAAAACATCAACAATAACATATAGATAAATGTAAAATATTTTTTTTAAAAAAAATTATTTGTAATGAAATTACAATATTACTTATTAGGTACATTATTTATGTAGGTAATTCTAAGTTACTGAAAAAATAAATGAATTACTACTTCGGTAAGAAAGTATTAACTAAAGTAATTTTCGACATTCGACATTTTAAACAATATTTAATACCATAAATAAAAACACAATACCTAATTACATTATTTAATGTAAACAATCTATCCTAATGTAAGTAATACTAATTATTATTAATATATACCTAAATAAATAATAGTATAAATAGTAGGTTCCTATTCGATAAATTCTATTTTTTACAAACAACGTAATATATTAGTATTTTACAAGATTTTTAGAAAACATATTACCAATTAGTAAACTAATTCCAAAATAATGAAATTTAAAATATTACCTACCTATATAATAGGTATATAAAAGTA
This sequence comes from Tetraneura akinire, assembly GCA_021307375.1. Classification (NCBI taxonomy): domain Eukaryota; kingdom Metazoa; phylum Arthropoda; class Insecta; order Hemiptera; family Aphididae; genus Tetraneura; species Tetraneura akinire. The sequence continues at coordinate 16,563,860 of JAIUCT010000001.1, forward strand.
CAAATAATCTGTGAAAATGCATTGTAAAAATAGTAAACTACCTATGAAGGGTAAAAATTTAACAAAATATTTAGATATATCTAGTAAATTTTTATTCTGTTAATTAGGTATATTATGGTTGATAGTAAATACAAATATCACAGCCAAACAACAGTTCATATAAATTCATCAAATACATTATACGGTTACTTTATAAAAAAAAAAAAAAAAACTAAATTGGGAAAGTCTGTTTACAAGCCTTCAAAGGAAACCCGATAAAATCTTTTGAGTTGAGATCAAAAGGCAGTACATAATATTATGTTAAAACAAACGGTTGTGTTTGATATCGTCATGTTAAACTGTTCGAAGCGTACAAATGTCATTATTCGCCAAAAGACATTGTCAAACGATCATTAATCGAAACGGACATTAAAGTAGCCACATGTTTATGCACACACAAGTGCGCGTTTGTGTCTGTGCTTAACGACGGGGGGGCATGCATAAGTATAATATTATTATTATTATCGGGTGTCATTTAAATCGGATTAATTACATAGTAGAACAGGTAGCAAAGGGGAGCCAAGCATTTATATTTGATATTCATTGTGAACAAATAGAATAAATGCATCGAGTATTATAATAATATAATATACATGTATAAATGAATAAAAATAAAAAGGCTTTGGGGGAGACTTCAAAGGGATTTTAATATTATAAACACAACGGGCGGGAAGGGGACAGTAGTACGGGGAATGGGCGCACGGCCCGGTGGGAAAAACATTGGTGGCGGCGCGGTGCGGTGGTAGGGTGTCGAGTTAAACGGCAAAACGCGCGCCGCCACATCAAAGCGAAATCGGAAAGCCTTTGACGAACACTCACCTCCTCCGTCGAGCCAAAAATCCTTTGATGTTGTTCGCGCGCGTAAACGTCGTCGCCTTTACAGTACTGTCGCCGTGCGCCTAACATCCAACTAGCACGGCGGCGTTATACCGTCGCGGGACATGGTACGGTCCGCGCGCGGCTCGATTTCCCCGTCGTTGGACGCGATAATAATAATAATAATTCTTATCGTTTTCGTATTTGTTATTATTGCGAGCGCGAAGCGGGGAGAAAAAGAAAAACTGTTCACGCACAAACGACACGACGAAAACGACGACGGACCGGACGGACTGACGAGACTGGCGACGGACGGAATTCCTGATAATAACTGCTACAATAATAATAATAATAATAATGATAATAATAATAATAATACAATAATATCATACGCCGTGCTGTGTATTGTAATACACTGTACGATGCGTACGTTTGCGTGTGCGTGTGTAATTCCCCCTCACGATTGCGTGTTTTCTGTGTGGGATCGTGTGAGTGCGTGCGTACTTACGCCACGGTTCTACGGTAAGAACCGTGGGATAGGGTTGGGACGGAGGGGGACGCGCATCGTTACGATAGCGGACGCGGACGAGATTTTTGGAGTGCAACAGCAACCGCGGTACACGTCTGGTGTGCCGTCGCTGTTGACCGACCACCGGGCGGCCAGCCGGCGCGCGCACCGCCACCTGTAGGACAACGGCGGAACGTCGGTCGGCATTCCAACCATGATGGTACGACGCGACCGTTAACGATTCGAAAAATATATAAAAAAAAAAAAAATGAATGGTATAATGCGCAAAGATAATGTTACTACTCCTGGGAGTAAGAACACAATAATGCCGCTGACCGCCACCTACGTACCTTTATTTCTTTTCCCATTCCAAAACTGGTTTTACGGCGAAAATTTTGAACGTTCCTATATATAGGTACATATTGTATATATATATCTTATATAGATCTTTGGAATATTATTGTGTTCTACCCCCTATCGTCGCAATAAAATGTATAATATTATTACATTTTTATAATATATTATAGGCCGTCGTCGTCGTTTCTCGCTGCCATAAAATGTTATATTATTTTCGTATTATATTTTATGTAATATTATTATAATAATGCACGCATATACGCCGGCTGCTGCAGACGTTATAAACATCGTCTCTATTATTATTATTATTATTATTATTACACGCGGATACGTTCTGCGGGGTATATCGCATATAACATCCTTGGAACCCGGAGAAACGATATTGTTATTATCGATTTGATAGAATCCATTGTGGTTACGGCTGTCCCGGCGAATCCCCGCAATTCACCCGAGTTTCGAACGATTCTATGCAAAATTCCGCGACGATCGCGTGAAAAACACTACGTCGTCAACGTATTAGTATTTAGTATAGATACAAACTGTTATGAACTTAGCACAACAATAATTTTAAATAATAAAATGAACGCTTAACAAAAATAATTTTAATAACTGTGTTTATTAATTAAACAAATATCGGTGTACAACTTATCTGTTTTTACGTAATTTCAAGACTGACTGGGCTCCGTCGTATCGCGAGGACGGTGACGAGTGTTGACCATAATGTGCATATTCAGCATATCCTTTTCACTCGTCGCCGTCCAACACACAATTCCTGATGCTCTGTGTTTTAACATTATTAATATTAAATAATATACTCGAATATAAAATAAAATATTCAGGGGTTCATAACAAAACGTATTAGCTATAATACGTTCCTAATCGTTTCGATAGTTTGAAAACTACTACGTATAATATTATAAACACTAAAAAAAATTTGTTTGTGTAGGGTGGTATTCTAATTTAGATAATAAATTAATGAATTAACTACAGAAGAAAAATGCTTAAAATTAATTTAAAACTACCGTTTTAACTCATTTCTCATATAACATTTTAGAATATAATATATAGTTTATAGACTTACTTATAGTATTAACAATAACTTAAAAACCCACAATTAAATTGACCATTAGAAATTATATACATTTCGAAATGCTTCTTCTCCTCCAAGGGGTAGAAAACCTTTACATTCGCTCTTACTCTCATAAACACCAAATACGTCAAGTTGCCATAGTCGTTGAATGTGAATATAAAATAATGAACTATAATATGTACCTGTATTGAGATTTAAATTAGGTATAGGTAGTATAGGTTATAGGCACTGATATTTACAATATTAAATATTAATATTCTAATTAGTACGTGTGTGTATTACAAATCTTACGGTAAAATATTGTAAAATTTTGTATTCATTTTTTCATTTTTTTTTATACCGTCGATTGTATTAATATTTTATTATTATAAATTTACGAGTTTTATAATTATAAACGAGTACAATGTTTACGTAAGAAAATATAATTTTAAATAATAATATACATTATGTAGGTACCTATATCAATATATTCAGTGCTCGAATTTGGAAAAAATTAGTAGAGGAGCTCAACCTAACAATTAGAAAACTGCGTTCCAAGTGCAAAATTGTTGACACAAATCTGGGGGGGGCTTTGCCCCCCCCACAACGACAAAGCTGATATTTTAAAAAAAACTTCAATTTACCTACAAATATATAAATTTCAAATATAATCCATGTATGTGATTGCGAATTAATGTTCTCCCAAATTTATGTGGCCCTATACATTTAAAATAAATAACAATAAATAACAAAATTCATCATTATTAATAGTGATAATGAATAATAATAATAAATATAATATTATAGAATTCATATTATTATATTATTATGTGATAACTGATATTATCATATTATGATGAAATATAATATATAAATAAAGTATAAAAAATTTTGATTAAAAAATATTTTAAATAGTAAAATTGACAACAATTTAAATCTACATTTTAAGAAAAATTATTACGGGTGTATTTTCCATCGTCCCCCCGTTCCAGTAAAAAAAATTAGGTGGGGTGCGCAAAAAAAAAAAAAAAAAGTAGAAGAGCCCCGTCCCCCTGCGCCCCCCCCCCCCCACAATTCGAGCACTGAATATATTATATTTGTAAATATTTATTTTTTACCAATTATTTTTCTATATTTTCAATATTTTCATTAATTACACATTCACACTAATATAAGCTATAATATGTAATAAATAGCCAAGCGTAAAGTTGTGAAGTGATAATTTGTGATGAATTTATGATTTTTGGTTTCATACGTGTAGTATTTATAGTTTTATATTAATTCATACAGTTCGTAATTACTAATTTGTTAATGAGAAATGGAGACATTGCTATTGAAAATTGTAATTAAAACATTATTACATAATATATTATACTCCTTTCATAAGCTAAAATGCTATAAGTCACTGGAGAACATAATATATAATATGAACGTGTTTTCGATAATTATTATTTGATGAATGTATTTTACACTGTCTTATGATAAGTTTACTATATTAGTTTTTATTTTGTTTTTTAGAACAAATATAATATATTGTAATATTATATATTTGCCATTTGGCTAATTAAAACAATATACTTTATAATATAGTCATTCAAAAAGAAATTAATTTAATTAAAATTGTAATAAAATATTTACGTAGACGTATCGTTTACACTTTAAATTATTATAAATTTAATTTACTAGTAAATCTATTATAATAAATTTATTAAAAATAATCGTTATAATATCACGGTGCCCTACAAGGGTTATATGATACAACTTAATATACACACGTAGCGATAAATAGACTAAATTTACTGTTTTTTTATACCTAATAAAATATAATATAATAATAATATCATCAAAATACTAACTTCATAAAAGAATATTATTAAGTTTACTTTTGTATTTTGCAGTATTGTTATTTGTGTATAGTGTATAAGCACTATTATACTTTATTCTATCAAATATAATTTAATACTCATATATTTGATAAAGTATCAAAAAAAAAAAAAAAAAAAAATAGGGAATGAAATGTAAAAATATAATAAAAACATGTTTAATATAGTTTATTATTTTCAATGACAATATTTAGAGAAAAAAAATATACAAAACATGATTAAATTACTTATTATGATTTAATATTAGCACTTTGATCTATCACCTAAGACTAGGTTATACATTATTGATATAAAAACAATTAGAATATTATACTCGTATATTTACATTTTGAAAATTCATTTTGTGTATAATGTTTTTACTATTGATTTTCACATTAATAACGTGATTGCATATTAATAAAAATATAAATTATGACATTTTTCAAAAAAAATTTACAATTTACACATTTAGATTAAATATTCATAATCCATAAAACTTTATACAAAACATATTTCAACTATTTACATGATAATTATAAATATTAAAAAATATACAATACATTTATGAGTTAAAAAGCGTATTATGTCTATTCTATACAATAAAATACGCCGTAAAAAAATAAATAGGTAACTTATATAATTCATAATTTATATATTATTATAATATTATGTTTATAGATAAGTAATTTTAAAATTTTAAAATTATATAAAATCCAAATTTATTTGATAGTGGAAAAAGTCAAATAATATGATGTTGTTTGAACAGTCTTGTATTTTGACTATCAAGTAATTAATTCATAAAATTTAGAGAAATTATATAATATACTTAAGAAAATAATCTTATTATTTATTGGTATAAATATATGGCCATTTTTTTTATAAGTTATTCATCAGTTTATGACAAGTAGGTAAATACATGATGTACTCAATTTTTAAATTAAATTTGTATATGTTACGCAAACATTATTTACAATACATATTAAGTATATATGTATATATATATATACAAATATATAATTTATCACTTTAAGTTATATCTTTTATCAGGTAAATACTATAAAAATATTAAAATAGTAATTTTAATATTAAACAATTATTGATTCATCAGGAAATTGAAAATCTCGTCTAAATGGCCTTCTCCTATTCTTGGGTCTTCTATGTGGTCTTGATCGTATAACATGAGGTGGAGGTACTAAATCTACGTCATGTACAAATTTCGGCCCTCTATTTGGAGGAATTAAAAATGACGGTACTTCCGGTTTAGACGATAACACAACAGATTCGGCATTAAACAAGCTTTGTTCAACAAAGTCAGCACATTGAGCAGCACAAACATCATCTTGCATCATTTTATCAACACCAACTTCATTCATCAAGCGTCCACAATCAGTTACTCTTAGTGAAGCACAATTAGACTAATAAAATATTTGAAATAAATATATTAGTAGGTATGTATTAAAAACAAATAATTAAAATATAATTATTACCCCTTCGGGTGTACAAATACAACTAGTACAAGGTGAAGGTAAATGTGATTTGCCAATTCCAATTATATGTCCATTGATATTACAACCTTGTTGATTATCTTTCCATAAAGTTAAGTCAATCATTGGTAATACTTGACAAGGAAGTCGTGGATTCCTTAAATTTAAATTGTTTATTAATATATTTATAAAATTTACTAAAAAATATTTTAATGGTAAATAAAATATAACAAAAAGGATCTGATACTCCTGCTGCAGGGATATAGGTGTGCAAATGATAAACCATTGCATTAAAAAAAAAAACGATTCTGAGCGAAGTTTATTTTACTAATTAATATATTGCCGTTATTTCGTCATTTTTTTTTCGTGTTTTCTAACGCATAGGGTCAATTTTTAAAAATTCAAAAAATGACCTAAATAAAGTAACAAAAACATCCACTTTTCTACCGGAAACAATGAAACATAATATGCTATTCGTGAAAATCGGACCATTATTTCGGGTAGTAAAAGTGTCTTCATACTTAAAAAACAAAAAAAAAAGACACTCATCATTGTAAAACCAATACATTCTTCGCTTCGCTCAGAATCTAAAATTCATAATATTATAATGTATTTAAAATATAGTTATGCATATTACAATATTTTTGATAAATATTTATAGATATAAACATTGATAACTAATTAATGAAAAGAGTGATACAAAATAATGAATAATAATTTTATAACTTAATTTAATGTTCTTGATTAATTATATTAAAACCATATTAAATAATAATTGTACTTACAAATAATCATTTGATTGATCAAAAGCTGCTTTTTGTATATCACTATTGATATCCATGTTCTCGCATAATATTTTAGCTAATGTTGCTTTTCGGATTTCTGCTAGCTGAGCTTCTGTAAATCTTAATAATGGATTATCCGTTTCAAACCTATTAGAAATTTTAAAAAAAAAAATGAACTAAAGTTTAAAGATTATTTAAATTAATTTGAATCTAATAATGTTACCAAAAACGATCACACTGTTTTAAATGTTTGAATTGTAATCCTATAATACATGCAAAAGTTGGTCCAACAAGACCACCTTTCAATGGATATTCACTTAAACCACCCGGGAATAAATCTATATCATCTGGACTAGCATATATCGTTTTAAATCTTGCAATAACTTCTGGAGATAATTCTCTTATTAAATCTTCCCAAGTATTAGCACGTTGAAGACCACATCTTGCTCTAAATATATTGTATGAAGGTACACCATGATCACGTCCTAATAATTTAAATATTAAACGTTAAGTTACATATTTGATTTTATAATTAATATTTAATTTTACTATTTACCTCGTTGAATATTTAATGCAGGCAAATCTTGTCCTGAATGTGGTATTTTCACGTTTTCAAACAAATGATTAGATATTTCACCACTTATAAATTGATCCAAATTTTCCATAGGTGTACTAATTTGACCTCTTACTATTTCATCAATCATTTGATCCTAAAATAATAATATATTATAATAATTATTAAATTATTACTAAAATGATAAAATGTAAATAATTACAAATAATATATACTTTGTAAATAAAATCTGGATTGAAAAATACATCTCTCAATAATAAAGCTGGTTCGATAGGTTGGTATGCAGGTGACATTCTAGGAATATGTGGTCGTAATAAACTATGACCTATTCGAAAAGCAGCTACAGCAAATTCAGTAAAAGGCCCCGGGTGACAATCAGAAGAATAGCCTTAAAATTATATAAACATATATTATTTTAACTATTAACTATATAGGTATTTTAAAAGTAAAATACTAAAATATTACTTTTATAATATCCAGTAGAAGAAAGTCGCAAATCGTATTTATTCACCGCATCCAAGCCTAATATGCGTGGCAAGAATTCATTGTACACAATTTGTTGATAAGCTGCTGTAAATATTTTTCTTGTATGTTGGTATATAATTTCATCATTCCAATGTGGATTCAATCTATTTAAAACTTCAGCAATTCGATTATGTTCTCTCATAAAAATTGTATGAAGTGAAGTCAATCCAGCTTGTTCACTCACTCGGCCATCGCCTAATATATACCATAGCTTGATATCAATAAATTATTATACTTTTATTTAATTATTAAATAACAATATTTTACAAACCTCCAATAAAACAATAACCGGATTTAGATTTACATTCTGGGTGTATAGCCGATTGTGGCATCAAATCTTTTCTCAATGGTATAGGGTGTTGTGTAACATTTAATTTACCCATATAAAATGCTCTAAGATTTTTTGCCATACAAGAATCTGATCCATAAACGCTAGAAAGGTCTAAATATGCAGAATTTTGATTAGTTTGTTCTCTTGGACCCAAACGCTGTTGGCCTGGTAATGATCTCATGAAAGGCAAACACATTTGTCGTCCATTTGTCACATTTATTTGAGGGTAAAATGGGTCACCAAGAGGTATATGTATTGGCATACATTCTGGATGTACTGTTATTGGACTGTCACATGATCGACAGTCAGGTATCGATGAAAAATATCCTAAATAAATTTAATAAATATTTTTATAAGAATTTAAAAATATTAAAAAATTAACAATATTAAAAATAAACTTGTTACTTTACATACCTTTATGCACAGGTGTGAATGTTATGTCATGATCTAAAATCTGAGCAAATTGCATAAGCATAAGCGTGTAACGACCATGCAAATGACTAATATCCGGATGAGACATAGCGCTCACTAGCCTAGCAGATGGTAATGGAGTACCAGTTACAGATGTTACTCTTGGTTGATTTATTCCTAATGTTTAAAATCGATAATAATTAATTATTTTTTAAATATTTGTATTCGAAATTTTACCATTTTCGTAAACAGATGGCATTAGCCGTTTGAACGTTGTCATTGCTTTACCATAATTTGGATTTTTCAAATTATTACAGTAACCACTAAACGATCTATATGGATTATGAACGTTGCAAGGATATGTTTCAATAGGGCATTCACCTTCACTATGATGTATTGTAGGAGAATATAATTCAGTAAGTTCTATGCTATCAAAAAAATTAGGTCCTATAGAATTGAAACTAAATAATGGATCACCACTATCCAAAACTTGGCGACGATGACGTCTAAAAATAAGTACAATACATTTATAAATATTTGTTTCTAAAATACGTTATAATTATATGAAATGTATAATTATATAATAATAAATCTAATTTTTTATTTAATAAAAAAAAAAAAGAGAAAAATATCTAAAACAAACCTTTTCCCTAATGATTTTAATAATTCTCTTGAAGCGTATTCAAATAATAATGAGTTATTTGCCAAAATTAATGCGGTTTTACTTGCTTTACTAAATGCAGCAGCTGTTCCAAGAGAAGACTTGGGATCTACTCCTCCTTCTAAAATAGTAAACAATTTAGAAACAAAACATTAATTTTTATTTATAAACATACTTTTCGTCCATAACAAAAATTCAGTTTGTTTTCTTCTGCTAACGTCATCTTCAGCCTTTCTCCATGCTTCTTTGATCAAATTTTCATTATTAATCTGTTCTAAATCTTTTTCCGTTTTATTTATAGTAATTCTATCGTTATCAAACATTGCATTATCTTTCCATTGGTAAATATCTAGTTTAGAATGTTGGTCACAATTTATGGGGTGATTTCTAAAATTAAATTATACTTCTAAATTTCACTTTAAGAAATTCAATGTAGTAACATATTATGTAAACATAAATACGTATATATTTATGTAATAATATACGTATAGTAAATGACTATTAAAATAATTATAATGTTCTATTACAAAACTTACAAATAATCATCTCGATCAATAAAAGCTTTTGGTTGTATCATCGTAACATCTTCAAAATTTTCACAAATAATTCCTGCTAGTTTGCTTTGTCTAATTTCTTGCAATTGACCTTTACTAAATGTGGAAGGCGGAAAATCATTCTCATACCAAAATCGATCACTATTTTTTATTAGAGAAAATTGACCAGCGATTAAACAAGAAAATGTTGTTCCGAAAACTGCTCCTTTCAATGGTGTTTCTAGTAAACCTCCAGATAGTAAATCCATATCACTGTAAGTACTATTAAATTTTATTTTAAAATAAATTATTATGATTAATCATTGTAAATTCGTAATTGTCATATAATAAATATAACTTTAATTTGAATTTACCTATATAACGTTTTATTAACATTATCTAATGAATTATTTTCTGATTCAGTAGATCCACTTAAACACAAATGTTTCATTAATGCATAGCTAGGAATTTTCAATCGTCTACCCAAATTTAATAACGACTCTATATCTATATTTATATATACATATATTAATATACAATTTAATCATTAATTATTATATTTATATCAATTTTATTTGATATATTTAAACTCACTTTTTTTTGATAAACCATAATTTTCAGTGTTGCCTAAATTATTATGATTATATTTATCGAATATAATCAATGGTAATAACGGTAAAGCTGTTGCTAATGTAGTTTGCATTATACCAGGTTCATTTGAACTTGAATAACCCGAGTAATAGCCACGTTTAAGTGGATTTAAATTCCATTCATTCATCATTGCCTGCCAAAATTAAGTTCTCACAACACTTAAAATCGAATTAAACAGAAATTAATTAAAATTATACTCACGTGTCCTATGACATTGGGAATAAATTCGTTATACGTGATATGTTGAAATTGAGCAACTACTATTCTTTTAGCTTCTTCAAATAGTGTATTATTTGACCATTCTGGGTTAACATCTCTTAATTCTTCAACAATCCGATTATGTTCTAATATCAATAAATTATGTATAGTTGTAGAGTAATCAGAATTTTCGCTTGAGGAACTAATTTAAAATAATTTAATTATTATATATTTTAAAATATATGATTTATGTAAACAAACTTAGTGCATTTAATTAATTTAAGATGTCCTGATTCAGATTTCATAATTTTCGCAGAAGTTCCTATACAAGAAACACTATTATATATTGGAGACGCATCTAAAAAACTAGTAGCCGCATTTAGCAAAACTCCGTTATCTAAAACAATTAAGTATAAATATAAATTAATATTATTATTATTAGATTTAATTACTATAGGAAATTTTAATTTCTTTTTTATACCAGTCATATTTTCAATGGCTAAATCCAACCTTATGAATTCTGCCCACATCCCTGATAAAACAGTCAAATGTTGATTTCCTTTTATTGAAGATTTATGTAATAATTCTGCCACATCCGAAACCTCGGGCCATTCATCTTAAAATTATTAATAAACCGTAATAATCGAATATACGTTTAAATTTCTAGTATGAATTAAAATCTATACTTTGAACTTTGAAGGGAAGTCGAATGAAAGGAGAATTCCTTCTGCCCCAATTTGGATGATGAACATTATTACACCGACCGTCAACGTGCCTGTACTTACTTACTGTACATTTTTCATTAACGGAACTACTAATTGTGGTAATAAAAATAAGATTGACTCCCAGCATCAGGAACAACCTAATTAAATTAATATTTTTTTTTTTTTTTTTTAGAAATCACATTTTGATTGTGTTTATCGTGCATACAAAAATAAACAAGATTTTGCATTATTGAGGAGGATACAAATATAGAAATACTTTCACTTAATATATATATATTTTTATGTTTTATTATTATTGCAAAGTAATTTTTATAGTAATATGTGTAATATTTAAAGATAAATGAATAGGTAGTGTGAGTTTCACAATAATTATCAGGCTGCTGTTAAATTTCAATTCGTATATCAATTAATTATAGAGTGTTATTAGTTATTATTTAGTATAATATGGCTTCGTGCTGAGACATATTTAAGACACCCATCATTTTTTGTCCTGTTTATATTTTAATATAATAGTGATAATAATATAAATAAATCTTGCGTTTTTTAAAAAGATTTTATAATATTATTAATTTAATTGAATATTTTTGTATGTTTTGATTAATTATTATTTGCATTATATTGTCTAATGGCAATAATATTTATATCTCAAAATAATTAATATATTTTCATAAAATAACAAAAATAATTAGTAAATTATCAATTTCTTTAAATTTTTTTAACAATTTAGAGTAGGTATACTTAACAAATACGAATGTCAGAATGCGCATTGTAAATAATAAAAATATTATTAATTTTTAAATAACCATAAAGCTAATTAGTTATTTTTAATTCAATTTAAAATAAATGAAATTTGTTTTCTGTTAAGTATAATATATTCTTTATAATATTACTCGTGTAATAACTTAATAAGTATCAAATATCATATAAGATATCTGTGTTTGTTTTAATCATTAGGATATTATAAATTAAAGGTTTTTTAATTTGTATTTTACGTATAAATATTTGATACGACACTCATTCGATTTATAAAACATATTTGATTTAATATTTACAAATTATTATTAGTACATAACTTTTTATTGATTTTAAATCAAACAATCATAATATGTAGATTTTTATTTTAATCATCTTCCTTTTACAATAATATTATAAATTACGTTCATTTTTTAATTTAACAAGACACATATTATATCTAATAAAATAGCCTATTCAAATAATAAATATTATGAAGTATTCTTATTGAAAAAACATGTATTTACCATCAGTTACTTTAATTTAAAAAAAGTCTTATAAGAATTAGTTTTATATTATATTTGATACTTTGATGTTAGGTACTGTAAAATACTGTTTAATAATGGTAAAATTGTGTTCTTTGCAGGTGTCATATTTATTTAAAAAATGTTCTAAAGGTAGTGTTTCATTTTAACATTTTATACACACTTATCTAAAAATTATAATGTAGAAAAATGTAATTTGTTACCTAAGTATAGTCAATACAAAAAACAAAATTACAAATGCACGATGATTACAAAAATAACCAAATATTGATTTAATACTTTCGATATAATATAAACATATTATTTTATTATGTATATAATTTATCCGTTAATTAATTTTTTTTTTTTTAATTAATAAAAAATTGTTAGGAGCATTTAGTTTTGATCATCGGGTAAAATTAATATTTATAGTAATAAATAATAATACTAATACATAATATGAAGTATAATAGACAATAGATATTATAGATATAGTACAATATAATTGCATTTGGGATAATAAAGAGACAACGGTTAAAATATAAAATGCATTTTGATATAAAAACAGGCAAGTAATGAACAATAACGAATTAAACAACTCTTAGATTATTATGCCAGTTCTTTTATTTTTATTAATTATTATTTTATTAAGTATTCATTCGAATAATCTAATATCAATTGCAGACATCTATAGCAAATTTAATTAATCAGATTACTAAATATAATGTATAAATAATTATAAACTGATAATAAATTTATTTTATTTATACCTACTATTTAAAAATATTTAATTTTAATTTTTTTTAATTTCGTAAGTCGATGTAAACATATAATTTAAAATATAATCAGTTCGTCGTTACTTTTCAATAAATTCATTAGATATATTATTATGTATACTATACATATATATAATTAGCAATTAAAATTAAGAATATAATTTTAAAATTTTTAGTACAAAAAATTGTCTTTACGAGTTTAAGGAGAAATAAATATTTAATAAAATTAAAAAATACAATTCAAATTATTGTAATTTATAATATGTATAGAAAAAAAATTTTCATCCCACATTACCAACTTCACCTAGAAAAATATCAAAAATATGCATAAGTATACCTCACCCAAATATTTGCATAATATAACGTAACATGTGTTGTAGAAAGTTTTAATTATTCATTAGTATATTACCTAAAGCTACTGACACATTTTAAGAAGAATTATATTGTTGTAATTAAATGCTTTATGGTTAATAATTACAATAAAGTAACTATTCTTCGTAAAAATTATCATGATTTTAATTATTGTAATATAAATTTAAAATTGGTAAGAAAGTATTAGTACTCGTATAAAGTGATAATTTCTCAAAGTGTTTACATTTAAATTACATATTTACAAACTAAATTATTTTATTGTTAAATTCATTAAAATATTCGTCTAAAATGTATTATTTTAATATAGGTAATATTTTATTTATACAATATTAAATTAACTTTTAATTTTTAAATGTCTATCTATCTATCTATCTAATGAATTAGTACAAACGTGCATTAGTTGATTAAATTATTAAAACATTAATCAGTTATGTATTGTATAATCAATCATAAAATTTTATTATGTAGAGAAAATGAAGAGGGTCAAAACATTATAAAAAAATAAAATATTTATTTACTTTTTTTGTGATATACTAAAGGCCAAACTATAAATACAATTTTTTTTTTTTTAAATAATTATATTTGAAATATTCATTTTTATATTGATATTTGATACATAAATAATATGTGAATTGAATATAATAAAAAACCGTTATATATTGATTATTAAATTTGATTATTTTTTACAGAATATATGGAGTTATAAGAGTTACAAAAATGTCAAGAAAGGACCAAATATGAAGTAATGTAATTGATTAACAATGAGTTACTTATTATTAAAAAATGTATACACGTATTACTCGAAATGTGTAAATTATTATAATTATTATACTCAATATATAAATTTCAAAAATATGTCAAAAACATTATATTTTAAGTAACTACTTAGTAGGTATCTAATTATTTATTAATTTATGCATACATACGAGTAGGTACTATACTCCAATAATATATTGATTTAAAATACAATTTTATTTTTATTTTAACTGAAAAAATATCTTTACACTAATTATAAATGGAAGAATTATTGTAATAATAGATTCATAATTCATATAATGTTAAATCGTATAATTATTATAATTTTTTTTTTTTAAACAATTTTTTATTATTATTTATTGATTTTATTTGGTTTTTGTAAACTTATTTACAAATTAATTGGTTGCATAACCATCATAATAAACTTTTGTTTAAATTAATATTAATGTATAAACATATATAGATATATTTAAAAATATAATATATATATATATATAATTGTTTGAAATATTAAATTCAATAATTATACCTTAATTTGAACGCTTTTGGAACATTCATTTTCGTTTGTATTTGCTATAAATTCTGTGTCGAGTATAACAAATTCACTTTTTTAATAAAACTTCTTAACTTGGTAAACGGCACATAATACGTTTCTCCGAATTAACCGTCGTTACGACCGTTCACAAATCACTAACTAATACTATCACTCTCCTCTATAATAAACGAACGGATTCGCAGACGAAGAACGCCCTTGTCCACCAACATGTCCTCCTACTTTTCACTGTTAAACATAAATAATTATATTCTACTTTCCCTGTCGTCTATTATTGAATAACAAAACGACAAGAATGAATGAATATGAATTCTTATATGTATATCACATCATAAATACCGTAGGTTTGTGCTGCCGGCAAGAGCTCAAAAAAATGTCAATTAAAAATTATAAATATCCGTTGTTTTTTTCATACGAGAAGAAATTAATTTATTTTATTATGTGATTATGTATTCATTTATATATTTATTTATATACTCATTATCATAATTTTCATTAAAATTTGAAATTTTTAAAAATGTTATATGTTGTATATCGATTTAAACACATCAAGTGCAATTTACTTTTGATTAATTATCTCCAAATATTAACATAAAATATTATTATATTTTAACAAATATCTATATTATAATTTATTATATAGTGTTCTTGTTAAATATCGAAGAATGTATCCATATAAGTTGTTTAATTGTTATATTTCGTACATGTTTGTAATACGTATAATACGAATATCTAGCTACGTACGCAAACTGTGTATTTAGCGCATAAGTATAACATTAGTTTTGAAATTTAATTTATAAATTCTAAAATATTACATTAACCGTAGATTTTCATTATATTAAAATGCATTGTTCTAGAAAATATACACGAAATATGAATTTTATAATGATATTAATATTAAAAATAAAAAATGTATTGTGATTTTATCTGTGAAAACGTAGATGTTTATGTTATGGATGATATAGAGACGTAAATTTACATAATTATAATCGTATAGTATATAATTATTCGATAAAATTGTACAGTATAGTCCATTATGTTGTATGATTCGTTTGTATATTTTAATATTCTGACGAATCAATGAAAATTACATAGTATGGGATAATGAAATACGCCCAATAAGCGTAATGTGTTATGATTGCAAAAATATCTGGTATATTATTATTATTATAATAATAATAATAGTGATGATGAGAATAATCAAATTCAATTTCAAATATTTTAAAAAATGAATATTATTTATAAATCGGATAATAACAATTACATAAACATTCTTGTTCAACGTTCCGAATTTCCGTTAAATTTTTATTATAATATGCAATTAAAAAAAATATAATATGTTATTAAACCGTAATAAACTTTCTAGAGCCCCGGACATTCTGATTTATCATATTTTATTATCAGATTTAAAAAAAAAAAAGATTATTATAAAATTGGACCAAATCTTTGGTTTGGCCAAACTTCGTTAGGGGGTATGGGGTTGGACTTTTTAAATAAAAATGTTAATGTTAGCGAAGTCCACGAACAAAAAATATTAATGGCTGAAAATTTTCGAGAGACGACAGAGGGTAGGCGGTTTATAACCTAATCCCTCTTGGCCTACGTCATTGAAAACTTATATTACATCGTTAAAAAAATTCGTCTCAAAATTGAACATTATAATTAAATTTTTTGAAAACTATAGTCTTAGAGTACCTAGTTAGTTACGAGAGTAAATATTATGTTAATATACGAGTATATATTTATATAAATACGGTTAAAATTTGGATATAGGTACGCGTTCAAAAATCATATAAATATTTGTATAATAATCATATTTGGAAACGGAAAAAACGCAATCGGTGAGTCGTAGGACGTAAGACGTTTCAATATCTCAGCGACTCTGCAGCTATTATATACAAGTATACGGTTGTAGAAGGAATTTTAATTTGAATATCTATTATAATATTATACACGATGAATTACATTGTGACGACGATTAACTAACAACCGCGTGATCTGCAGATCTTTATAGGATTTCACGGATAACCCATTCGGTATTTTCATATATATGTAACAATAATAAAATTATCAGATCGAATCCAATAACGCGAGTATAATATTGTGATCGTTTATTCACTATAATACGTATATAGGTAATACACGCAATTATAATCATTTTACGAATCGATATTTGCATACATCGTGCACGGGGGTGTGTGCGACTGAGCAATTAGCTCAATTGTTATAATATTATTATTATCGTATAATAACTGCAATATTCGTATTAAATGTTAATCAAATCACGACAAATGTATAACGGAAAGCAAGGCGAATACCGTCGTCACATTATAAGACTCGAGCGGTAAATTTTACGGGTAACGGAATAGCCCCACGGGAAGGACGTATATAGTCGCGTCCTTATACTTCGTCCTCGTCCGCACCCCCTATTCGATTCGACAGAACGAACCGTACCCAATTTTTGTACCCGTTCGATCGTGAAGTTAAATTATAAAAACTACACGATACATAATAATACTTATATTGAATATACGATATTATAATATAATGTTATAGACTTATAGTATATAATTATATACGCATATATCTTCATCCAAATAAAACATTTACGTTCTGACGGAACACGTGCGTGATGTGCCTACATATTATAATATTCCGAATGTTTCGAATTTTAAATTTTAAATTTTCTTAATGAAAAATATATTAAAATATCTAATTTTAGACGACAATATAATATACGAGTACGATTTGACGCTTACGAGTTTAGACTAGTTAACGGTGACGTAATACCCAAGGGGGGATTTCGGGTCCAGACCTCCCATTGAAATAATAATTAAATACCCAATATAAAAATTAACATTTATTTTTAATACAGATTATGCGTATATATATTTTTTTTCATAAGTAATGTAAGTATTTAATTTAATAATATTTAATATGATTTTTGAACCCTCATTACAAAATTCCTGGATACGCCCCTGCTAGTTAATAGTGTTATCGACTATAATTTATTAATATATGTTATATTATGATTTATGATATATGGATATATCATATACATATACCTACGAATAAATGTGTGTAATTATATTTAAATTGTTTTTATAAAGACATTTTAACATACGATTTTTTAACGGTTGATCTTTGTTTCATATTTTATATATACCTAATTATTATACTTTTAAAAATGAGTTGTCCTAAAAGTGTCTAAATAAATATGTTTAGTATGGATATTATTGAAATAATTGTGTGTGTTTTTTTTAATTTTAATTTATTATTTTTCGTACTTAAGAAATATACCTAAATTCGTAAAAATAATTTTCACAACACTTTAAAACCTCATCTATGTAGGTACAATACATGTAATTTTTTTATACTTATATGATAATTTATATTATTTTGACAAGTATACTTATATATATAAAGTGTAAAACGGTAATAATAATTATTATTGTATTATATACGTTATAATAATATAATATCCATTTCGATCTATCATAACTTGGTGTTGCACAACGTGAATATAATGTGTTAATAATTTTGATTTTCGTGACCACGACTGTTGACGGACGTCTGTGTACGTCCGTCCGTACAGGGACAGGTTCTCATGCCTATGTGTCCGTAAAAATGATCTTGAACACAACGTTGTGTTTGGTCGTAAAATTTTAGTGAGTCATGGCCGTCGTTAAGTGTGCATTTCAATGTGTGTGTATAAAAATAATAATATTATAATATCGGTATCGGACCCATACTACATGTCAAAACTCAAAAGTGGACACACGATTTTAATTTTTTCCCCCCGCGATAACAATATTTTGATGGGTGTAGACCATTTTAGACGTGTTATCAAAATGGAACATTTAAAACGGACATTCGTGTATTTGTATATAGATACTATAATATTATATAATAAAGTATGCGAGCGTAAAAAATAAAATTATTATCCACAGGAATATCAATACGCATAATATTAAACGAAACGTAATCGCGGATAGAGTTCTAAAACAGAGAAATTTAGAATAATTATATAGACGATAGTGAGCAGAAAACTACGACGATCATCATTTGCCCATCATGATCGTTTGGCTGAACTGCGATCGATTCGAAACGGACGGATTGGGTTATTTTATATGTAACGCAAAGAAATCATTCCAATACCATCGCGTGTACACAATTAATAGAATTTACCGTTCTTAATTTCTGTAATTTCGTAGTTTTTATCACGTCAGGACAACGAGAAGTACTTATCTATATACAATAATTATCACGACTCAAAAAAAAAAAAAAAAAAAAAAAAAACGAAATTCCACAAATCGTGCACGACTATCACATATTATTCTCGTTTCATAAATAGATATATATGCGTTTGACTAATCCAATGTATAACATATTATGTTTATAAACTTTATAAGATTGTTTTTACTCGTTTGTTTTCTATATATAGTCGATAAATTAAAATCACAGACGAGTGTATACTTTAAGAAAGTTGATAGGTATTTAAAAATAAATCTAAAACAATACACACGTAAGTGTTAAATCTCATTATTAATTAATATAATTACTACGTTGATGTAAATGAACTTAGGTCGTACGTTATATAAAAATATCGAATTATTATGGCGTCCCTGAGTCGGACAAGTTTTCTTATAACGCGCGAGAATTGTTCGCAGGCATCACACATTCTAATATAATGCACAAAACTGCTATTACATAGTCAGGTTGGAAACGCGCTTAACTTTTATCGTGTGACATTATTTCATACGTTATTATATTGCACGTGTGTTATTATAATAATTATAATATTATACTCGTATACGTATAGTTATTGACATTTACACGAAAATGTGTCCTTCGGTCGAAATGTTGATTCACGATCGTTTAATATTAATAGTTATGCGCTGTAACTGTCTAGTGTCTATATTAGGTACCACGTACATTCGTACGGTATTATTTTTTATGACTTGTTCAAATATTATAAAACAAAATCGAATCGTTATCATTCTTTTACTCGTCAATTCTATAACATTCTATTCGCATATTACTCTATATACTTCTTGAAATATTGGCCGATGACCGCAAATCTTATGTCATTATGTTTTCCAGTTTATCCGAAAATAATTATTAAAAAAAACTATAAAGTTGAAATTATTATTCGTGTATATACTTCCACTATACTCGTAATATCGCGAGTATACATTATTATACGTTTGAGTAAATTAATTTTCACGATAAAACACTTTTATAATTATATACCTATAGACCTATATAATATATTATTATACACTACAGTAACGCGAATGATTTCAAACTTGTTTTTTTGACTTTTTATATTGTAATTAAGTTGAAAATTAAGTATACCGAAATAATAGAATGTATAAAATCCCTAATGCAATAATGTGTAAGCGTATTTATTTAGATCGTATTTTCTAAACATTAAATAGATACCTACTCGTTATTAAAAAATTTGTTCAATTTACTCTTCTCTATAATAATAATAATATAAACGTTGAATTTATAATTTTTTACGATTATTTTTATTATAAAAGTACGGATTTCGTTTCGCGTAACAATGCAATATTATATTGTAGGTATACGAAATTGTATAATATATTTTATAAAACGCGTATAATTCGAATACTAAATAGGGAAATCCTCGGACTACTAACCGTGAAACGCGCACGCGACGCTTTATCGTTCCGTGGTATGATTTTCACTTCTGAGCGCGAGTATTATTATAATATGTTTATTTTGCATGACAGTTGTAGATAAATGTTGATAATGCATCGATGTATATTAAAAATTGCATAATATTACTGCTTGTTTAATTAATTAACATATTATTATGATTAATTTAAAATTATTAATTACGCTCATATAACGAATTAAATATTTTGGGCTAAAAGTATATAATTTCTAATTATTGTTATGCGACAATATACGTAATTGGTGTATACAACAATTAATTAAATATTGCACTTAAATATATGCACGTTTTTATATTTCACGAATCAAAACGTATTGATTATTATATACACTTTACAAATATACGAGTAGCAAAATATCGATAATACAAATCTAAAATAATTATTTAAAATATCGTGTTAAGATAACAAATTCGATAAAAAAATTTTAATTTTAAATAAATATTTATTTTGAATTTTGATTAAATTTTTGAGTTTTATTGTTTCACATATTAATAATTATACACATTATTTAATAACAAAGACCTATATAGATAAACAATGTGGATTTTCTATATAATTTAATACATCACAATATTATCTATAAGTTAAATTTTAATAATTTCGTATTTGAACTATATTTAATACAAACTAATATCATATTATCTGTACAGTGTATATAATTAGTAATAATCAATAACGTAATATATTTTATTATTATGTAAATTGTAAATACATATTATATTAAGCTACAATTATTACGGATGAGTAAAAAGTTTTTTTTTTTTTTTTTTTTTTTTTATACGTGTAAGACGTTTCTATTCGTAAAATTTACAAAAATTAAAAACAGTTACGGTTAAAAAAAAAGATTACCTATTTTAAAATACATAATATTTTCCTATATCATGTTATCATGTATTTGTACTTAATCAAACATAATAATTTATAAATTAATATAAATGATATATGTATATATATTGTATGTAAATAAAAAATAAAAATAAAAATAAAAATAAATATAATTTTTATCTTTATTTAATATTATGAAATATATAGTGACTTATTTATAGAGAATTTTTTGTTTTAAAAACGAAATAATTTCAATGTTATACACTCGTGTGTATTTTACATCAAGAAAAATAAGAGAGATTCACTTTCATTGTGCGTGTATGATCACGAGTGTAGGATGTTATTATTAAAATTCTAACTGAATATACTCGTATACAGTTATGTATACTTGCTAAACACAATCATATATCTATTCATTTATTACATAAGGGTTTATACGTATGTAAGTACGTATGGTTATTATTATTATTATTATTTTTTTTTTATGAATTTCTCCCGAGAAAAGAAATACAAAAAATTTTTTTTTTAATTTTTATCAGTTTTTCGTTCATAAATGATTACAAATATAATTCAATTATTAACCTATACATTTCGATTACTCAAACGAACTCTAAACATATAAAAATTAAATCTATTTAATGTAGATGACATATTGTAAAACAAATTTAAAACGAATTTGAAACGAAGAACACGTAAAATATAAAGTATACTCATAATAAAAATATATAAATCATCGAATTATTTATATTCCGTTTCGCCTTTTCGTAAACACGTTATAACGTGATATCAGAATTATATACGTATTTAATTCACGTATCTAGGAATTTATCGACTCCGTTTGAATATAATATATTATATTTTATATACATATTATTATAAATACATACTCAAATACAATATTGTATAGGCTTTTACAAAAACTGATCACGTACGCGTTTATATACCATTTCTACTTAACTTCGTTACGTATGCTAAAATATATTAAAAATGTTTTGAAAATAAAAAATTATTCCCACACGTTATTATTAGTAGGTATTATTATTATCATTCCTATTGCACGTTTACTTATTCCATATCAGTCTCATCGCTCATTCTTCTATATTATAAAATATTAACATTGAAAATTATTAATAATATTATTGCGTATGGACGATAAAAATTTTTTTTACTAATAATATAGTATGTAATATTATTCCAACGGCAACCCGTGTGAAATTTTTTAATAAAAATACAGATAATTATCAAAGTATTTAAGTATTTTAAAACATGTAGCTTGATAAAACTATGCTGTAAAAAAATGAATTTTTATCTAATATATCACCAATTAAATGTACAATTATTGACATATTAAATTTATATTATTCGTGTAATCGTATATTTATCGCATTTTTAAAATTGTTCTAAATATTATTTCACAATACATTAAATTAATATTAATCTAATTTTTGATATAAATACCTTTATGTTTGTATTATCACTATATAATTATGGAATTTATAGGTTCATAATCAAAATCGTGTGTAGTGAACACGATATTATTTACAATTTACATGATTTTTAAATACCCAGACTAATATTGAAATAATATTTCATTTCGTACTTAAATTTATCAATACCGGATGATCAAATTTTTCATTTAATTTTTGAAAATAAACAAAAAAATAAGCCGATCCAAATTAATTTTAAATGCGTTTTTTGAAAAACTTCCTCTATAAATTCATTTCAAAAACATTAAACAACCAAATTGTTTTTACAGATTTCATTGGATATTTTTTATATTGTCATAATGTAATTTATTTTTATTTTACTTATTAAAACATTTAAAACGGGTAAATGTCTAAAACATGAAAATGTAATCATTTTATAATAGTTTACATTGTTTTATATCATAGATAACATTTATATCATTTTGAACGTTTTCAAATGTGTAAAAATAATTTACACCGTTTACCTGATAAACAAATCACAATATATTTTAAAACTGTCGAAAAATTAACTAAATTTTTATACAAACACTATTCATTCATTAATGATTAAAAATCTAAAACTAAGTAATATGCCAAATTTCATCCAAAACTAAATATGAAGGAAAGTCTACAATTCTACACGAACTAAGTAAAAAAGTATTAAAATAATAGCAAGTTCATAGTGTAAACGGTCTATTTATATATGTAAAAAATATTTATAAATTATAATTAACGGAGTTAACAAAATAATAATGATAATTTATATTAATTTTAGTAAATGGCAATCAATATTTCATAAAAATTATATTTGTATTTATGGTAACGGAAGCTACAGGTAGTCTAGGTTATGATTATAAATTTATAACTATTTAAAGTAAGTGGTTGCGGTTGTTAAATGTAATTTGATAAAATTAATTTACCAGAACATTTCTATATCTCTTATATTAACAACAATAATACTATTGTCTATTAACATTAGTGAACGTCTTTCCACAAAACATTTCTTATTATATTTCATTGAAATATTTATTTTACTATTATACGTATAACGGCAAACAGAAATAAATATAAACATTTTCAGCGGTTTACAGTTTAAATAAAAACTATCATAAAACTTAATATAAAATACGCAATTTTAATTAATTGTGAATTATCAGGTTTTATTTTCGTATAAAATTATATTATAATATTTTATTGTTTCTAGTCAACAGACTCTCGACATCGTTTTTTTAGCCGTTAAATCGTTTTTACATGTTCATATAATATATTATTATTGTCATTAACAATTATAATATCTTCAATATACAATTAAATATTTTTGAAGGCATTCATTGATACGACTAGGTACTAAAATAGTGAAATCGAAAATAAATATAAATACTACTCTCATTATTATATTAAGAACACACGGTTTATACATACGTGTTATCGTGAAATCGTCACACAATCACAACTGCATAATAATACACCTAATACCATAGAAAAATAATAATGATAAAATACAAAATAAGATGTTTTAATATAGGGTAGTCGAAACGACAAATCGCTGCCGATTATTGGCTTTGACAAGGTAATAAAATACTGTTTACAAACAAATAGTAATATTATATGAATTATATTATTGATAATATTTTCGTATGTCTTCGGAAACGTTTTGTCACGATAATATGATGATGATAATAATAATAATAATAATAATAATAATAATAATAATAAGAATAAGAATAATAAAATAGAAACATACGGATAACAGGATATATTATATATGACGATGATAAGCGAAAGACGTCGAGACTATAATTTATATAGGTAGCGACAAATTCTTAGTAGTTTTTACTAGTTAACAATAAATTTTTACTCATTTTCACGGATAATCTGAACAGACTTAAAGTGTGTTTATTATGCAACTTGTACGTATATGCATTTAAATCAGCTTGTAAAAATACAACAAAATAACATTACTATATTATATTATTAATTATTATTATATTATTAGTATCGCTATTGGCAAAGTTTTGGCGTTTTGTAAAATAGCCAAACGGCAACCACTGCAACACTTTTATAGTATAAATCGTTTCCAAATAGATAACGATAAAAATTTGGACACAGAAATCAGATAGAATATAATACGCGCGAATATATTACTTCACATATGTATTTTTAGGCGGAGTACCTAATCGATAATTCGTACATTATTATGAAATAGGTATCTTACCATTTTTGTAAATTGAATTCACAATGGCCCTCTGTTACAATAATATATATAACACCAAAACAGTAACATAGCAATATGTTCGTTAGTGTGAAGTTTCTTGTCCCTCTTATCATACAGGTTAGGTTAGGTTAGGTACAGCACCATAACTATTTTTGCTAATTTAAAATTTTAGTATACCTACAACGATTTTTAAAATTAAACAAAATCAGAATGATTATATCAAATTTGAAACATACCTATTCTAAAATTATGAAAAATAAAACGTTTATTATTGTAAATTAATAATTTTAATACATACAGGTAAAGTTTTTTCTTATTATTTGTTATTTGTTGTTAATTTGTATTTTCGAAATATAAGTTTATAAAAAAATAACGTTGACACATCTATTTAAAGTCATTACAACTAAAAAATAAAGCCATTTCATGATTCGAATATTAACAAATTCTACGTCATCATTATATTTTACGTCATATCATGTAACATTTTGTAAATCCATTTGAATATTTTTTATATACATACATATAGAGGTATATTTTTAGACCTCCAAGATCAATCACTTCTGTTTCTATAAAGTAATGTTATAATATTATTATTATATATAATATAAATCTATACATTCGCTTCCTATAACGATTAATTTGATTTTCCAAACACATCACATTCCAACAGTATATTATATAGATAATATTATATAATTTGAAATGAGTAAACAAAAATGGGATAAATCAAAATTGTTTTATTGCAAATCGAAATTACTAAAGTTTAAAAGATGTGTTGAATAATATATATGCGATTAATCAATGTAAATTGGACATTGATTTATTGGTAAAAAAAAAAAAAATAATAATAATTTTACTCAATTGTCGAGATAATTTTACAATTAAATAATACGTATGTGCATACATATATATATATATATTTTTTAATTTTATAATCAAATTCATATTTAATATAATATGAGCATATTAGTATAATATATCAAATGAATATTATGTATGATTAACGGGATAAAAATTAAAACTAGCAGCAATTATTGAATTACGCATCGTGTTATGAAATAATCGATAAATCGAATAAGTTAACTAACTTTCTAACAGATTTAATAGTCACGTACCATGTATGTTTATGGACTTATGAGATTTACGTGACATAAACTATAAAATAAATATTTTCATAATTGTGGATAATTATGTTCATTAACCAGTTAATTGTTCATTGCACGAATTTTAAGTCGATTCATATTTTTTTTAAGTATAATGTATCATCCATAAATTTTATAATAATAATTATACTTGATAACATTTAATTATAAAATAAAAACAAGTTTTATCATTAGTTGTGGATATATACCTAATATTTTTTTTTAAATTAAGTAGGTAATTTTTTTTAAATAATTTGTTTCACGGTCAGCATGATTATAGATAGTTCAACATTTTATTAAAAAATTTAAAAAAGCTATAATATTATGAAATAAGCAATAAATTCAATAGCTAATAGTGTCAATAAAACATCGTAAATTCATATATTATGTTAAATATGGAAAAAACAAATGCTATGCAATATTTTTAAAATTCATTAAATTTAAATTTTCACATTATACATCGTATTTGTAAATAGTATAAAAATACCTATTTTTAAAATGGTTAAATTTATTATTAATATAAATTTATGGATATAAAAGCCATATTATATCTATGCGTAAACTTATTAAAATTATAATTAATTTAAATTATCCATAGATAGTATTCAATAAAATAATAGGTAGTAGTACCTAACCTTAAGTTTAAATTTTAAGATTTTGAACTAAACAAATATAATATATGTCAAGGTTGTATTTAAAGGAAGTTGAGGCAATACCATACTCTCAGATTTTTTCTATTGGTCACAGGAAAGTTGTACATGAAGTTTTTCTTATTAATCATTACTTTATGACAAAAATTAACCTTTTTATTTTCATTAAAATAAAAAAAAAATGTGTAAAGGTTAAATCAATAGTCATGATGTATATATTATTATACGACATTTCATAGTATCATTCTTTTGAGTACACGTGATTATATAAAACATATTACTGGATTAAGATAAAATATTATATACATTAATATGTATACATTATAATATTTTATAATTACATATACGCATATTATAATATATAAATACTATTAAGTTTAAATTCTAAAATGTGTTTGATGATGATATTTTATCATTATTATTTATTTAACGCAATATATACTTACAATTTAAGTATGTATGTTTACGTTTTAATTGAAAGATTTCTTTTCATTTTCTGAATTTGTATTTCAATGGATGTACTCGAAATATATTTATGTTTTACGCACTATATATTTTTTTAAATGATATAATGATCATTTAAATTATTTACTTATATACAATATAAAGCTATATTTTTCATAACATTACTATGGGATATTTTAAATTTTAATTAATAATAATCAGATATGTTTATACCATTACAGTTTTGTATTTACTATGCGTAAAGTTGTATACAACGTACTACGAGTACGTACATGGTACATATAACACTTAAGTACAAAAACAAATTTTAATAAAAATGTTTACAAATTTACAATTAAATACTTAAAATAGTAAAAATTAATTTTATTTCATTAATTATTGTTAAAGTGTTAATATTTTTAATTGCTTATAATGTGTTATAGTATTATAGCAGGTAACAGTGTATTCATATTTATTGTATATAAATTATAAAAACATTTGTATTTATTATTTTCTTTCTAAAAAATGTAATTCTATTAGTTGTAGCATATAATAATTTCTTAAATTTTCTTTAAACTTTATCATATTAGTTAATATAGTTTATTACCATATGACTTTGAGCAAAGCGAAAAATGTTTCTTTACGTCTGTAGACATTTTTTCTACTCGAAATAATGTTCCGATTTTCCCGAATAACATAATATGTATCCGGTAGAAAAGTGGATCGTGGATGCCTATGTACTTTATTTAGATTATTTTCCGAATTTTTCAAAATTGGTCTTATGTGATAGGAAAAACGACCAAGCTGTTTAAAGTTGATATTTTTAGTGTAATCGAAAATCTAAGAATCCATAATAGGATTATTTTTATTTTTCAATATTTTTATAATAACGATTAATAAAAAAGACAAAAAATTTTGACAACATTTTATTGAAGCATACTTACATATTAGTTTCGTATTTTCAAAATATTAGAATAATTTCAATTTTCAATTTTTTATAGGTGTTTAAAGTTGAAATTTTAGGAAAATCGATATCTATAATATTTATTTATAGATTCTTCTTATTATTTCTCATTATTTTACAATAATGTAAGTTGATATAACAAAAAATTTTGAAAATTTTATTGAATTCAAATACATATTATTTAACTCAGTTTCAAATCATTGTGAATTACTGTTTTAGCTGTTTAAAGTATAAAAAGAATAGCTGATATTGCTGTGGGAGGGATACTGGTGTAAAGAGGAAAATGTTGAATTTTAATTAAAATTTGAATGCAATATTAAATTACTACATTCAAAAAAACGATTCTGAGTGAAGTACTATTTATTTACTGTTTATTTTTTACTATTTGGATATTTAGAGGACTCATATAGGTGTTTTATGGGCATTTATATTGAACATAGAGACTGTATGAATGTAAAAATTTTAATTTATACATATTATATTATCTGATGAACTTCGCTAAAAATTATTTTCATGAATATAATAATTTATCAACACTATCTTCTTTACACCTGTATCCCTTTCATAGCAGTATCAACTCTTTTTCTTTTTAATTAGATGAATTCAGATTTTGAATAAAAGAAAAAATTTAATATAAAAGCGTAAGTTAATATGTAGGTATATACTTATTGTAAATAATTATCAATGTCCATATTATATATATTTTAATATATTAATAATAATTATAATTTTTTTCAATAAACATTTATTAATTTATCGTACATAAAATAAAATGTACTAATTTATATGTGAATATATTTCCAATGTATAATATACAATGTATAATTACTTCATTTATGTTTATGATCATATTATATTCAAATTAGTTTTCACGTTAAATCTTTATGTTAATATTTTTTATGAGGTATTTATTTCATAATTTAAATTTAAAATATGCAAGTATAAAATAATATAATATTATGTTGATCACGATAATAGTCAATAGATATTTTGTAGAAGGTTTAAGATGTATAACAATATAGAAATATGCATGCACAAAATAGCGTTATGTTATTGTAATAGTCGTTGCCAATATTTTAATATACACTTTAAGTATTATTTTTTAGCTCGTTTTTAAGTATATTAATTTCGAATTCGTTATATGATTTCATAATAGGAAACTGGTTTGCCATCGTATTGTTAACGTTTTTGATATTTCTTTTTTTTTTTTAGAAACCTTGACAAATTTTTGTTATAAACCAGTTGGATGAACTAGTTGGCATTTCAAATTTTTGTGTATCATCTTCATTTGTTGTTTTTTTTTTTTAATATATTTATAAAGTCAAGAAAATCATTATTATTACTCATCATGCATACACTTTAAGAGAAGAACTGAAAAACAATATTATAGTAATATAGTACAATAAACAATTATTGCCCCTCGTCTTCTCTTGTCTCCTAATATTTTGAATTTAGTCAATATATAACCCGAATCATAAAATTACATTTAACACAATTTGTTGTGCAATACCTTCTTTATTTAGATCAATTTTATTTTTTAACAATATATATATAATGACGTCATTCGTATACGGTATAATTTATTTTTTATTTATTTCTATTTAGTAAAATAAGTATATATATACTTATAAATATTATATTTCAGTCGAATAGTATTATTTGAAATACGATATATTACAATAATTACATTGTCGACGATATTGTATCAGTTGTATACGAGTGTGAAAAAAAAATTGAATATAAAATTGAAAAAATCTGACTGTAGACTACGTTAAATTAGATTACTTGTAATATATTTCTCTCTCGATATAGTATTTTAAATTTTTTTTTTCTTTATATATATATATATATATATATATATATTAATATAATTACAGTTTTATAAACTACGAATTTTTATTTCTTATTTGAAAATAACATTTTATTGAAAATGGAATTTTTTAAATTGTTGTAACCCTATACAGGGTGATTTTTTATCATGATTCAGCGTATAACTTTCCAAATATAAGTAATTAATGAAATTTTTTTAAAATTATTATTATACATTTTGTTCTGTACTTTATCATAGTTATAATATTTTTACCCTCATCCCTTATATGATAAAACAACATCAACTTTTGATTTTCAAATGGTAACATATATGATATATTATAAATAGTAAATTCTTAAAGAATGTATTTTTATAATATTTTAGACGTACAGGATATCGAAATCCGACTAATATTTCGCGAGTAAACATAACATTCTGAAGTGTAAACGGGGAGAGTACACGGTTTACTTGACACTCTTATGTCTTATCAATATACCTACTGGTAATTGATATTTGATAATTTATTAATAAATACCAGTATTGATAAGAGTGTCGAGTTACACTTCAGAATGTTAAATGTTTACTCGCGAAATATTAGTCGAATTTCCATATCCTGTACGTCTAAAATATTATAAAAATACATTCTTTAAGAATTTACTATTGGATATTTATAAATTATAATATAATATGTTACTAGTTGAAAATTAAAAGTTGATGTTGTTTTATCATATAAGCGATGAGAATAAAAATATTATAACTATGACAAAAAAAAAAAAAATGTGTAATAATATAATTTTAAAAAATTTCAAAAACTACTTATTTTTCAAAGTTTTCCGCTAAAATGATTAAAGAATCACCCTGTATATATACGGTTATTCTTTTTATATTAGTCACTTCAATCACATATATAAGTTAAAATTATTATTTTCGCGTCGCGAAACATACTATAACCGAATATTATATTACATTTTTAAAAGATGAAAGTGGATATAAAATTTAAATGAATTCTTGCCCGAGAATTTCATATATTTTCAGATAATATATTATACATTTTGCTGTTTATATTTATTACCTTTCTATTAGTAAAAGATAGGAAGAAAACAATTATTAGTTATTCTTATTTATTATTACTTATTACCATATCATTTATTATAATATTGTTCAATAATAATAATATTTATGAATGGTTTTACTTTTACTAAGAATGGAATATTTAACTTAAGTACAATATTGATTAGTACATTTTAGTATTTTACCTACTGGCTACTATACCTACATCCAATTATTGCTGTTTTTTCTTTTTTAACTATTATTTAATTGAAACTTCTAAATTGCAATATTTTGTTATTCAATATTTCTATATTCTTCATTGATTTTTTCTTTTAGTTTAAAAATTAAAATAAAATAATAATATTATTTCGTTTATCTGATATAAATCGATTTTAATTTAATCTAAGCGAATTTTCATTAAAGTGTTCCAACTTCCAATTTAATTGTTTGGTCTACAGAACCGGATTAAATAATTTTCAACGCCTGAGGAAAAATTCAACCCATAATATGTATAAAAATTAAAGTATTTCATTTAAAATTTAAATATTAACAGATAATATTTAAACGAACGAATACGATGTATAAGTCGTATATTATGAATGTTCTTATAGCGGTAAACCGTAATCAGGTTTTATGCAATAAAAAAATTCAATTCGTAAAAGTAAAAACTTTTATTCATTCGTGTACGTTTGTTTTTTTCTATAAAATTAAACATACTCCTATTATCATTAAAATATAATAAATACAACTAACTTCAAATATTAAAAATGGTCTTGGACATTATGGCAACGTGTAGGTATTTAATAAATATACCGCAGGGTTTGAATGTATTTTTATTTTGATCCCGCAAGTTATAAATATGTTTATATACGTAAATGCATAGTTCCCTGATAACTTAATGTGATATACCTATACGCATGAAGATTGTCAACTGTTAAAGATACAACAACTTTGCACAAAAACTCCTTAAAATAATTTCGAATAACTCATTCGCGTTCGTTTCAAAATTATATTCTATGATGCATATTATACGAATTTCTATAAGGAAAAGTCTGCAAGTAAAAACAAATTTCACAATAGTATAATATAATATAAAATAATCGATTCATCCACGTTCGCACAATATAATTACGTTTATTAATAATATAATATTTTACATTATATTATACGCGTTCTGTCTGTTCGCGCGATATTTGCATATATACAACGATATTAATAATATATTATATGTATAACGTTCTTGTATACATAATATTATTTTATAGTACATGAACATCGATTTCATTGTGAAACGATCACGTGTAATATTATGACTAGTCTCACGCTGAAATTATAGTAAAAATCCATCGATTGTCCACCATCAGGTGTCGTGGGCGAGCCTATAATATATACAATACGCTTTGTGGTATGCAAGGGCGAATATTTTGCCGAGTGAAAGGAACAAATTACAACCAGGCGCCATCCACCACATGCGTATCACTGGCCACTGCTGTATATTATTATTATTATCATCATCATCATCATCATCATCATCATCATTATTATTATTATTATTATTATTATTTTTATTATTATTATCATCATCATTATTATTATTAATTATATTATGGGACAAATTTCTGGGCTTTGTCCAAAACCGTTTGTATATACTATATATAGGAACCGTAACGGATATTTGCGTGAACCGCGAAGACGACAATGACTTAATTAAACGCAATGTCAGTGTGCCACACGCCTTAATATAAACGATTACATTACGCGTATAATTGCTTATATTGTTTATTTGTGTATTTATTTTGTACGACAACAAAACGACTGCGTAAATTCGTCCGTTTTCTACAAGTAAAAGACGCAACTTTAGGAGTAAATATATCATTCACTTGGTAGTAGGTACCTCCTATTATTTAAGCACATAATGCTAAAAAAAAAAAGAAAAGAAGAGCTGATACTGCTGTGGTAGGGATACAAGTCTACAGAGGATATTGTTGAATTTTGATGAAAATTTGAATGCAATGATAAATCATTACGTTCGTGAATACTATTTTGAGCGAAGTTCATCAAATATTATTATATGTATTGATTAAAATTTTTACATTTATGCAGTCTCTACGTTCAATATAAATGACCATAAAACCCATAAATAAATATAAAATAAATAACCAAATCTGACAGCGTATTTCGCTCAGAATCGTTTTTCGAATGTAATGATTTATCATTGCATTAAAATATGAAATATTAATCAAAATTCAACACTATCCTTTTAACACCTGTATCCCTTTCACAGCAGTATCAGCTCTTCTTTTTATTATTTATATATTATATTATTATTACCTACTGGAAACTTTACTATACATATTCGATATAATATACGGTATAATTTTGATTGTTAAAATATCGCGAGTAAATGACATACAAATATTATAATATTATACGATCAAATAATTTTTCGCGAGACGTTTGATAACGACGATAATATATTAATATCGATTGACTGAATTAGATTATTAAAATTCTAATAATATGCGTTCATTTTTGAGAAATTCGAAAAATGATCTAAATAAAGTACCAACTCTATAGAGACTAGACAATATTCTCTATCGGAATCATATGCTAATTGTGGTAATTTTTCTGATAATAACAGTGTTAACATATAAAAAAAAAAAAAAATAAATAAATAAAATTAAAACAAAATAAAGCTTTGCTCAAAATCTAAAAATAACATTGATTTAGAGCATGAATATTATATAGTTGAATGGTAATCAAAGATATAAGGGCATGAATATAATAATATTATTGTTTGACAATGATATTTGTGGATAGAATTAATAATATTAAATATACCTATACGATCGATTACATTGATAAGATCGAATCGACAGATATGTTTAATATTTATGAATTATGATCACGAAACAAGTTCATCGACGAGATAATAATATATTATAATTATATAATGAACGGTAATACGCACACACACACATTATAATATATACTACACATTACGCCATTATGGTATTGCTTGTTAAAAGTTCGTTAATCAAAAGAAAGTGAAACATGTTGTTGTCATTTAAATAAATATGAAAATATTAGTTTGTTGTTATTAGAATGCAATCGGTCTTCTTCGTTTCAACGCTATTGTGTGAGACACGAGACACCAATACAATATATTATAATGTTTCAAACATCTGCCATCCGTCCGGCGGTATAATGTATTATCAAATACTAGAAAGTATATAAATAATAATAAAAAACGTCTATTATTCTTTTTTAGTAGTGATTTCAATCGGAACTAGGTATGCCATTAAATAAACATCTTTGGAACTTATATTATTATATTACAGGTACCCATTTTGATATATTTTTGTTCGACGTATATGTAGGTATTGCCGAAATTAAAATTTACAACAGATTACTGTTTCAGAATTTCAGATATTTTCGACAAGATATTCGTTTGAATA
The DNA here is from genome assembly GCA_021307375.1 of Tetraneura akinire. Classification (NCBI taxonomy): domain Eukaryota; kingdom Metazoa; phylum Arthropoda; class Insecta; order Hemiptera; family Aphididae; genus Tetraneura; species Tetraneura akinire. The sequence goes on from JAIUCT010000001.1 coordinate 16,598,831, forward strand.
TAAATTATATTTAGTGATTCGGTATATCTATAATATGATCATAATATATGATATACGCATATCTCAAGTCCGTAGATATTATTCGTGTATCATAATATTATAAATTATAATATTTGATGTCGTAATAGAAAGTATCAATTCGGTAACACACTATAGCTATAATTATTATTATAACAGTATAAATATCGTACCTACCCAACTGCATAAAATGAAATATATTTTCGAATATAGATCAACTATACAGATTAAAATTTTGTAATTCCACGCTGTGTTTTTGTACTGTTTGTTCATGGTTATTATTATTAATGATTCCAAATGTTGCAGTCGTCATTCCTCAATACTGTGCGTTCGAATACCGTTAAGACGAATAATTATTGATAATATACATCTATAATTATTTAAAAGTGAATTTGTTTTTCTACCTTATTATTATCTAATCATCATACCTTCCATAATGTACACAATTGAAAATATAAAATGTTTATTTAAGTGAAAAAGATTATTAAAATTTCGTCGAATAAATCATAAACACACAATTAAAATATCTATGTATCAATTATACCAGAAAACGACAAATTCATTTTTTTTAATTCTACTCATTTGCTCTTAAAATAATTATTCTTAATTATTTGTTATACTCGTATTATAGTATACATTTTATCACATATAACATTATAACATATAACCATATTATGATAGGTATTCTGCTTGACGTTACAATATATGGCCACAACTCAATCATGTAATTTAATAAAAAAAAAAAATACATATAATTATATATTGAAATTTGGCATAGTCCTATAATAATATAAGGCTATATATTCTAGTAAACGTATACACAGATTAATTTTTCCCCGGTTTCAATCATTTTTAATTCATAAAAATTTTAATGGGAACATCATTGTTTTTAATTTAATTTAAATATTCTAGGTTAGTTCATATCCAGTTTTGAAGATCGAAGTTGATTTATCAATAAGATGAAAAAATAAAATATTTGACTTAACATTTAAAAAAAAAAAAAATTATTTATATAATATAATACATAACCAAATCTATCGACTAAATATAATATTGTCAGTAAAGCTGTTATTCATTTTACTAGAGTTTTTAACATTCAATATAGATTCCTTGCGGTAGGGTCAATCATTACGTAAACAGTAAGCTTGCCCATGTTGCCATGTTACACAAATATATTATATCAGATATCAACTGTATGCGTATACGTTTAAAATATACCTACTAGCTACTCATTAGAGTATTAGACGAATATACTGGTACTCTGTAAAAAGAACGTTGATATTATAAATTATAATATAGGTACGATAGGTATAACTACAGATGAGGTGAAAGTTATAATATATTATTTATATATAGAATATTATATAGTATTATTGTTAAAATCAAATTATCATTTTTTTATTACCAATTTTGTACGTTTATTAAAAATTTAATCGTTAAAAAAACAATTGCTAAAGTTCATAATGTAACCGATTTCTGTTTTAAAAACAGTTTAATGTTGTTTGAATAATAATTATTGTCTCGCAAAACTTGCATTGTATCAATTGCCAATAAACTATAAAAACGCTTATACCTACACACAATTTATAATAAAATAAATTTTCAACGAATGAATCACGTTACCCATACACAATATATTTTACTAATATGGTCATATAGTTCATTAAAGTAAAATATTAACTTTTTATTCAACTATATAGTAGAATCAGAAACTTCTTTATTAAGGTCATTTATTTTAAGTATAATGCGACTTATTTAATAACTCGTTGGTTTGTATTAATATATTTATTGCATAAGTGTTATAAAATATAATAGGTATAACATTAAAAGTTAATATTATTGAGTTATAGATTTTACATGATTATTCAACGTACCTATAAAATAAAATATACAGTTCACGACAATTAAATATTACAAATAAAAATTATCCGAATAATAATTCGGCATTTAAATAAATAATTTAAAAAATCATATTTTCTAAATGTCTTATAAATTTTATTTTAAGTCATACAAAGAAAAATTTTTAATTTAGATCATAATTAATTGAATGAATTTCAGAAATTTTCCCACGAGCATTATAATATTTAGATTATAAATATTTCATATTGATTTACTGTACTTGTACCAATTATGATATAATCTATCTTCAAAAACGTTTAAATTTACCTATGTAGTATGTACTGAAACTGAATTCAGTATAATTCGAGCATCGATACTTTACTGTTATCTTTTTATGTTCAAGTACGAAAACGGGAACGAGTACAGAGTTATTTTAACACTGTAAATAATTGTATAATAAAAAAAAAAACATTTAAAAATTATTACGAGTATAAACCAGTCCATATTGAATCTTAAAATTTGGATGATATTATAATCAAGTGAAACTTTTAATCATTATTCATCTCATATTAAAATTGTAGTTTTATCATTGATTATAGAATGGTCTATTCTATGGTTTTATGATTATTTGCAAGTTATGTTGACAATATTTACCTATATTAATTTTTACTCTTATAAATAATGATACATTCTACAAATTGAATTTAATCTATATATAAATAAAACATAACAATTAATCCTTGAACAGAGCATGTTAGAGCCAGAGACATATATTATTATAGCTGTTAAAGGTGTATGTATAATTTAAAAATAAGAATATTAATATTAACTGGATATTCCAAATGTGTATACTTTCGAAGAATTCATTCATTCAAGGTTCATGTTTATGTGGTTTATGTCTTATGCGTAACGAGTACGAGAACAAAAAATAAAATACGCACTGTCATGGCACTAAAAAATCTTTGAACAATTAAAGAAAGCTTAATGGAAAAAAATTCAACCCTAAAATTATAATAATTGTGGTCCTCAAACACCACGACGCAATAAAATTGGCCTCGAGAGAATGCGAAAGAAAGTGTTTTGACGTTTAAATGAAATTCACCAATTTATATTATATCTGTTTGTTGTTGAATCACTGGGTTTTTTTTTTAATGTACCTGGTTATACTATTTCGTAATAGTTGTTATCGTTTTATGTTTATTCTTATTTTAATGCATATATTTAACTTCCCACATTGGTTTATGAAGATCATTATCATTGTACTAATAATTATATCTACCTACTCATCGTGTAGCCACACAATAATTTAACTTCCACATTATTATTGAATTTCATCAAATTATTATAAAAAGTGTCTATTATTTACTAAATATTTGACAATCATTTGAAAATTGAATTAATTTAATTTTTTTTAAACAATTTACAAATTTTACAATTTTATCTACGATTACCTACGCATATTTAAATAAAAACATTTTCCAAACGATCGAAAAATAGTATTATGTGTATAAAATGTACTCGTATATTAAAAACGTTTTCAAATTTTCTATAGATAATATTCATAGACTCATAGTTTTTGTTTAAACTTTAAAGTGTACAATTTAAAATACAACTATTATATATTGTATTTTATATAGATATTTTTATTATTTTATTAAAACGCGTTATTGAATCATTTCTACAACTTTTATAAAATATATGAATTTTACCAGTAGTATTTTTTAAGTATTTATTTATTTACATATAGTTACAATTTTATATTATTATTTTTTACTCGCCCAATGTAATACAAATATTTATAAGACCTTTTTTTATTTTTTACTTGTATATTTAAACTCGTATAATATTAGTATAATTTTGATAGTATACACTATATATAATTATATTATAACCATTTAACTTGTAAATATATTTTGAATATTTATTTATACGTATAATATTGTAATTTGTGGATATATATTTTGAATATTAATTTTATATATATATATATATATTTATATGCAAATCATATTATAGAATCGATATGAAACACGACTTTTAGAAACTTCGAGTGTCTATAATGTCTACAACACTTTACATAAGTTATTAACGTCAACTATAAAAACATTCACAAAAAGTAATTGTAAAACGAAACAATTACTGTATTTACTAGAACCAAAATACTTATAAGTTACAATACCTATACATACTTAATACTTACATAACATTACCTATACATTTAAATGCTAATCGTTAATTATTTAAAATTTAAATCATGGTTTATGTATACCAACAATAGTTATGGTATATTATGTAATACATTTTTTAAACTAAACGTTCAAAATTAAATCCACACTATTAGTCATTGAGTTAGGTTAAGCACGTGCTTTATAAATACTTAAATACATATAGTTATACTCATAGTAATTATTTTTAAAATTTAGAAAGTATTTTGAAATTTGCATAATATTCAGAGTGGTCTAATAAATAGTCAAGTTTTAAAAGTTATTGGACACGAATAAAGAAATAATTTAGTATACGTGCTTTCACGTATTCAGTTGAATCGGTGATAGTCATTAAAAAATCATCATATATAATATAATATGTTATATACTAATTTAATATTAGACATACTTGTAAGTTCGCTTGTAAATAATAAAATTATTATTAATTTAGTATTAACGCTTATTATGTATGTAATTAATTACTGGCCAATAGCAACAGGTAAAAAACAAAAATTATCTATTCTACACTATGTCTGTTCCATATATTATTATTGTTAGGTAAGTATTCATTATTATTACAGTAGTGCCGAACATAATATTTTATATCAGTTTTATATTTAAATATCAATTATATTATTTTATTTTGATGTGATTTTTTAATGCGATGTACTTAATAAATTAATAAATTAATAAAAAAAACTTGGACCAATATCACACTATTGTCCATATGTACATCTTACATAGTAATACGATATTATCCGAATAACGGTGTCTATAAAGTAATCAGTAACCGGTTATTCATTGGAAACTTTTAAACCGAGCAAATAAATACATAATTCGCGCGTGCGTGCATGATAGATACGGAAGAAAAAGAAATGGAAACGAAAGTAAAAAAAAAAAAAAACCATAATAATAAAACTCGATCCTTTAATTCCTATATAAACCCGATACACGCATCGCTACATGTGGCGATTGGTATCTATAACTGATCTTTATACGAAGAAAAATCGTACAATATTAATATTATAATTTGACTAGGCAATGAAATATTATTTTTTTCTTAGAATACTAAATCACATTGCATTACTATTTGATCGTATTTCTCTAAAATTTAATTTACCTTCGATATTTGTCCTTTTTATCGTGTTCCCGGTCAATTCCGCCATTTACTTTTTGTTTACGAGTACGTAACACGCGGAACAATATTACCCATACGTTATATAATCACGATAACTCATAATACTTATCGAAACGTCTAGTCTTACTATAATATACAAGAAGTCACAAGAGAAACGTGATGGGAATATTAAAGAACTGTAAACATATGTACATACACATATTATATTATTTTAAGTCAATTGTGAAAATGACCAATAGAATAACATTTTTATTTCGGTTAAGTAAACATATTGTCCATTATGTGTCACATTTTCCTTCATATATTATATATTATACAAATTAAAAATATGTTATATTTTTATGAAATATACCTACGTATGTATCGAATTTAATTTTGTTTTTAAAAATGTAATAAAAATGAAATACATCTTGTTAATTTTCATTATATTATATTAATATATTATTGTTATTATACCGATCAGTTAAAACTTTATTCAGACACTGTTAGAAATTTCAAATTATCTACCGTCTTGTTTACGGTTATTTAATATATTTCTAATTTCTTAACATCTCTATATTTATAATATTATAGTTTTGCATTGCCTATAATAGTTTTGACAGAATTAATTGGGTAAACGCACTTCGTGTCTTCGTATAATATACATAATATTATTATATTATAATCGAATAAACTATTCTGTAATAATTAAACATGCGAACACACAGTGGCGGATTTCCAACATTTTCTTGGGGGGGGGGGGGCTCCTGAAAATAATATAAATTTCAATAATTCAAATACATTATTTTTATGTTTATATTATTATATATCAGTATATTTCAAATATTATAGGCATTATATCGCTGACGTCTGGGGGAAAAGTCCAGACCCCATGGACCCCTGGAAATCTTACACTACGAACATGTAAATTCTTATGAAATAAATAATAAAATCTGAAGAAATATTTAATGGGTACTTACTATACCTAGGTACAAGAAAGGTTAAAATCAATTAACATTACAATATAAATTGATAACTTAATATTCTTCATAGAAACTATAAATATATTTTACACGTTTGATATTGAACACATTATAATATTATATTAAGTGTGAAATAACGTAAAATATTTATTATTTTATAATATGCATATTAAAACAGGGTCTAAGATATTACAATATAGAATAAATGTCAAACGTTCATTAAACCATTGTAAAATAAATTTCATTTTATTATGACCGTCAAAACTAAATTAGATTTAGTTTAACCCGCCAAAACAATTTTTTTAACAGATAAAATTTAATTATTCTTACTTAATTTGTAACACCTTATAATAACCAATAACCGAAACCATTTAAATAATAATAATTATTGATGTATTTAAAATATATCTTATCAGAGAAATATTTATTCATTTCACTTTTCTAACACAAAAGTACAGGCCCGTGCGCAGGATTTCTTTAAGGGAGGGTAATATTTCCTTGTATTTGTTTTTATTATTGTAATATGTTTGAACCCCAACCCTCTCTTCTTGTGCACGGGCCTGAAAATCTATTCTCCACCGCCTTACCAATTATATGACGTTTCGCGATATATACATATTATATTAATATATTATGTATAAGAAAATATATAGTATGCGTATATTTTACATACATATAATTATAGAAATAAAGAAGTGTTATTAAAACAAATTATGTCTTTTTTTTGTAATGTTAAATCTTTAATTGCGTGCATACAATTCGTAAAAAAACTAGGTCTACTACTAACTAGCAACGCCGGATCTAGGGGGGACAAGTGGGAATCCTTGCCACGGGCGTCGTTTGTAAAAGGAAGCCTAATAAAATTTCTTCAATTTGCTCTATTCAGAAATTAATAGATACAATAATTTTTTTTAATTTATATTGAATTTTTCGAATTTTTTACTAATTATTATTGTAAAAATATTGAAAAATAATAAGAAGAATTCTTATATGAATTCTTAGATTTTTGGTTATACAAAAAATATTTACTTTAAACAGCAATAAAAAAAAATTGAAACTTGGGATTCTTCTAATATTTTAGTATCATGTTAAGTAATACGTGAGTATACTTCAGTAAAATTTTCAGACCTTAAAACTCAAAATTGCTAATTTTTATCAAACATTAAATAGATAAAAATGTGTATTTTAGGAAATTTTTAATGTTCTATATTTTCACGAAAAATGCATGTAACGGTTTCAAAATTTTATCACTTATAATATATTATATTGTAAACATTATCAACTATACCTATGTAAATATTCGATAAAATTTTCAAGTATCTAAGTTCAATATTACCAGAATTATCGTAAATTATTGAAATCGATTTCGTCAAAATTTCAGTTTTCGTGAAAAATGGCGTATTTTCGAAATTTTTTGGTCGTTTTCCTAAAAAAAAAATTCAAAAAAAGACCTAAATAAAATAAAAACAACTATATCCATTTTTCTACTGGAAATATAATGTTATTTGTGAAAATCGGAGCATTATTTCGGGTCGAGAAAGTGTTTACTGCAGGCATAAAAAAGAACAAACTTTATTGTAAAACCTATACATTCTTCGTTTCGAATCTAAAACAATAATTTTTTTTTTCAATATTCTATAAAACTTGTAATTTATTTAAAATTAGATATGTTAAGAAATAGATTTAGAAGGAGCTTGACTTTTTGTTGATAAAAGGCACTTAAACATTATCGCCCCGGGCGCCGAGTACTCTAGATCCGGCACTGCTATAACTAGGCTTAATTTAAGATTCAATAGCAGTTTAATAATTATCTTAAACTTCAAGAAAGTTGTTCGAGTTTAAGATTATATTTAGAATTAAATAGGTCGGTAAATAGCAGTTAAACAATGTACATTTTATTCAAATAACCTTAATTATCTAAAATTTGTCTTTTGTGTGACATCGATATAGAATAGTTATACTCATGGTCATGATAAATCATATAGTGATGGGCGCCCGTAGAAAATTTATTAGGGGGAGGCATAATAAAATTAAACGCCAAAATAAACTTAATAAAAATGTTGAAGAATTATGAATACCTGCATGCATTAATTTATAAAAAATATATACCAGCTATATATTTTAATATATATTAATTTAATAGTGATCACTTAAATTAAAAATTAATTTTATGGTATAGGTATAATTAAATTTAAATTATTTAAAATATTAAACGTATTTTAGATTCTGAGCGAAGTGAAGAATGTATTGGTTTTACAATGATGTGTCATGTGTGTCTTTTTTTTTCTTTTTTTTTTATGTCTGAACTCTGAAGACACTTTTACTACCCGAAATAATGCTCCAATTTTAACGAATAAAATATGATTCCGGCTGGAAAGTGTATGTAGTTGATACTTTATTTAGGTTATTTTTATAATTTTTCAAAATTGACCATATGCGATAGAAAAAACGACGAAAAAACTGCATTTTTAACGAAAACAGAAATTTCGACGAATATTCGATTTCAATATTTCACGAACTCTAGCAATTTTAAAGTTAGAGATTTAAAAATTTTATTGGGTGTTCACATAGGAACTATATATATAAATATATGTGATAAAATTTTGGAACCGTCACGTTAATTTTTCTACAAAATATAGGATTTCGTAAAATTGTCGTTTTTATGTATATAATGTTTGATAAATTTTAATATATGGCAATTTTGGATTTTAAAGACTGAAAATTTTACTGAAGTATACTGACATATTACTTAACAAGATATCAAAATATTAGAAAAATCATGTGTTATTTTTTTTTTTTATAGCTTTTTAAAATTGATATTTTGAATTTAACCAAAAATCTTAAAAGCCATAAGAATAATATTCTTATTATTTCTCAATACTTTTAAAAGAAAAAAAATAATAAAAAAGCCAAATATATTGATAATTTTATTGAAGCATACTGATATGTATCTTAACGTATTTCCAAAATATTAGGAAAATCTTAAGACTCAATTTTTTTTTTATAGGTGTTTAAAGTTGAAATTTCTCTAAAATCAATATTTAAAGTATTTATAATATGGATTTTTCTTATTATATTACAATATTTCACAATAATGTTAAGAGAATTGACAAAATTTGTTTAAATATTTTGATAATTTTATTGAAGCTTAAAATGCTTAAATATATTTTACTTATCTCAGTTCTAATTAATTGTTAATAATTATTACATTTACGATTTTTTTATAGCTGTATAAAGTATAAAAAAGAAGAGCTGATACTCTTGCCGCAGGGATACAGTTGTTCAAATCATAGTATTAATATTAATTATAATTTGAATGCAATGATAAACCATTGCATTTGAATTAAGTATTTTAAGCCAAGTTCTGTCAGATATGGGCATTTAGGTTACAAGTTATTTTACGAACATTTATATTTAATTTAGATAATTGAAAATTTTATAGGGTGTTTATTTATGTATTATATGTGTACCTATTTGTTTGCTACATGTGTGATATAATTTTTCGTTTTAAATATTTATTAAAAAATGTCAAAATTTTAATCAATACCTACATTATCTGACTGAACATAGCTCAGAATCGTTTTTTCGAATGTAATGGTTTATCATTGCATTCAAATTCTAATTAAATGAAACACTATGATTTTCACACCTATATCCCTGCGGCAGGAGTATCGTCTCTTCTTTTTTTAATAATAATAAATAATTGAACTATCTTATGGCATATTATTGTGTGAAAGATTATTTCACTATATAGATAATATTATAGATATACTATATTATTATTCTACTCCTTAAAATAAATTGAAGTACTTTAATATATTCTTTAGTGAATTTTAAGTTGCATACTCATTTTAGTTTTTAGTTTATTACTTTATTGACGATTAATAATATCATTGATGTAATTCAATGATAATATGTATTATATTCTCTTATCTTGTATAGCCGTATCACGTATGTATTATAATATATTAATAGTAGACTTTCAAATATTTATATTATTAAAAATAAAAATCCAAGCTGATACTATCGTGAGTTGTGAGTATAATACAACTGTTGAGAGGATATTATTACAATTTTTTTTTATTAAACATTATTGAAAAAATATTGAGAAATAATAATACAATTTCATTATAGTTTATTTTATATGGATTTTTGATTACACTAAAAATTTGAACAGTTGAGTTAAATAATATGTAGTTATGTTCCTATAATATTTTTAGATAGTAAAACTCAAATTTATAAATATTTTATTAAACGTTATAGCTTATAGCCCATAGGGGGGGAAATTGCGAATTTTAGGAATTTTCAAAATTTTATATTTATACAAAAAATTAATGTACCTAACGTTTCCAAAATTTTATCATGAATATAGAATACCCATGTAAATACCTAATATAATTTTAAAGTTACTAAATTCAATATTTTTAAATATTTGGATTCGATTTTGTTAAAATTTCAGTCTCCGTGAATATTGCTGAGTTTTTCATTTTTTGGTACCTACTACGTAGTAGCTAGTACAACTACGTAGAATTAAAATTTTAATGTTTATGTTGAATTTATTATTTAAGTATGTATTATCAAATTTATAGAAAATAATAAATAACTTCATTCAATAATTTTTATAAAATATATCGAATATCGAAATATCCAATAATTTTTTTTAAATAGTTTAAGTTAAATTGCACTACTTAAAACGCCATCTACCGATTAATAAAATTTATATAATATACATTATTGCCATTACAAACAGAAATATAAAAAAGAAGAGCTGATACTTCTGCCGTTTAGGATACAGGTATGCAAATCATAGTGTTTAATTTTAATTAGAATTTGAATGCAATGATAAACTATTGCATTCGAAAAACGATTCTGAGCGAAGTTCAGTCGGATAATGTAGGAAAATTTTGACATTTTTTATGAAATATTTAAAACTCAAAATTTTATCACACATAGGCCGTCCTCCCACTAGAGCAACGCGACGCGACGCGACGTTGACGCGACTAAAAAAAATAGTTGCCTAGCAAAAAATCGTACGATATCATTTCGTGAGTTCTGCACACTATAGACGATGTATCAGCAACTAAAATTGGTCAGTTGCAAACATGTCGTCCTCTGAAGATGACGATGCCATTGCATTATACTGGTATTATCAAAACCACAAGAAACGAAAAACGAAAAGGAGATATTGGGTACATCCATACATACAGAATAATATTAATTGTCGTATTTTTGTTGCCGCCAGTATTACCTGTTTCTTTAACTTCTTCTGCAACTTTTGACCATGCCTTTTCTGTTAAATCTTTTCTGGCGTATTCTGGTAATTTGTAATTATATAAACACGGATATTTTTCCACAGCCTCAACTAAGTTTATAGTTAACACACACTCTTTTTTCGACATAATTTTATAGTTATCTATATAATAATTATATTATAAAATACTATTGCAATGAAATAATAAAATATTATGAAATAAACACTAGTGATGTGATGATTCAAGTGATGTAGTGGCAACTATTCATCAAGCGACTGACAGCACTAGTCGCGCGCGATTAGTTGTTGTCGTGTCGCGTCGTAGTCACATCGTAATATCGCGTCAGTGGGAAGTCCCCGTTATATTTATCCGTGTTTTATAAGACAAACGATTATCACGCGATATTTATTTAAAATCGCGTCGCATCGAGTCGCCCTAGTGGGAGGACGGCCATAGAGTACATAAATGAACACCCTATAAAATTTTCAAGCCTCTAACTTCAACATTGCCCCAGATATAATCAAATATTGAAATCGAATTCGTCAAAATTACTGTTTTCGTGAAAAATGCAGTGTTTATGTCATTTTTGGGTCAATTTCGAATTTTAAAAAATTCGAAAAATGTCCTTAATAAAGTACCAACTATTATATCCACTTTCCAACCGGAAACATCAGGCGTGGATTCAGGGGGGAGCTATGGGTGCTCAAGCACCCCCTGTCGTTTGACCACCAATAAAATTAATTAATTTATTAAAATAATTATTTAATTTTCTTTTTCATAATTATTATTGTAATGTACTAATGTTAATTAAAAGTAATATTTATTAATGAATAAATGTAATGTTGAAAAACTTTTTATACATAAATTTTTAAAAAATAAGAAAGTATATCTCTACTATAATAATTTTTTTTTATCTTAGCTCTCCCTGTCAAAATTTTCTGGATCCGTGCCATACTTTTCGTGAAAATCGGTGCATTATTTCGAATCATAAAAGTGTTTTCAGACATAAAAAAAAAAAAAAAAAAAAAAAAAAAATATCACACATCATTGTAAACCAATACATTCTTTGCTTTGCTCAGAATCTAAAAAATATAGATTTTTAAATAGAAAATATTTTTTATCGTATAAATTATTTTTATTTTTTAAGTACAATATTACAATAAGTTTGATATTTTATTGTATTTTCATTATATTTATCATTATATTTTTTTTGCTACAAATATTATAATAGTAAGTAGGTACTATTAAGAATAAAATAATAATAATAAATAGAATCAAAACTATAATAATTTTTTATTTTTTTAGAATATCAAATTATTATCATCAATTTACTATTGAAAAATGAGTAAACGATTCGTTATAATAATATATTACACTTTACACTCATATGGAATAGAGACAAAATAAATTAAACGTGTAACTATAAAGGATTTAGACATCAATCATTACGTATTTTAAATTTATTATTTATTAGTGACGTCATATTTTTAGAAAGTTTGTACTTTTGTCTCTCTATTTCTTAATATAATTGATTAGTCTAGCACATACATTATTTTTAATAATTTTTAATAATTTTACACTAATATTTTAATACTTTTTTAAATTTATCCAAAACAGAACAATTATACGTAATAAAATTATAAAAATTGACCCAATTATTGAGATAAAAATTGACCACCGTTATTTGCTTCCCGAATTTAGAACAGAATTCACTATTTTTTTAATAAAATTAATTAATTAATTCAACGTTATTGAAATAAGGCATGTATACAGTATACTTAATGTTACTAACTTTAGTAGTATAAGGATAGTAGAAACTCTAGAAACCAACAAAGAAATAATTAGATTTGAACAACGTAGGTTGCAACCTTTCAAATTGAATAATATAATAAGATAATTCATTTGATTTTATCTCATATTTCATTATTATTTATTACATATTGTATTTACATATAAATATAATATAAATCAAACTTTACATGTGGGTCCTTGTATAATAACAACTAATAAATAATAATAAATAAAAACCCAAGTCCACAAAAAATTTACTTTATTTTTTAGTAATACGTATTTCGACAACAATGTTATCATCCTCAGTACTAAACAAAGACTGATCCTATCAACTAATAAATAACTAATAAGTATTTACTAATAAGGTTAAATATGAAAACAAAATATAATAATAATTGTAAATTTGTTCGTTATTTTTATAATTATAATTTAATTACTAATTAGTAATTACATTAAAAACTAGACATTTTTAATTAGATAAGATTAGATTTATAATATAGATAATAACTAATAACTAATAAGAATTATAAATATTAATTTATTTATTCATAATATCATAAATAAAATTTCAATATTATATTTAGTAAACAGAGTACGTATTATTTAATACATTATATTAGTTATTATTTATAAAGTGTAATTAAGTTGAAGTTTAAACGTATTTATAGATTATATGAATACTTCAAAATTGATACTTGTATTATAACTAGATACGTAAAAAAAAATTCAAAATACTGAAAATTCAAAAGTTGATTAGTGTAATCAGTAATCACCATAATATTACATGAGTTGTTATGCCACATTGCCACTGAGTATTAAATATATTCGTATACACTACTAATTATACTACTCATACTATCTATACTCAATGATTATGCCTACTTGTTTTCTATTTCATTTATATTATAGTTTAAGATTTAATTTCAAAATTTTGTATTCTTTAATTATCAACAATTTATAATAAATGATGTACCTATTCAATATTAAAAACAATAATTTTAGATTCTGAGCGAAGCGAACATGTATTGGTTTTATAATGATGTGTGTTTTTTTTATGTCTGAAAACACATTTACTAACTGAAATAATGCTCCAATTTTACGAATAGCATATGGTTCCGATTGGAAAGTGGATGTAGTATGGTACTTTATTTAGGTCATTTTTTGAATTTTTCAAAATTGACCCTATGCGGTAGAAAAAATGACAAAAAAACGGCATTTTTCTCGAAAACTGAAATTTCGACAAATTTGATTTCAATATTTGACGATAACTCGGGCAATTTTGAAGTTAGAGACTTGAAAATTTTATAGGGTGTTAATTTATGTACATATGTGTATCTTTATGGTTCTTATATGTGTGATAAAATATTGCGTTTTAAATATTTCATAAAAAATTAATTCCTACATTATCTGACTGAACTTCGCACAAAATCGTTTTTCGAATGCAATGGTTTATCATTGCATTCAAATTCTAATTAAAATTAAACACTATGATTTTCACACCTATATCCCTGCGGCAGGAGTATCAACAACTCGTCTTTTCATTTTTATTGACAAATGTATGTCGGTCGGTCGTATTTTAATATTAACGGAGGCAGCATATATGTTTTAAATAGGTAACTTAACCTTATCGTGATTCAATTTACAATTTATTATAAGTATAACTATTATAATAACACAATAGTATATCATTATTAATGTTATTTAATATTTTGGCACGGATTTTGCGTTTTGTAATAGGATATGAATATTGTGTGTGGAATAGTAATTTTGTGCGTCTCTAGGCCAAACGAATAGTATAAAACGGTTCCTCTGACCAGTGGTTAGTATCAGTCATTCGTCTGTCTTCACAGCCATATACATCAAACACTCAAATCAACTAAATCCAATCAAAACCACCATGCAATTCCAAGTAAGTTTGATTGTTTTGAGAACAATATTTTTAATGAATTGTAATAATTAATTCATTAACTAAACCATTGATATGATATAGTGGTTACGTTTAATTATGATATTTTTAACATTATAGTAAAATATTAATTTGAAAACAAATCAATAATTTCTGAATTCAATACATTTTCTTAATTAACAATATAAATCAATATTCGTTTTAAAAATCTTCTATGTCTATATAAATAGAACATGTCTACTTTGTTTTTGTAGGTATCTTTCGCACTATTCGCTATGATAGTCGTGTGCTTTGCCACCGCCGAAGAAGCAAAATCGCCATCAGCTCAATCCGCCAACGATCGAAGCAAAAGGGGATACGTTATCCCAACAGTCACTTCTCCTTACGTAGCAGCACCTTATGCCGCTGCCCCTTACGTAGCATCACCTTACGTGGCTGCCCCTTACGTAGCAGCACCTTACGCAGCAGCACCATACGCAGCCGCCCCTTACGCAGTTGCCTCTCCATATGCAGCCCCATATGTCTCGTCGTACACTAGCTACCCATACGTTGCCAAGACTTTGGCTTCTCCATACACGGCTTACTATCCGTGAACGACCATTTGACTTTCGCAAGAAAAAATAACTTTGAAGTTACCACGCTTATATTTTAAATATTTATAATAGTTTAACCATAATTAAAATACCTACATGTATTATTATGTATATTCAAATGTAAGATTTGTTGAAATATTAATATAAATTGAATTTTTCATATAATTCTTTGTTTTACTTAATTAGTTAAACAAGACTCAAGTATTAAAATATCATAGGCAATACAAATTATTAGCTGAGACAAAAAAAACATAATGTTAAGTAACATGGTTTATTTTATAAGTACTAAAAAGTGATTAAATATTAATAATTTTATGCTATTTAAAAAAGCAAGTCAATAGTTAATCAAACCGTAATATGTTTAATAACTTATAATATGCATATTATAGTTGCATGATTCGAACGTACGAGATATAATATAATAAGTATAATACAATATAATAATATTAATACAATATATTATATATGACGGCGTATTGAATAGGCAATATTGGCTGAATTGCCACAAAATTCAACGACGTAACATTGACAAATTTGATTTTCTGTTTTAAATTTAAGATGATAATATAGCTACTCTATGTAATATAGTATCATTAGTATCAATACTATCAATATTATTGTGGCGTATAGTATTAAATTTGAAAATTGCACTTACTTATTAGATAATTAATACCTCGATTAATACCTAGTAATGAAATCATGAAAAATATCAGGTAACATTCTAACTTGATCAAATGACCGGAATGTTTTTTATTCGGCATTTCGACGTACCTTTGATTTAATACGTACATCCTAAGTATTTTTACAGTTGAGTTGTATGACATAATATTATGATTATTTATAAATTATAAATATAACTTATCACAACATATATAAAATAATTATAATAATGAATATAATTATGTCTGTGTTATTGAAATGTATCGTAATATAATATACAAATTAATATATAAATAATTAGGCAAATCACTATACCATAGCGTGAGCAGTGGATATTGTAATATTGTATATTGCATTACTTTTTACCTATGCAAAGTAACAGTCACCTATTATACTTATCTGAATATCTGATATCTGAATATGAAAAATTATTTTTTTAATTAATGTTTGGTATGATATTAAATTATAATTAAATATGTTTATGTTATTATAATAGTAATATTATTATTTTACATTAATGTATTAATTTATAATATACGCATAATTTTAAATAAATATTGCATAATTTTTTTATTATTAAAAATATTCGTATTACCTATTTATTTAATTATGAAAATATACCATCTATATAAATATATACAATAAGAATATTTGATAGATGTGTATGGTTAGTTGATTGTACAAGACATAATATAAGAGGCTTGATCACAGTTTCATTTTATCTGTGGTTTGATTAACGTTAAAAATCAGTTTTTGTTTATATGTTGAAAAAATTTAAAAATACTTACACGTTACGTCTTACGAAATACGAATCACGACACTATGACAGTATGACAATATGACACCGTCCTTTTTTTTAAAAAAAAAAAATAAATAATTACAAATCAATAATATTATCTTTTAATAAACAAGTAATTATAACATTTTATACCTAACTATTTATTGAAAATTTTTTTCTTTAATGAAACATTAATATTAAGATATCATATACACTTATATCAAAATATTTTTAAATTTCTAACATTTGGAATGTATTACTATTTATTAAAGATTAAACAAATAATTGTCAATCAGCTATTTGTCAATTTAAAATAATTACGCACAACAAAAATGTACTTATTTATTTCCCATCATATTATAACCATAAGGTTACCTATTACAGTTTACAACTATAGTAGGTACCACTTAAATTTAATGATTTCAAAGTTATAGCACGAATGTAAAAATGTATAAATAGAATATAAGACTATGACCATGTTTAAAGTTTAACCATGAAGATTACGATTTGAAGATTTAAACCATAGAGATTAGAGATAGACCTATTAACAAATTAAACAATTTATTAATAGGTTTATGCACGATGTAGACAAAAAATGTCAATAAAATGACAAAAAATGTCTACATCGTAGGTCTATGATTTAAACTTGATAGGTATCACGCTATCACGGTCTAAGATATATCTTATCTTATATTTATCATCATAATTTATCAGTGCGCATTATATTGTGATACGGATTATCGTTATCCTTATCATTCACATAATCTATTCAGATTAGAATTAAAAACATTAAACATTAAATAATAATATTATGTCAAATCAAACTTTAAATTCAATTGCTCAATAATTCAAAAATTAAAATGAAACATGTGAGAATATGCCATAGTGTTATATGCTTTAATAAGTAGTAAATGTAATCATGAAATTCAAATATTTTGCGAAATATAATAGTGTACATCTTGACCATGACTACACAATATAATAATAATATTATGTTTCGACTTCACTACGTATTTTATTATTTAATGCGAAAGTCATACGCATCATCACGCCGAAGAAACAGATAAGGAGCATCTAGCATTATAAATCACTGCGCAACGCCACTACAACGATGTTAATGTTTTACGATTCATATTATTCACACCGTGAACCTACTATGAAATATTTTTACATTGTATTTTGAAAGAGAATACAAGAATAAAGTAAATTGGTAGCTAATTTATTCATTGTTAATTCAATTAGTCATTCTTCTTACTTATTTATACTATTCCCATGTTGTACCTATATGGTTGCATTTATATTTGGGAATTGTACACAAATATTTTTTTTAGCTATTAACTCGTTTTGTTTCTGCAGTACAGATCAATCATGTATTTGGATACAGACGATTTAGTGACATCCAGTATAATTGCTTTTATAATTGCCATCATAGTATTTGTCCTCAGTATTAAAATGTTTAGATTTTTATTTCCGGATGGCAATGTAGAAAATAAAGGTTTATCATCACACGTTTGGACCGAAAAGCCCACATATATATTCAGTGTAAGTACTCGTCAATGTATATAATTTAATTAAAAAAAAAAAAGATCACTATAATTTGCTCTTCGCATATAGGATCCAAATGCTTGTGTAGTGTGTGAAACACTTACTCATAGTTCTAGAGTACGTTACTGTGATTATTGTGGAATTTTTGTTGACTTGGATTGTATTAAAAAAGCTAACAAAAGAATATGTTGTAAAATTTTGAGTACTAATAGACCATCAAAAACTTTTACACACCACTGGAACAAGTGTAATTAAATTAAACAAGCATCATAATTATTGTTAAGGTATATTGTTTTTTATAGCTCTATCAGCTGATGTTATATGTTGTGTTTGTTCTTTGGACGATGAAACAGAAAATAATCTTGGACATTTTATTCAATGTATATGGTGTCAACAAATTTTACATGAAAATTGCATTACTAGATTTGAACAAGTAAATATTTAGTTACTGTATATTTTATAATATTTATGTTTAATAATTATTATATCGATGGTTAGAAGATAAAAAGGTAATTTTTCAAAATCAGTTTTTTTAAAAGTAACATAATTACACATTGAATAATCCTATTTAATCATTGAGATTATAAATTTACAATGAATAATCAATGTTTTAATTTATGTTTAAAAACAGAAATTACATTCCGAAAATCATAGTAAGTGTAAGGGCCATGATTAACAGTATAGTCTCATAGAGTATTTTTTGGATATAAGTGTTATGCATTGAACTATAAGACAACTGGAATTGCCAATTTTAGGCATTAAGGTTTGAAAATTTTATTGAAGTATACTCACATTACTTAACATGATATCAAAATATTAGGAAAATCCCATGTCTCAATTTTTTTTTTATAGCTGTTTAAAGTTGATATTTTTAGTTCAAATGAAAATCGTAGAATCCATACTAGTATTCTTATTATTTCTCAATACTTTTACAATAAAAATTAATAGAAAAGCCAAAAAATTTTTGAAAATTTTATTGAATTACACTGATTATATTATATCTTAACGTATTTTGATAATATTAGGAAAATCTCAAGACTCAATTTTTCTTTTAAATGTGTTTAAAGTTTAAATTTCAGTAAAATCAATATTTATTAAAAAGTATTTTTCTTATTATATTACAATATTTTACAATGATGTTAAAAAAAATTGACAAAATTTTTTTAAAAAATTTATTGAAGCTTAAATACATTTTACTTAACTCAGATCTAATTAATTGTGAATTATTCTTTAAAAAAATAAGAATTTTATTATTTACATTAAAAAAGACTTAACTAATAATATATATTTATATCCTTATTAAAAAATAGAAATAAAAATTAATAATTGTAGACTGAAGTATATACACAAATGAGTAGTTCAGTATAAAATCCTATTTAAATTGATACACAATTTATAAATATAGTGAAAGCAACACCTAAACTATTCAATATCTCTCTATAACAGGCATGTTCGATTTAGTTAACATTAGTCTTATGGACAGTAAGCATTTCAGTTACTATATAGTTCATGGTGCTATATAGGAAAAAATTAGGTTGTAAGAGCCATTTATATTTTAATTGGTTATAATTATAAACATTTATATAATGAAAATACCTTACAACTTATAATATTTTATAAGAAGTCTTAAAACATTTATTGTATTATAATTTTTAAATTGTAACAATTAATTTTAAGAATTAACAATTTTTTGTTCTCCTGTTGACATTTAGTTCCCCTTTGTATTTTACCATCGATATGTGTGTATGTGTATTTCTATAACTTACTTTTTTTATAAAATATATTAAGAAGTTTGTAATTAAACAATTAAAATTAAATACCTTTAAAAAATGTTGTTACATGAATATTATATCAGTATTTTTAATGTTACTAATAATTAATATTTTTATTTCAGAAATGTGATTTTGGAATTTATCGTAAATACATTATACCACCATTTTGTATAAAAACAAGTAATAGATTTAAAAACATATCAAAGCAAACCATTGAAAAAATTATTCATCCTGGTTGGAATAATTGGACACCATTAATTATATTTGGTAATTTATATTTAATAAGTTATAAATGTATTAATTACAATTTTTTTATTTATTTTTTAATATACATATATATAGCAAACAAGAAGTCTGGTAATAATGATGGAGCTTTAATAATTTCACGTTTTCGGAGATTATTAAATCCTTTACAAGTATATGATGTTATTGATTGTCCTCCTGAGAAAGCTTTAGCTTGGCTAAAAATCACACAGTTGGAATGCATTTATATCTTAGTTGCTGGTGGTGATGGTACGGTAGCTGGTGTTTTAAATAGCATTCATAATTTACAGCTAAAAGTATTACACAGTTTATCAATTTTTATATAGACTTTATTTAAAATTTACTTTTGTATGATCATTTTTAGGTTGATCCTGCTGTAGGTATCATACCTCTTGGTACAGGCAATGATTTATCTAGAATATTAGGATGGGGAACTTCCTATTCAGACTCAGATTGTTCTGGTATAATTGATTCTCTTGTCAATGTTTCAATTGTTAAATTAGACAGGTTATTTCAATTTGTATTATTTATTTATTCACAAAATATAAATACATTTTAATTACTTTTACTAGATGGAAAGTGAATATTTCATCAAATGTATTAAAGAAAATAAGAGTAGTGAATACAATCACAATGTACAATTATTTAGGTATTGGTTTAGATGCACAAATAACATTGGACTTTCATCGTACTAGAAAATCACCATTGTACTTATTCAATAGTACATTGTTTAATAAGATGATATATGTTGGGTGTGGTACTCAACAATTTTTAGAACATCAGTGTAAGGGTTTACCTGATATGATTGAATTATATATGGATAACAAAAAAATAGTATTACCAGATATTGAATCTATTGTAATAGTCAATATTGAATCTTGGGGAGCTGGAGTTGATTTGTGGCAATTAGGAGCTAATGATGGTAATGATTTTCATTCACAGTTTATTGATGATGGATTATTAGAAGTTCTTGGAATACGATCTTCCATGCATATTGCACAACTGAAAATGGGAATTGCTGAACCCATTAGAATTGGTCAATCATCTATTATTAAAGTAATTAATTTCATTAATAATATTAAAATGAAATATTTATGAAATTTAAATCTTAATCATTCATTTACAAAAATAATTTATTAATAGGTCAAGTTATTGCAAAAGTTACCTGTTCAGATAGATGGTGAACCTTGGCTTCAGCCTAAATGTGAAATTATAATTCAACGATCTAATCAAGCTACTGTTTTAAAGTTATCAAATATAATTTAATTAAGTAAATTAATATATAACTTATACCGCCCATTAATTTATGCATAGATATTTAATGTATAAATATTTAAGTCATTAGTTAATTACAATAACTTATTAAGATTTGTGATGTTTTGGACGTCACGTACTTACTCAGGTAAAGATTTACATTATAGATTTTTAATTATGTATTATTTAATGAAATAATTTAGTGGTGTAAGAATTAAAACAATTAAAGGACTTCATCTTTTAACTCTCCCATATAATAATTTATATTATCTGTTATAAGATCAAAACTTGATTACTAACTTATTTTCTTATTTTATAAGATTAAATCTCTATGAATTAAAAAAGGATAAAATATACATATATATATATATATATATATATATATATTATATAAAAGATAATTTTTGAATTTGTATACTATTGTAACACAACTAGGCATTGATAATTTTTTTTTAATTAAAATAAAATAGTTGGCTATTCGAAAAGAACAATATAAAACTTAGTAAGATATACAAAAGGAGCAATATAAAACATAATTTGTTTATTGTTATTTTTAAAATTGCCTATGAAATAATATGTAATCGGTACTTATCATAAAAATTTTAGCAAACTTAATGAAAAACTATTGTTGTATGACTCCTTCTCTTTATCATATGACCCTATTATAAACTAATAAGTCATAAATTAATAATAATACAACAGTAAACAGATATGAAAAATGTGAAAAAACAGGCATTTCTCAATTATTGTTCATTGAATTTCCAAATTTGTGTAATATATATCAGTGGCACAACCAGGATTTGTTAAAGAGGGGAGAGGGTCCAACTATGGAAATTGTTTTCATATTATATACTAAATATAAAAATTAAAAATATCAAATAAGATAATTCTAATAAACATTTATTTACAATATATGATACGCAGCCATAGCATGACAAGCATTTACAAGTTCTGTAAATGATAAAATAATATTGATAAATTATATGATAATATTTAGAAAATATTTATTAAGATATCTATAAAAATTATTTATTTCAACATTTATACGGTCCAAGGTAGAGATTTGGGCCTCAAATTCACCCCTTGGTTGTGACTCTGATATATACTACTTTAAATAAAATTATAAAAACATAATTTTCATAATAGTAAAATAAATTTTAAATACTAATATATGTTTTTTGACGCTTTTTCTTAATGATAAATAATGCATTAAACTGACACAAAATCAGAAATAACCCACTATTAATTGTTATTAGAAGTTTAGAGATGAAGAAAATTCTTTATAATTCAAGCTTATGAGTCTAGTGGGCATTCATTTAATATGTATCATACAAATCAATGGTAATTAAATATTTGTGGTCAAATTTGTACAATTCAATAACCAATGAAATAGGTTTTATCTACCTTTTTAATGTATTTTTAACATTTTAGGTACTCTGTCACTCTTCCGAGAAGGTGTACCATAAATAGAAAGTTATTTATGATTTTCCGAAATGAACATATGTGAAAATAACTCTTGATTTCAACTTATAATCTAATAATAGGCATTACTTATTTATCCAAACTAATTTCCATCAAAATTATAAAATTAAAAATGTTGCTGTAAATCATGCACCTAATCTATCTTGGGTAATGTTAGGGTTGATGGGTTTTATCTTTAATTTATCTCTATATAACATGAGTATGTTCAGAATCTCAATAATTTTAATTTATACACTTTTTTATTTTGTATATATTTCTTTAATTCTTTTACATTCCTCTTTAAATTAACTTAACATCATTCATTCTCAATATATAAGAATATTTTGAAAATTTAAATATTGTATTATTTATACTTTATTTATTAATAAAAACAAATTACTTTATATTTAAAATATAAATTTATACTATATATAACATATATAAAAAAAAAAGTAATATAGTTTTATTAACATAATATTAAATGACACTTTTCTGCATGGCCTAAGTAA
This sequence comes from Tetraneura akinire, assembly GCA_021307375.1. Lineage (NCBI taxonomy): Eukaryota > Metazoa > Arthropoda > Insecta > Hemiptera > Aphididae > Tetraneura > Tetraneura akinire. The sequence continues at coordinate 16,622,777 of JAIUCT010000001.1, forward strand.
TATTAATTATGGTATTCCTTTATTATGTGACTTACCAAGCAAAAATCAAGTTTAGTTTGTGACCTATCTAAACGATTACCTTATATTACTATTGATGTACATAAAGTGTATTGTCAAACATAAAATAATTTTATGTCATTTTTTTTACAAATTTTTTGCTGATTTTGAATGAAATCCATATTCTATAATAATAAAATTTAATTAATATATAATTTATTTAATTTTTAATTTGTCTATTTTAAAATTAATTGTCGATTTGGTAGGTCACGGTTATTCGGTGATGGTAGGTCACGCGTCCGGTATGTCACATATTAAACAAATACCTTAATTATTTATTTTAATTATACAAACCATAATATATAAAATTAATAAATTGAATAAAAATTACTGACTGAATATTACTACCTGAACTTTTGTATACGACTAGTTTTATTAATTATTTTACAAATTATTTAAAATACTAATATGTAATACTTAACATTTTTGTTTAGTTTAAATAATTTTCAACATTACATAACTACACCATAAATTGTATTCTTAATATATCAAATTCCTATGTTTAACATATAAAACAACAATTATTAAATTATGTTGTTTTAATGAAAATGTACTTTAGTACCAAATGGAAAAAAAAAGTTGAGATACTGTAATTTTATTATTTATTTCTATGAATTGTTATGCACTAAATGTTTACTTTTGTTTATCTGTGATTGAGATTTTTTGTTATTTGTTAATTTTTATTAAATAAATAAATTGTGTGTTGTTGGTAACTATTTATTTACAATTTAATTATTTTACATAAATAGGTATACATATTTTTATAATTATATTTATACAAAATATTCTTTTTATAATATAGTTCCTGAATTTAATGTTAACATTAAACCATTGTCCGTCAATTTATATAAATAAGATACATCATCTATTTTGTATATAGTTTCATGTGATGTAATTCGCATTGTACCAGTAGCCGTGTTAGAAAAGCCTGTAATTAATGGGGCAAATGCCACTCTGATATCAGCTAAATGTGATGATATAGACGCTAGCCTTTTGGACAAATTGTCAGATTTGTGTTTCCAACAACCGAATACTAGGAATAGGCGTTCTTGACATTTGGAAAATGTTAAAAATCGAATGATATCCTCAAATTTTTGACCCAAAAATAATAATATACTGATGTCATCTATAATCATATAAATGGGATCATTCGGGTATTGGTCCATCATCTGCTGCACGTGTTCGATAAGACCACTAATGGTAGTTTCGGATTCAATGAACTTGAACCTCTGTTTATTGGACATGGATAACAAGTTGTAATGTAATTTCATACCTAAATTTTGATAATGGCCGTACGTGTCTCGAACACCAACCATACACACTGGACTAGCGGTCTTGTTGAATACGTACCATAAATAAAACGACAGGATCACATCGCCCTTGCTGGTATCTGTTTCTTCGACGCACACCATCTGTCTAGAAGACAATTCGGGCTTGAGAATTAACATCAATTGTTCTAGAACATTGACGTTAGACATGTTGGACGCTAGAGAAACGTGTACGTGTACGATGACTAAATTGTCTAAATCTCAATTAAATATTTATTGTTTTTGAGTTTTTCCTGGTTTTCCGCCAACACGGACACGGTATTCATTATCATGTCACGGATTTAAATATCTGTGAACCATATTCGAATTTTAAATTACTCTGTGGATATTTCCATGATAAACTCCTTATCAAAAAAATATTGATAACAATTGATTAACATTAAATCACAGAACAACCAGAAGGACCACGGTCACGATGTAGAGAAGATAAGGTGATTCCACTCGACCTCTTATCAGTAAAAATTGCGGGTCTATTTTTTTAGGCATTTTGGTAGTTCAAATTCGCTATCCAGGAGGTGCCACCATTCGCCCGGAGGCCTATATTTCTATACTGAAGATATGTCACGATGAACGTTTTTAATTATTTTTTAAATTAATTATTCTTTATTTGTAATTTTTATTATTAGTATAATTTTATTAAGTAATAAGTAATTATTGTATTAATTTTTAAATTATGTAAAATGTGTTTTTTAACGGTATTTAAGTAAATATTAGCACTTGTACATGGCTATCATAATTAAGTATATTAAATTTATTCTGAAATCTGAACTACTCTTTGTCCAAGATAATTATTGACTTCTCTACATCGTGACCACGGTCATAGAATAATAGGACTGGCAACTGTCCATGCAGGCCTATGCAACTTCAATGTTAACACATACAAATGAATTGTGCCGATTTCACGGCTTTAAATCAGGTTTGGCTTTTTGCTGCGCTCTAGTAGCATATAATAATATTATTAATACGCTTAAATATAACAAGAGTGTCAAGAGTCAAGACAATAGAGGTAGAGGTATAATATGTTATAATCTTATATTCGTGAATTTCCATTTTAGATTTAGAATAATTACTATTTACAATTTTACAAATGATTTAGATGATAGTTTTACTATTTTAGATATAATGTGATTGTGTCGCTTGTGATATTGTAAATATTATTAATTATGTTATGTAGTACAAATACTAATTACTGTAATACTTATAATATAAGTATTTGTATATAATATAAAATATTTAAAATAAAATGGAAAATTTTAATATAAATTAATACAAAATCACAATAAAATGTAACAAATTGTTATTTATCAACCACGATAAAACAATGTTTTATTAATTAGTCGTACAAATATGGAAATAACAATATGTAAGTATTGTTAATATATACACAATAGATAGATTTTATTCTAAGACCATTGACCATGTCTTTATAATTATAATAATTAACAATTATTAATATTGAATATTTTTTCATTATCTACGACCGTGGCTCAACCTATGAGTAAAGTCTAATTTAGATAGCTAATATTAAATGTTAGTAGAGTGCAGCACTGCGCCAAACCCTAATTTTTGTTGTAAAATCGGCCACTGTATACATGGACACACGGTCTTAAGCGGCCCATAGACGTACAATATTATTGAGCAATATGGAATGTACAATATATTGTAAGCTGCCGCCTATAGATGTACAATATTATTGCACAACCATGGAGTTTGTACAATTAATTTGAGCCGTGTAGAGGTAATATTGACGGTTGTACAATATATTGTGCAAACGGCGTATAGACGTTCAATATGCGTGGCAATATATTGTTAGGTTAGTAACTAGTAAGGTACTTGTCAATATTTCGTGTACCTA
>JAIUCT010000001.1:16641016-16699963 GCA_021307375.1 Tetraneura akinire
AATAGATGACTTTTTTTTATATAAGTTTATATACTCAATATAACAATGTGTTTATAATATATATTATTTACACTTCAGAATTTTGGATTTAATTGTTGCCTCCAGAGAAGTCTGGAAATTGTCAGTTCATTTTATCAATTCACCCCTTCATTTGTTTTGTCAACATATCATCATCGTACAGCACAAATTGCAATGATAGGATACACTAAACCTAAAAATATGTATGTGTATATATATGTTACATACAAATTCCGAATTTGTACATTTCCCGAAGTGTACATATTTGTTGTACATTTTGCAAATTGTACACGAATTGTTGTACAAATTGTGAAGTGTATATTATTTTTGTTGTATAAAGTAGATACTTCAAAATAACTAATATATTATAATAGGTATTCCAAAAATAAATACCTAAGTCAAAAAAAAAAAAAAAAAAAAAAATTAGTTTACATATTATATATTATTATAAATTAAATATCAGACTATTTAACTTTTTTAACTATACTTTTATTTAATACATTTGTATTTTACAATTATTATTATCTTTTTTACCATAACTATATTATTATTTTAACTATAAATTGATGTATAATAGCACAGAATAGATTAAATCTATAGATTATTATTATATCTATAGATTTAATCTATTCTGTGATAATAGTATATTATACATTTATACCTCTGATATTTGTATTAACTGGGCGAATAGTAACAGTAAAAATCAGTGATGTACATTTAAGAAACTCATAAAAAAATTTTTTCCCCTTTCGGTGATGACACTGAACTAAAGGAGGTTTTACTTTTTTTCCATTTTTGTTAATTACATGGGCAGCATAGGAAAAAAAAGAGTCGGCCATCTGGTTTTATGTTATCTGTGTTTAAATAGTGAGCTTTGATTGGCTCTAATTCAAATGAGATATGTTATCAAAATCTAAGGATGTGATAATATATTTTCTATGTTACTAGTTTACTACTACTACTTACTTTTACTAAATAATAATTAATTTCTTTAAATTAAGTTCTTTTCAAGTGGAAAGGACGCTCGCTACGCCTACCGGCTTCGCTCACTTCCTCAAGCGCCGCTTTGCGGCACTCCTCGTGGGGATGGGGCTACGCCCCAAGGGACTAAAGCATACCTACCTAATACCTACCCCATTGAACGGATACTGGTGCGGACAGGCAGTGGTTTCGTGTGACCTAAAACCTCGCTTCACTCGACCTTTAGATATTTACTCCATGATTGGTACCCATTATATGAATAATATATATGGGTATAAATAATCAAAATTTATTTAATAAAGTAGGAAAAATGGGCACAAAAAATTGTAATGTTTGAAAAACGTGCAAAAAAGTTTATTGATATTGCCAAGTTTGAACACTTGAAGTTATTGACTTGAGTTATTGAGTGGCGCATTAAACCACTAGGCAATAACGCTAGCTGATCAAACCACAGATTATATGAAACCAGATTGTGCACTCGACGTTTATTCAAAAAAAGATCGTTTCGATAGTTTATACTCTCGTGCCCTCAAATTGGTGTTACCACATATTGAAACCAAAATTCTCTTTTATTTAATTACCGTTAATACTTCCTATTTTTTTTTTTTTTCAAGTAATATAATTCTAAATATTTTATTTTATAGTTTATACTTATTAGTTATTAGTAATTAGGTACTTTATATTAATCATATTTTGTTTTTAATGTATATAGTTCACATAAAAAATTTTTGTACTTACCATTGTATTAATTACTTTATTATGATTTATGAATTATGTTATTAAACAATTACAATATTTTATTTATTTAATATTAAAAGTGTTTAAAAAACAATTAAAACAAGTCATTTTTTTATTGATGTTATTATTTTTTGATTTATGTTTGTTAAAAATCTCGATTCACAAAACAGGAATTATACAAATAAATAATACAAAATTACAAATATAATATAATAAAAATAACCAATAACCATAAATGTCCATAATATTCCTATTACTGATGGTTTGTGTGGAAACTTTCAAATATATTGTAAATGAAGCGTATAATTATTTTTCATTATTGTAAATGGATACGCCACTTAGAGGGCACCCAATCAGAGCATCTTATTCACGATTGTATTGTTCTTGGCCCGTATGCACAATCTGGTTTCATATAATCTGTGATCAAACGTTAATAAAATAGATTATTTAATCTAATTTTATTAGTGAATTTTAAATCGTATTTTTGAATTGACCAATGAGAATTGTTTATTTCCCGCGTAGTGCCGAGGCAATGTACGTTTTGCTTATATGCGTCCCGCCACAAGCGTATGTTCCATTGATGATAAAGTTGAAAATAGAGACGAAGAGATAACGGTAAGATAATTTATTATTAAATGTTTTCTCATATGTTATACCTTTTACATTTATAATCTAAAAATAAAAATAAAAATAAAGTAATAAAATAAATATAAGTACATTTCTTTTACTTTCTATTATTACACACATAAAAATATTTTTCTCTCACCAATTTTGCATCTTCACTTGCGTGAGTAGGAGTTTTCTTTAAAGAACCTAGTGATTTAGTAGATAGTAATTAAGTGTTCTTTCATATTTTCATAACCATTAGGTAATTATTTCTCCAGTTTCTAAATTTTCTTCGACAAGAATACTTCTTGAGCAATATAGCTGCTGATTTTTTTCAATTAGTGTAGGTAACAACAAGCCAATGTAATTTTTACTGCTTTTTCGGGCAAAGATATTGTTCTTTGAAACACTCCAAATTTAGATGCTTGGATTCCAAAAGCGTTTTCGACAACACGCCGAGCTCAGGATAATCGATAATTAAAAACTCGTCGATGGTTTGTCAACTGTCAATTCATGTTGTTTTCGTTAAATTAGATTTTAATGAAAATGCCTCATCACCTACAAATACATATGGATGTGTTTCACTAGTGTAGTAGTGTTTGGTAAACATGACGGTAGTGGAATATTAAGCTTATTCTTTTCAAACTTTTCCCAAAATTGTATATAGTAAAGTACGCCTCCATCTGTTATTCTACCATTTGCTCCAACGTCAACCATAGTGAATTGATAATTCGCATTAACTATCGCCATCAGGACAATACTAAATCAAACGTACCTTAATAATATTAAAAACATAATTAATAATTATTAATATTAAAAACATAATTAATAATTATTAATATTAAAAACATAATTAATAATTATTAATATTAAAAATATAATTAATAATTATTAATATTAAAAACATAATTAATAATTATTATAATTAATTACCTTTATTATAATTTATACCTTTATGATTATAGTACATTGTACATAGAACCCGAGTTGGGAGGTTTTTTTATGTTCACGTATTTGCCATTTATGGCTCCTAAACAATTACCGAAATTCCATTTGGAATTAAAATCACTCGCAATAATTTTCCATGCTTCAGGATTCTGCGGAAGCTATAAAAAATTACTAATTAATATAAATTGACTAATCGTTATATAGTTTCATGATAAATAAAAAAATTAACAACCTAATAAAATAGTTTTATTTTTTCTTATTTCGATAAAGTTATTTACATTTCTTAAAATTAAAACGTTTAAAATTATCATATAAATAAATTTATTAGTAAAACATTAAAAAAATGTTTTTTATATAATTCTTCGATTTATATTTAAGGTACCAAACAATGAATCTAGTGAAGCAATTCAATCAACAGAAAATGTAGTTCCTACTTTTATTCAGCCGCCATCAAAGAAATTTAAATCCATAATCAGTCAACAAAATGAATTACCTACTTTCACTTGCTTGTAATTATTTATTAAATGAAGAAAATAGACAAGATTCAGACTTAGACCAGGCCAAAGTTTGGGCAAATACTTTTAAAACCCTGGCTCCTGATCAAAAATTATTTGCTCAGAAAGCGATCAACGATATTTTGTTTGAGGCACAGCTTGGAACTTTGCACAGAAACTCAGTCAAAATAAATGAAGAAGACTGCACTCGTTCATCTCCAATGACAGCAAATAGTTGGAACGAATCTTCAATTGGTACATCACAATCATAGGACTATGTTTTGACAAAAACAATAGCAAATGGAATCAAAGTGACGATTAATATTAATACTATACTCGTATTGTGACTTAATTTAATAACACTGATTGTTCAAATAAATTATAAAGACTGTAGATTAATATTGTATATGTATTTGTATATGTGTCTCACATAAAAATATAAAACTCTTTAAATTTAAAAGTAAAATAATGTTTTATATACCTGAATAAAATCCTTGAGTACAACAACTATTGCTTCACATGTTTCAATTATTATAATCATGCTTATTGTTGTTGGTGATATAATGGAAGAAAATTTAAAATCTTCAAATGAACGTCCAGTCGCCAAATATCTCAAAGTAACGGCAAGCATTTCGTTTGCCGGGATACTGTCTCTCATATTCGTATCCATATTTTTTTGTTTATGGTCTTAAGTCTTAACATTTTTAAAAGTTTATTATAAACAACATCGCTCATATGGAAATAATTCTGATAATCCTTTGGATCACATAATTTGATTTCATTTAATATATGTGAGTGTAGTCTCTTCGTTTGGAAATCCATTCCTTTATCCATCGTTTACGTTTACGCTTTTTTCGGTTACAGAAAGAACAATTATAATTGCCACACACGCCTTTTTCTTATCCATTTTTATTAACTATATAATATATACTTATTTATATACTTATATATACCTATACTACTATTATATTATTATAATTTAAAAATATTTATACTATTATTAATTAATTTAACAGTATCAGTAACATTTAAATAAAAGTATCCAGTGGCGTAGCCTGGGCGTATGCTGTGTATGCACAGCAACACTTCAAAATCAGTCATGACTCATGGTATTAGGCATTTATTATCTTATTTCTTGTACATTAGAAATAATTTTTTTCAATATTATTATAAAACTTATAGGTATGGTACAAATTACGATGATAGATTACGATTATAGATTTTATTTGATATTGTTTGGAATTCTATAATATAGAGGCTAGTTATTAAAAGTTATTACTACGCCATAACCGTGTAGCATTACTAAACCTATAATAATTATTTATAAATTTGTGTATTGTCCAATTGTATACGCTGTTATGGCACAGTATGCATGTTGTCGTTCGCATACTCGTATTCAGTGAGAAAATAATATTATATCGATAATACGACAAAACAAGTTTTTATTATCTATATTCTATGTACATTCGTTGCGTTAGTGGTTAGTCACTCGTGTATGCTGGTATAATATTGCATAGGTACGCTGTTAGTCGCCATGCTTTTATAACGCGCTGGACGCTGATGAGTTATATTACGTTTATATTATATTGATTAAATTAAAATTTTGATTTTTCAAACTATATAATAAATTATTAATATATAATATAAATTATATATAAATAATAATATAATAATTATATATATTATAATATACGAGCATAAATTATTTATCTATTATGATGGATACGGTTTGTGATTGTACATTTGAAAAATTATTGTTAAAACCTTTCGGTTCTCTTAATTTCGATAATAAAAAACGTATCATTGAGGTAGGAAAACCAACACCCAAATTACCTTATTTAATGACAAAATCTAAAAAACTATATTTGAACATTTAAATATGAATATTATAGTACTTATAAGTGGATATCGGGTTGTAAAAAAAACGAATAAACTATATTGTTGACCTTACATTATTTTTTCCCGCGAAGAAAATATTTGGACTAAACATGGTTTCAATGATCTTAATAACTTTAATCAAATAAAACCCGTCATGAATCCAATAAAACTCTATTCTGTCTTTTTTATTTTATTTTTTATTAATGATATTACTAGGTATATAGTTGCAATAATTAAAAGGTGACCTATTTTTAATTTATATGACGGGTTATTTAATTATTCTAAAATATTACAATTTAAATGACGTATTTTTTTACAAATAATTGTAGTGTAATATTAATAAGTTCGATTTAAAATTTAATTTCTAAAAATGGAAAGGGTGCGTCGCGTCGTGCGTGGCAATAAAGCTCTTCCCCCACAACCTGATAAATAGTATTACATATTTTTAACACATACACTTTTATGAAACCCACGCTACGCCACTGAAAGTATCATAGATCAATAGACACAACAAACGATCTGAAATTCTGAACTACTATGAAGGTAAAAAAATACTGAGTAGTGAGTACTGACTGTAATTTATACTGATCGTTTGAGGTCTACACTGTCAGTAACGTAAATACTGTAAATAATTATACTGTCAGTAATATTGATCGTGTGAGGGCCACTTTAGGGGTTTTATGATAAATTATTTTTATTGAATATAGAGACTGATAAATGTAAACATTTTAATCGGTTCATATATTATTATCTGATTAACTTCACTCAATATCGTTTTCACGAATGTAATGATTTAATGATTTACCATTGCATTCAAATTTTAATCAAAATACAACACTATCCTCTTTAGACCTGTATCCCTTCCCTTGCTTTTTATACTTTAAACAGCTATAAAAAAAAAAAAAAAAAATTGTAAATGTAATAATTTACAATTAATTGGAACTGAGTTAAGTAAAATGTATTTAAGCTTTTAAATTTCAAATTTTTGTGAATTTTATTTAACATTATTGTAAAAATATGTAAAATATTAAAATATAATAAGAAAAATCCATATAAATACTTTAAATATTGATTTTACTGAAATTTAAACTTTAAAAAAAAATTGAGACTTGAGGTTTTCTTAAAAATTTGTAAATACCTTAAGATATATATCAGTATGCGTAATAAGTATGCTACAATAAAATTTTCAAAATTTTTTGCCTTTTTTTATTAATTTTCATTGTAAAAGTATTGAGAAATAATAAGAAGAATACTAGTATGGATTCTAAGATTTTCATTTAAATTAAAAATATCAACTTTAAACAGCTAAAAAATGAGACTTGTTGATTTTTCTAATATTTTGATATGATGTTAAGTAGGTAATATGTACCAAAGTATACATCAGTAAATTTTTGAGACCTAATCCCAAAATTGCCATTTTGCCAATTTTATCAAACATAAAAACGAGAATTTTACAAAATATTCAAAGTCCTATATTTTGTAGAAAAATTAACGTAACGGTAATAAAATTTTATCACAAATATATAGTAACTATGTGGCTATGACGCTATGACAACATCCAAAAAAGCTTTCAAGTCTCTAAATTCAAAATTGCCTGAGTTATCATGAAATATTGAAATCAAATTCGTCGAAATTTCAGGTTTTGTGAAAAGTGCCATTTTTTCGTCGTTTTTTCTATCGCATAGGGTCAATTTTGAGAAATTCAAAAGTACCAACTACTTCCACTTTCCAACAGGAAACATATGCTATTCGTGAAAATTGGAACATTATTTCAGGTAGTAAATGTGTCTTCAGATTCGCTCAGAATCCAAAATACCTTGAGCGTTGAGCATAGGTATATATATTTTTTTTGTATACTCGTACAATTAGAATATTTCATGCATTGATTTGATATATATATTATTGCCAATGATCTCATGTAGGTACTTTAGATTGAAAATGTTTGTTTTTGTTATTATGTTATTATGGATAATATAAATGATAATTTAAATAATTAAGATTAATTTCGTAATTAAGTATATTGGATAACAGATAATATTAATACAAATAATTGCAATCTTTGATTAATTTATGTTTACAATGTATACTTATACTGTACATAATATTAAGTATCTTGATCTTGTATTGACAACCTAATAATGAGTAGGTAATCAATAGTATTGGAAAATTTAATTTAAAATAATTGGAAATGGTGTTCTAGAAATTTAAATATTTTTACTTCCTAACATGCTTAATATCTAGTGGTGCAAGTGCAACAAGGAGTTTAAAAACAAATTACATTTTTTTTTTTTTTTTTAAATATGAAGTGTTCATTATAGTTCCCACTTTTAATATAAAATACAATTTCTGAATTTTTTATGAGGAAATAATGAAAAATATGTTAGGCATGGAAAGTCTAACTTGAGCATACTTTGGTAGTTTGGTACCTACCTGATAAATAATTCTGATTCCCTATACCAAAGTTAAATTAATCTCTATAGTGAAAGTGAATGCGGAAACATAAAATCACAGTACTATATCTTCTTATGACCATTGATTATATATTATTTATTGTATATGATGTTACGGGCAAATCCCGAAACTCGGGCAAAACGCGATTTGCCCGGGCACATCGCGAAGTGACCAATTGGTTCTCGGGCAAATCCCGAAAACATTTTTTTTCTAATTTATTATTAATAAATTATAATATAATCAATGGTAATACTAAAGTTTGTATATTTAGTACAATGTTCAAAAAATGAAAATACTAAAAATACAAAATTTGAATATTCTAGTAGAGTGAAAAAATTTGTTATCTCGTATCACAATTGTTTTAACCTTGGCTTATCATAACTATTTGCCCTTCATATCTCCTTCGAAATACTAGTTATTAATATTATTCAATTACCAATTAACAACGAATAAAAAACATACCAATATACCAATACTATACTGATTCTGATTTCTGACAAGTGACAGTTATGAATTAATGATTGGAAAGGAAAATTGAAAACTCATTACCTACTCAATTTTTGAACTTTAAGTACGTATTTAATATTTTAAATATGTTTTTATTCCTCAAGTGAGGATTTTAAGATATTATTTTAGTAGTATGTAATTTAATAATATTTTTCAAATATTTAAAATTGATATTAGATTTAATAAAAATTTTGCGATGTCACCTTGACAAAATAAAATACAAAATATAAATAAAAATTTGAATAAATTACTCATAAGTCATAACTAACTAATTTAATTTTTTGTTTTAATTATATAATTAAATAATAAATCATTTTCATACTTATAAAAAAATTCTATATTGTTTTTATGTTTTTCTTTAGGGCACATTCGACTAACAGATAAACCAGATCTGTAAAGAACAGTTACACAATGGCAGTAACCGATAAAAGTAAAAAACTTTCAAGATGGTATTTTGGTGGTCTTGGTTCAGCTGGTGCTGCGTGCTGTACCCATCCATTGGATTTGCTCAAAGTAAATATTCGATTCTTAATTACAATTAGTTTTATTTACGAATGCTATCTTATGATACAGGTACATTTACAAACACAACAAGAAGGAAAATTGTCTGTTAGTCGTTTGGCTTTAAAAATTGTTCAAGAACAAGGTGTATTATCATTATATACTGGCATTTCAGCATCATTATGCCGACAACTATCATATTCAACTGTACGATTTGGAATATATGAGGTAAGTTTATGAAGTTTATTTATCTAAAATGTACATAGGTATATTAATATATAAATTAATAATGCACAATTCTAGGTAGGAAAACAAGCAATGACCACACCAGGTGAAAATATACCATTCTATAAAACTATTCTATTGGCTTCTGCTGCAGGGGCAGCTGGAGGTTTTGTTGGAACCCCGGCTGATATGATTAATGTAAGAATGCAAAATGACATAAAGTTGCCATTAGAAAAACGAAGAAAGTATGAAGATTTTAATTATTAACAAATACATAATTTAATAAGAACATTTTTTAAAATTAATAATCATTTTTCCTTTCTCTTAATTTATTATTGAATAGATTTTATTTTAATTCAAAAAATCTATTTGAAATGTTGTATAAAATATATAATTTATAAAATAACTTCTATGGTTAGTAAATTATATTGTTAAAAAAATTTATTAAATATTCATTTTTACTGAACCTAAAAATAATTTATTATGCAATAATTTTAGCTATAAACATGCTTTTGATGGTATGTTACGTGTTTGGCGAGAAGAAGGATTTCCCAGATTATTTTCAGGCGCATCTACTGCTACAATGCGTGCAGTTTTAATGACAGTTGGTCAATTATCATTCTATGATCAAGTGAAGCAGTTTTTATTATCATCTGGATACTTTGGTGATAACTCTACTACACATTTCTTGTCTAGTCTTACTGCGGTAAATTTAACATATTTTAATTGATGCTTTGATGAAATATTTTTTATTTCCATACATTTTATAGGGCGCTGTTGCAACAACTCTTACTCAACCATTAGATGTATTAAAAACTCGAGCAATGAACGCTAAACCAGGAGAATTTTCAGTATGAACAAGTTTTAAATTTAAAAATTGTACATATTTTTGAATTTTCGTTTTTTAACTTGTCATATATATTTTTCAGGGCACACTGGATCTAGTTAAATATACTGCAAAGCTTGGTCCAATGGGATTTTTTAAGGTAAGATTGTTATTAGTGTTATTACTGTAAATTGCATAATAATAATTTAATGTCTTGTTATCTTTAATTATTATTTTATTCAGGGTTATGTTCCAGCATTTGTGAGATTAGCACCTCAAACAATACTTACATTTGTCTTCTTAGAACAATTAAGAATGAACTTTGGCTACAACAAAGCATAATTTCATCAATTTAAATCTAGTCATATGGAATATTTATATTAACTTTTAAGAATTATGTGGCTGGTTTAATTCTTAATTATTTATCTGTTTTATAACAATCTTTATTTCTTGCTCTAGATACTAATATTGTTTCATAAATAATTTAAATATTATTAAATTGAAACATTATATTATGAGAGTATAAGAGGAATATTGTTATACACATATATATTATTGATTTGTGAGTAATGTTAATTTTATTTTCATTTGCAATTTCACTTAGTTACCAAAATTTGATTAATTTAAAAACTTTTTGTATTTTAATGTAATGCAATAATAATAATAAGTTTTGCTACAAAATCAAAATGTTTACTGTTGAATTTGTATATAAAATATTAGTTAAGATATTTATAGTTTGGTAAATAAAAACAATATAAAATATTTTTCAGTTAATTAATAACTATAAAAATATTTTAAACTATTAACTTATTAAAATAAGTAAATTACTAAATTTATTTTTAATTATGAAACTAGTGAACATTCATAGATTATTTTTCATTTTAAACAAAATTAAATTTGAGCTTCCTAAAAATGCCAATTTTTTACATTTGTTAATTAAATGTTAACATTCCTTATATACCTACCCTTCAGTATAATTAGATTTTATATATTATTACTATAATAGATACATTTAATTTAATTAGCAATAATTTTAATAAATTAAGTGATGAAAATAAATCAATGAATAAAACTGCTGTACATCAATTTTATTAAAATATAAACAAAAAAAACTTTGTATTCATTAAAACATTAATATTTAAGTTAATTATCTTTATATTTGTTGACTGCCAATAAGTTTATAGTAATAAGTAATAAGTAATAACATTCCCAAACAAAATTTTTCATTTGCATAATATGATACTTCCCATAAAAATAATTTATATTGTTTTGTGAAAAATTAATTTGTTACTTTATTTTAATATATATATATATATATATATATATTCATTTAATTTATACTTATACTAATATATAATTATCACTAAGTGATTCATTAAGTATGCTCATCCTACTTTCCCCTCCTCAATTGTGCATTGTTTAAAATTTTCAAAACATTTTTATATTGATACTTATTTTCCGATTTTATTTTAAAAATCACTTTAAATCACTCAGTTTATCTTTTAGTAAAACAAACTATATTTGTAAAAAATGTGCTTTACCCATGTCTTCAATTTATTAATTTATTAATTGTATGCAGTTATGAGTAATGAGCATACTAATGAACATTCTTTAAAATTATATATTTATACCTATATAAATTAATCGTATTAGGGTAATAAATTACCATATTGATCAAATATATGCAATAATTGTATACTGACTTTATAGTGAAATATAACTATTTTTTTTTTTTTTTTTTTTTTTTTTAATAATTTGTCATTATGGATTTGTGTTATGGTTTTTATATATTTTTGATTTTTAAAAACATTAAACAATTTTTGTTTTGGAGGGTTATGTGCATAATACTCAATACCTATATTATATTATTAATACATTTTTGTATTTTGATGTTTTATTTGTAATTAAATTAATAAAATGTAACATTATTGCTATACTGTTTTTTTTTTTTTAAATTTATGTACCTATTAATGAGGTTATATATATCATTTTAATTCTAAAGTAATTATTTATGGTTAGACGATTTCTTATAAAAAAAATGTATGAAACTTCACTTAAATTTAAAAATAAATAGTACAGTATGTGTTATTTCTAAACTACTTATTTTTCATTGAGCTTACGAATGACCTCTAATCAATGGAGTAAGCATTAACCATATTTTGATTGGTAGTTATTGGTCAACTAGTAACTTCCATTTGTCCAGACATTGTTCATCTTCGTTATTCATTATATTCTTATTTAACAAATAGTTTAAATTGATCAGTTCAAAGTTAATGTATATTTATTATAAACGCATTTAATGTTATAAATTTATAACCATGGTGATCTATTGATGATTTGATGACATAACATAAAAATTATATAAAGAGACTAAATTGGTAATAAAATAGGTAGGTAAGCATTAAAAAATAAATATAAATATTGAAAATGACCAAACAATAACAATAACAAAAACATATAACTCCATTAAATATTTTTGATAATATTGAAATAAAGTTATTTATAATAGCGTTTTATTTTCATTATTTGTATTTGTATGTAGGTAAATAGTACTGCTACGTACAAAGATAGCTTGATATCGCATCAATATGATTTAATATTTTTTTAATATTATTGTTAAAAATGATTAATAAATTAATAATAATTTAATTATTCACATAGTTTTCGAAAATGAATACCTAATGGATATTTAAATAGTTTTTATTGTAATAAATTATTAAAATTAATTGATTTCAAATAGGTACTTAAAAGTATAATTTTACATTACAGATAGGTAAGTAATAGGTTTTTACTTTCACAAATTGTTAATTTCACTAGTTTATATCAAACCAAATTACTGTTATAATTTTAATAAATACTTCCCAGTTTCCGAACATTAGAAATAGAAAATTGATTATATTTTATAACTGCTTTGAATAATTATTAGTCACGCGTATGTTGTATTTTTATTTGTATTATAATATCTAAGTTCTTATTAGCATTTAAACTTTCAAGTATTAATATTAGAATATCAAATCTTGGCTAACAAATACGAGTTAAAATTTTGATATTTGTCTAGAAATAAAAAGGTAATCGTGTATATTATGGTCCAACTTGGAAAAAAAAGCTAGATATTATTTCGATATCTTTTTGTACAATTTTTCAGGAGGTAGGTAAATCTTAAATCTACAATAACTATATGTCTATATTTTATTGTATTTAAAATCTTTTTCATTTCTATATAATTGTGGATATAAAAAACTCGTTTCTGGCGTCATAAAAATATTAAAATGTTTGTATAAAAAATCACTATCATAAAAAAAAATATTGAGAGCTTCTATTCTTTCACGAATCACAACCCACGTGGTTTCTATAGTTAGGTACCAAAATATAATATGTGTGATTTACCGATTTGTAATTCTAATTGATTTTCTGGAATTTCGGCATGATAGTTGCACGAAGACTACGAAGATTTAACCTGATCTATACCTACACTATACATACGGGTACGATATACCTAGGTATAATACAGGAATGGAAGGGAAAATAACATTAATGTACCTAAGTAGGTAATTGATTAAAATCATTTAAGTATAGGTTAAACAATGATAATATTTTGGTATTTGGTGGGACAAACATATTATAAATTATATAGTCCGGACGACAATATTATGGCAGTACGCGCGACATATATAATAATATGGGTATAATTTAATAATAAATTAATAAGGACGACGTCAGGTTAACGGGATACCAATCCGTATCATCGAAAGCGGTTGGAAATCGGTGGGAAGAGCACGGACGCCGGAACGGGCGAAGGGATTTCGTCTCTGGTGTACGGGACAGCCGACCGGTTGATGGGCGGCAAACTTCCTGGGTCCTTTTCCCAGTTAATACCGGTCAAACTCTCAGTGCTGCAAACCATACACGGACTATATTATAATATTTGATTTGATTATTTATTACCTAATTATTATTATCCTTAAATTAGTAACAGATGATAATATTATAGTACTTACACGTCTTATCTACGCAGAGATTATGTCGTTACATTATATTATTATATAGAACGATTTTTATAATCTCAAATAATCGCGTGTTTTCTAATAAAGAATCGAATATTTTTATTTTAGCTTTTTCAGAATGTTAAAATTAAAATAAACTTGATCAAATTTAGGTCTATTAAACGTCAACTATCGATTTTAATTTCAGATATTATAGTTCATATAATCACCTTAAGAATGTACGATAGTATAGTACGAGTGTATAGTACGAGGAATGAGGTATGACCGTCTAAGTATTAAACATCATAATTTTTATATTCTCAAATTTTCTACAAACTGATTATATTTTAACGCGTACCGCGGTGTCTTCGGATGAACGCACGATAATATATCATAATATTATTCCTTTTTTTGGATTTCGTTTTCAACTTAATTACAGTTTAATCTTAATGTTTAATAGTTTATTACTAATTTTAATTTTGAATGATCTTGACTCGTAGGTAATCTCTATAGTTTAGGAAATATATACCTGGAGGTCGTGTCCAGTCTTGATTCCGGCGTTATCGCTTGTCGGTGATTTTCCATAGCCGACGTTGCGGCGTACCTGTTGTTACTGCTGTTATTCTTATCCAGTCTGCAGTCGTCGATGGACGTTTTTTCGAAACTGTGTTAGTACAAAAAAAAGAAAATAATAATAATAACGATGTGAATATTTGAATAATTTATGTTATTACTTTATTAGATACAGAAACACGCATCTAACGATTTCAGTCACGCGTATTCTCGCTGTCGTTAAATCATTATTATTAGTCGTGGGAAAACGGGAATGTGGAAATGGGTTTAATAGATCGGCCAAATATTAATCTACTATACGTATTTAAATTACGTTGGGTCTCCTTTATTTATATCATTTCAAACATGGACGCAATTATGGAAGACTTGCAGCATCACTTAATTTTTTCCCTACATACAGTTGATAAAAAAATTTAAGTTTTCAATTTTTATTGCAATGAATGTAAATTTATCTAGGTTTTTGGCCTCTATAGTTTTTCCCCTGAAATCGCTTGTTTGATTATTATTTTTCTAAATAAATAAAAAAAAAAAACAGGGTTCGAATAATATTCCCAAAGTATCGGAGAAACGTTCGAACCTTTCTCTTATTTATATAATATATAGATATAGTCATATAAATATTGTCGCCGGGTTGAATATTTTAATATTATATATTTAAATAATTAGATAACATATACCATTTGTCTATCGACTGCATGGCCGAATGCATGGAATTCACGTCGGCGTTATAAGAGTTGGCGTGGATCTCTTGTTGATACGATCGGTACAGGTCTTTTAGATCGGTTGGCAACGGTATGTTTTGACCTGGGTATAAAATATTATTAACGTGTGCATTTAATATACCACGATTATGGTAGGCGATGTGAATTACACAACATATTTCATATTAACAACAGTTGATATGAATATAATTAGTAGAGGTAGGTACCTATAAGAAAAATTTTGTTTTCGTTATAATTAGAATTCGAAATAACGTGTATTAACGTTTAGGTAGAAAAATAACTAAAAATTATAAAATAGGTATATTCGATACTTTTTTTTATATTGTATAAATTTAAGTAAAAAAAAACGAACTTATAAGTATTAAAAAAAATATTATTTTTAAATAATGCGTTTTTGATTTTATTAAAATAATGGTATTTATAGGTAATAGGATGTATACAAAAGTAAAAAATTCAAATTATTATTTGACCTCGTGCAGTGCTGTAATTGACTTCTTCAGTCTTCAAAGTGAACAATACAGAATATTTACCTTCAATGATCTGACGTTGTCTCGTAATGATGTCGTCGGTGATGCGTTGTTGTCGGTGCAACCTGTGCAATAAGTCACCCCTGCGACGCAGCTCGTACGACTCGACCAGTCGTTCTCCTTGCAACGCCATTTTATCGGCTTCTAATTCGTGCACGCGGCATATCAACGACAACAGCTCGCGTTCCGTTTCTGAATCTAAACGTTTCGGAAGGTTCTGTGGAATATTATTACAGTAAACAATATGACGAGAACAAGAAATATTTTATAATATTATGTTTCGAATTCGATTGAATTTTAAACACATTACATTTTCCAAAGCAACAGCTTGTTGACGAACCGCATCCAGTTCGCCCACCGTCTTCGACCTAAGAGCCACGTAGCGTTCTTGTTCGTGTTCGATGTAACTCAAATCTGACCACGCCTGATGCATGTTCAACTGATCGATATCTGACGAATCCGTGTCTAAATCGTCGGCATATAAATTAAATTAGGAACATAATGTAATAAGTTGTCTTAAAGATTACAAATATCTGAAATATCCAATAAAGTCCTAAGCCTATTAATTATTAATTAATTATATAATTATAAAATCTAAATAATTCTCTCACTTGTAGTGTGATTGGAACCTTTGGTGTTCGGTCTGTTTTGACTGCTAGTCCTTCGACAATATAGTTTGTTATTCCTTGATTCCCATTGGCTAATGATTTGGTGCTGTCGTTCAGCTTCTACGCCCAACGACAACAGGTGTCCGTCAATGTCCATCAGTTTACGTCTATAAAAGTGTTAAATGTTTAGGCTATATGTTTTCATATTTCATCATATATTATATTTTGATTTCTGATGTCACAATTAGTAGGAAAACTTGTCTAAAATATCACATGATCCGTGACTAACTGTCTTACGAACAAAAATATGATTGTAAACAACGTAATAATTTTTAATAAATATTAACATACATTCTATATTATTTTATTTATGAATTAACTATTAGTAACATTAAAAATAAATACAAATTTTCCATCGTTAATAATAAAAAACAAGAGAAGTCGAAAATATATAATATTTATTTTTATTATTAACTGCGTATGTCTACTAAACCATTCACTGAAAAATATCCTATACAATAAAATAAAAATCAGCATCAACTTTAACTTTAACCAGAATTATATAGGATTTAGTATTCAGAATTCGCCATTTAGTAATACCTTAGTTTCATTTGTTCTCGAAATGTACCCACTATTTGGTCTCTGATTTGGTTTACTGGCGTATCTGCGTGAGGACCATTAGAAGATTTAGATCGGCCCTCATCAAGCTTCATTCTCAACCGACTGATCTCGTTACGCAGATCAGCTATAACCGATCTATATTGATTCACTTGAAAGGAAACGTTCAAGACGTTCCGTTCGACTTTGTGCGAAATACCGCTGGCCCTGCGAATAAATGTTTGAGTTATTGAATATACCTAATATTATTAATTGTGCCATTTGATTGTACTTGTATTTATCTCCAACATAAACCTTTTGGAATAATTAATAATTAATATTTAATTTTTTTTTTTTTAATATTTAATTAAATTGTATTATTTGCCTATTTGGTGTAAAGAATAAATTATTATAAAAATTATCATTGAAACTTTTTACAGATGTATAAAATATAATATTGTAAATCATTGTCATTTTATAAAAATATTAAAAATAGATCATTTTAACGACAATAATTAAATGTTAGAGAAAATTTGAACTTTACAAAGTGCAGAGATAAATAATAGTACTTTACAGTAAAGTTTAATGTTCACCTGGCAGCATAAATCAACGTGTTTCTGGTCTCGTCCTTGTGAGACGCCGCCGAACTGACGTGAGCTATCATGACAGTCCGGCAATTTCCGCTCAGGGACTCGCGTAGCAGCCGGGTGAGTTTGCTATCGCGATAATTGACGAACCGTGGATTCGTGCCCCCGCTCAGAGCATTTATGCAGTTTCCCAGTGCCAGAAGGGACCGGTTTATATGAGCTCCCTCCTTGAGCCTTTTACCACGGTTCTGAAAAAGACCAATCGCGGAATATATAATATAATATGTATAATGAATATATTATAAAGCCATAAAGGTATACCTACTATATTATAAACGTTTTTCCGTGTTTACGAAAAAGAGAAACGAAATTTTTTCAAAACATTCATTATTGTTGAATTTTCACTCAATAATATTGGTTATGCGCTCATAATTATTTAAATGCGTTATAAAAATCGTATACGATATTATATTGGTTTTATACGAATAGTTTACGGCGCACGAATGTGATTCATCCGTCCATTTCGGAGAGAGAAAGGAAAGGGGTTTCTTCACGTTAATCCCTTTAACCACACAATAACGTGAGGAAATTGTATAATATATTTCAATACCTAGTGAATTTGTTATAATTCGTTAATCGTTATCGATTGAAGATATTACGATAATAATAATTGTGCAAAAATCAAAATATTCTTACGTAATTATTTTCAAACATTGTGATCTTTACGCGATGGTTTCGATAAAATAAAATAACTTAATACTCAAAGGGTTAAATTAAAATATTGTATAACCGCTATGTATGGTTTATCTTTGGGACGTGGGGTTTATGACCACAAAAATATTTTGGTCTTTGTCATTTCGTATTGGGATGTATTGGGTACTTACGTATTTGTAAAATGGCGACATTGTATACGGGTTTTAATTATTATAAAAATAAAAAAAAATATATTTGGATTTTGAAGGTTGACCTTATGAGATGACCCTTATCGGTGTTGGGTTATATTTGTATAACAAGTACCTATATATATTATAAGAGCGAGCAGAGTACTTTTCACCTCACCGCTTAGCCATTATTCGGACTTAATACGAAAATCGTTGACGTTATTATACGTAGTATCGCGTGTCGTGTCTCGTGTGTCACGGTTATATCTAATATTACGGTGGTCAAGCAGCACCCGTACCTTAGTGTGACTGGCCCGTTCGGAACCGGCCAAATCGATCATGAACAACCTGCCTTGGCGCATGGCCGTCGCCGTCCTGGACGCCTTGCACACCGTCACGCTCAAAAGGGCGTGACTCCTGGAAGACGTCTTGTTCGCGCTCGTCGGTTCTACCGTCCGCTGACGGTTGCCCTGGTGTAGCAGGCCCATCACCTCGTCAACGGACACTACCACGACTTCCGCGAGCCCGGCCACTTGGATGTTTCGGTTTCTGGACGTGTCTTCCCGAAGTTCTAGGAAGCCCGACGACGGGTTCAATAGATCCCTTATATTCTCGTTGTATATTTCTAGATACGACAATTTTACCTGCACGCGTGCACACACACACACACACACACACATAAATCACTTATAAAACGACTGAATTTTAAACATTTTAATATTATTTGTTTTTTTACAAAATTAACTATTCGGTGGGTTTTTTTTATAATATATATTTGATAAATTATTGTATTTAGAGTTTTGAAAATAATAAGTGAACACGTCACGTTGCGTACGTTGAACGTGATATTATATTATGATTGTGTAATTTTATAAAATATCGAATTCAGTTATCTTTACTTGAAGGCTAAAATGTTTCACACGTAGGCAGTAAACAATACACGTTAGGAATGTATAAAAAAAAAAAAGAAGATATTTTATACAATTTCATAATCGGATATATAATCATTTTCTATTAATTAATGTATTTTTATTTAGAATAATAAACTAAACGTCAAATAATAAAGTATACTAGTACTAAAGAATTCATTCATTCATTATATTGATATTATCGTAAAGACGTAAACGACACGTAAAATATAACGTCAATTTTTATAACAGTTTCAAATAAAACTTGATAAACGTTGACGACTCGTCAATAACTTTCTAGTAAAATATTATGATAGGTACGTATTTATTACGTTTTATTATCTAATATTTACGTTATTTATTTTACGTATATTTTAAAGTTCAATAGTTCAGTTAATATTTTTATTTATTATTTAATGATTTGTTATAACAATACTAAAGTTTTAAAAAGTAGAAAAAGAAAAATTATTTACATATAAACCACATATATACGATATAGTACATACCTGCAGTATTACTTTAATGGAGTTTTAATTTTTAAAGATTTTCCGTGTTCAATATCTAATTTATTTATTCAACATTTATCAGTAAAATAATAAAAACTAAACTTAGATTTTTTATGACACTAAGGGTTTATTTCGTATAGCAACTCAAAAAAAAAAAAGAACTATTTTAGAAGAATTATTAACTACTCTCCAGTAAACGATTTTAATTTAAATGATCATAATATCATTATAATATAATGATATTATGTTATATTGTATGGTATAATTTGAAAAATAGAAATTAAAAAAAAAAAAAAAATTGTAAATGATAATATCATAGTTGTTGAAAACAATTTAGGGGAGAGGGTTATATTCGGTATATTACTTTTAAATTTTTAAGTACATTCATATATTTTAAATTGATTAAATATGAATGTTATTGTAATTTATACATAAAATAATATTAATTCACTTACTGTATATCTGTAAGCATTTTTGCTTACTATGTCGAATAAATCACTTATGGCTCGGACCATAATGCCAGTTTCTCCGCCGTGTCCAACCATTGTATGGGTTTTGCCGCTACCTGTCGCTCCATAAGCGAAAACAGTGGCGTTAAAGCCAACAAGTATGTCTTTTACCAAGCTTTTTGCAGTTTTCTCGTACACTTCGTCCTAAAAGAAAAATCGGAATTTATCATATATTTTAGGTAGACGATAATATTAATATATTTTAACAAGACGTGATCTTATATATTATAATAATAACGTATCATTATAGACCAATAAACAAAATAAAAATGATAAAAAAGGGTTGTTAAGGAGATATTGTAATGTGTAATCTGACATATATTGATAAGTTAGAAATCTGATTATGTAATATTATACGTATATATACTTTTGATAATTTTAGTGTCATCGTATAAGAGTAAAAGTATGAGAATTAAAAGAATAGTACTGATGAACAAAATAAAAAATCTCTCTTAATCACATTATTTTACTAAACTTACAAAAATGAATCGACATATCGCCATATTATATAATTTAAAAACTATCACGAGTCCTTTTGGTTGGTGCCCGTGACATATTGGTATGTAAATACAGATATACCTAATAATTTATGCACTTATACCCAAATTCCAAAGGTTTCAGTTAAAACTAATTTTTTTAAATTTATATATTTAGAAATTATGTTTATTTTTTTACCTGAGTAGAATCCTCGCCGAAAACTGTGTCGAACTCGTATCGCTTTTGTCCTGCGCGCCTTTGCCGAAGTACGTCATCCTTTTCTTTTTCCGTTTCTTCGATTATGATTGTCTAACAAATCAGAAAAAACACATTAAATGTAAAAGATATTAATAAAGTAATATCTTGTGATTAAACATTTAAAATGTATGATACAAAATAAAAATTTAATTATTACGAGGTTAGGTTATATTTAATTTATATATAATATTTATTTACTCATTATATATTTATGTATTTATATTATAACGGATTTATTTTAAAGAGCTAACAAATAAATAAATATATAACCGATAAAATTTTAACCCTAATAAAAAATAAGAATATCAAAATGAATAATATAATATTTTATTTTTAACGTTAGAATATGTGGTTAAGGAGTTACCTACCTATTTTATGTTTGTAGGGCGTTAAAAAAAATTAATTTATTTTTAAATGTAACTTAAATAAATTAGTACATTGCATGCAACAGCTTAAATAGTTAAATGAAGGTAAAATGAAGGTAAAATGATTATATATTTCGGTTGCAGGAAACAATATTTATTTAGGTCATAATATTATGATATACTTACATATAACTCTATAAGGTATTCATATACCTATAAGTATCAACATAATAATTTAGGTAAAATATTTTTTAACGTTATAATTTAGACCTATATCCAGATATCCTATTCATATATAATATAATTATTTAAAATTAAATATAATTAAACTTTATTCATATAATATAGAAGATAAAATTTTAAAGAACGTAATATATTTGATGAATTTTTAAAATTTAATTAAACTACTGAAATTTGAAATAATTTAAATGTCTATCATTTTTCTTAACATTGTTTAGTTCTATAACTGATCGATTGATTACATTTTTAAGTGCAATGATTATCTAAGAAAATTGTATTGGTATTTGTATTATAATTATAAATAATAACGTTTATAGTACTGTTGAAATGCGTATTTCTAAATGACGCGTTTATGATAAACCTATAAACACTATAATATCTCTATCCAGATATACATATTATATTGTACTTATAGAATATAAATTTTCGTATAATATTATTATGTAATCATAAATATAAAAAAAAATGTTTTAAGTGTTTTTTTTAAAACAGCGAACCACAATCGACTAGAACATTAAAAATGTATTGTATATTATATAGGTACATATTTATATAGTGTAAGTATATTGTATTCGTAGTGGACGTTGAACTTTAATGGCTGTTCAGTAAGGCCATTCATATTTTATATTATATTTATATTTATTCTACTAATAAAATGGAAAATAATTTTTAATTTTTTACAAACATCAACCATAAAGTAATAATATAATGATTTGTATACATAATATAATATAATTGGATAATACACTAGGTATATAACTGTTAGTCTGTTACCATCAAAATAATATTTGACTTATATAGAAATTTCGCATTATTAATACAAAATATAATGTTATACGTGAATTTTATAATAATTATTGTTTGTGGTCAGTGACCTCCGATTTTCTTATAGTTTGTCAAAATAATACATATAATTATCTATAAATCCTGTGAATCCTGCAGCAGCTGTTCCACGAATCGGAATTCGGAGAAATATATTATTATATTTCATTATTAGTATAATTATACCTAATTAATAATATTTAAGGGTCGTTCGAAGGGGGTTGTTTCGAGCGTTTAATCAAAATGAACAATTGGAAATATATTCAGAATTTTTTTTTTTTTTTTGCAAATATTTTATAATTGCCCTTAATAATATATAAATGCTTAGCACTTTTTCATATAATAATTAAGTACGAGTATATTAATATTATCGCATATTGATTGTTACCTAAATACGTTATTGTTGAATATTTTGACATTTTTTTTTTTTTTTTGTAATAACACCTCCCGATGAAATGTCTTTTTATCTACGTCACTAATAATGTCCCGTCGCGTCAGTGTGGATCGCGCACGTACGTTTTTCCGAAGGGCGACGTTGACAAAACTGCGTTGATACAACGAATATCAATATGCAATTTAATTAACAACAATATAATAAAAAAATATAATAAATTCATATATTGTATAAAATTAACTGGCTTCGAAATTGTTTATAGCAAATCGTTTTAGGTCATCGTATGCAATATAATATTATGATACAACGTTTGACCATAAACGTTTTGTCCATTTTAATTTTTCATCGTACGGATCCTCATCCACCAAGGGCGTGTTTTATAATGTTATATTACAGGTATTACGTTCCAAAGTTGAGGAAATTCATTATTAATGAACTCTTATCGATATTACAGAAAACGGTTGGGAACATTTAACTATTAAAAGAAAATAATATACTATTATATAATATACTATTTTTTTATTTTATTTTATTAATATACTATTTTACATATTACATCACAGAGGTTCTCAAACTTTTTTACCCCTATTCAATAGAAATATATTTTTATTATATAGATATTACGTTGTTTCATAAATTAAATTATGCCTAATGAATTAACATTAAACATTTAATAATAACGTAAAATACATAAGTAATGATTTATTGCGTTTTAGTTTATACATTTGTATATGTGTGGTGTGTGTGCGTGATAATAATATTGTTTAAACATTTTTTGACTTTAAGTACGCGAAAGAAAACACACAGGTAAATATTATTAATTTTTGTTTTTTTTCCAACGGTTGTTTTGAACAATTTTATAATAAAACTATAATATATACTATATCACAGTACATTTCGTGTATACAGTTATACAGTTACAATAAAATAATATTATTACGCTATTAAACCAATTAAAACGTTTGATTTTACATCGATTATGTTATGATGTGTAAGATATGCAACATTATAATATTATCGATGTATAAAAAAGAAAAAAAAATTTTTCTCTTTAACGGCCTAAAAAAAAAGTGAAATTGTTAATTCGTATCGATCGCGTAAATATTGCACAGAGAGCGAAAGTTAAAAAAGAGAATATTGGACGTCGACGACTGATTCAATGAAACGTACGAATCATAATGAAATATACGATTTTAATTAACGACACATAATTGAATAATTATTATCGATTATCGACATTTGGCAGAGTTATCGTCTTTTTTTTTTTTTCGAAATACTACAATGACGGTCAAACACCTTACAGTATAATATAATAATATAATAATTTAATCCATTACCTCATTGTATTTGTAGTCGGTACGTTATTCGAGTACTCTGGACGAGTTGGTTTTTACCTTCCACGCGCAACCCGATGGTCACTTTCGAACGTTACAGAAATAACAATAAATATAATAATAATAATAATGATAATAATAATAATAATAATAATAATAATAATATAGAACACCATAGTATTGTGTTTATCGCGTACGACGATCGTTGAATAATAAATTATTTCTCGCGCGTGAATTTGAATGACGTTCAGACATCGCGATATATATATATATATATATATATGGTCACGGTGGTCCGCCTTTAAATATAATAATAATAATGATGATGATAATAATAATAATGATAATATGCAATACGAAATGAAATAATAATATTGTGACCGAACGTTGTACGGGCAAAATTATTGAAATATATATTTTGGCACCGCGTGTGCTCATACGATTCTTAATATTCAGTATGCTTATTCTATAATGGTGTCTAATAATATACACATGATATGATTATAATATAATATAGTAACCATGAGGACATTCTCGATTCCGTCTACGCTCCAAAAATCAAATCCTTGAAGACTCGTTAAGCGTATGCGCTATACTTGGGTATTTACCAGACGAATGGTTTCTAATGAGATGTTTAGAACGTTATGCATTTTAATTTTTAATATAATATTATGTAGGTAGTTACATTATATTATATGACTCGGGTAAACTCGCACTAATTTTACAATTTTAATAAAATATTAACGTCGCATACTATACGTTATAATATATACGTTTCATCGCATGTCAAATTACTTATGTGATCGTTATACGTTTCCAAACCATTATTACAACTTTTCATTATTTGTGGTTGATCATTAAAATGTCTCCGATGCTGATGGACGTTTACGGATAAATATAAATCTACTAAAAATTCAATAATATTTTATAAATATTATAAAAAATCGATCGGTACATATTATCACGTTTGGAATTAAAATATATTAATCTATAAAAATTGGTCTTAGATAGCCTTGGAAACCAATTTTGAAATATATATTTTTTATTATGGAACAATTTTCAAAACCGTTAATCTACGCATTAATTGGTAAAATTATGTTTGTAAATTATCGTTACCGTATTCACGATTATACTGGTATTATAATAATGTAAACCTTCAATATAATGACAGTGCTATATTATTATTATGTAGTTATCGTTATCAGCACATCTAAATTAAACAGTTGCGAAAAATCGATTTTAAAAATATTAAATATTTATTCATTATTGTCCAAATGAATATGTTTATAAAAACAATGCATGTTCTTTAAATAATGACTTTCAAGTTCAACTATATCAAATAACTATTATTATGCGATTTGATAATAAATTTATAACATTGAAATATATCATCACATTATACAATCATTATTCATTAATTAATATGATTGATTTTTAAATAAATACCGTTTAATGTTAATATTCTTTATTATTTTTTACACTCGTTACTCGTATAATAGTTTACTTACTAATAATATAATTTAAATCTCTATAACTATAATACAATTTTATAAGAATGTTAACTACAAAATTGTTTCCGATAAGTTGTTAAATAAAAATACAGTATAGTTGGAAATGTATTTTTCGAAATTTTTGACAAATAATCTTATTGATATTTCGTTTAAAAATACTTCGGATTTAATTTAAATATTGCGCATAATTTTAAACACATCCTTATAATGTACTCGTAACAATACATTTTAAAATTATATATTTTATTATTTAAATTATTTGTTTTATATTTAATTAATGTTAATATGTACGTCTAAATTATTTTTTAATTTCGAATTTTATTTTAATTTTAATATACAAATATTTTCTATTTTTCTTTTATATTTATATATACATTATAATTTTGTACGTTCATATGGTATCAATGTATCATTATATCAAACTATTATAGCTTACTAATTAAAAAGCATGTTTCACTAACTTAATATTTTGTAATCCAACCTAATGGTTAATTTATAGGTATAATTTATAAGTTTATAAGACGAAAAGGAATCCACAACCTTTATGTTAGCTTTAAATTAAATTAAATTAATTTAACGTACATAACATAGAGATAAATTGTTATAAAATGACAAATTGTTGATAGTTTCTGTAAAATAATTATTTTTGTGATTAGAATTAAACAGTCGAAATAATATTTACTTAAATATATGTATGATAATATTATAATTTATAATTTAGTATTGTACTAGTTTTTAGTTCTTTATCTTTTTACACATAAATATTGTTTTTTAAAGTTCTACCCAAAATTAAGCACTAGTGTGTTTTAGTGTTGTCAAGGTTAGAATAAATTAGGGTTAACATTGTAAATGTTGGTACATTAAAAATAGAATAATTAAGAAGTTCAATTATAATGTATTCGAGAATTTAAAATTAAATGTTTAATAATAAAATTGATATAATCAAAAGTAATTTATTACCTACATTATTTTATCCGACAATATGATATAAATTTATTTAATCGAGTATAATATTTTTTGTTATATATAAGTTATTAGATTAGAACACAGCATAATATAATGAAGTAAATTATTAAATTTATTAATAATTTATAATTTAAATAATTATTAAGTATTTTTTCTCCTTATAGTCATCGTGTAAAATTGTTATCTTCCGAAGGGTATACATAGGTGCAATTAGACTTACATTTTAGGGGGTGCTAAAATTATAAATCTACGTTATAATATACCTATACGCTATACCTGTATTTTATAAATTTAATTTGCTAATTGAAACATTCCTCTTAACTTTTGTAATGATCTTATTATAAATTTTAATTATATTAAACTATAAAACTAACCATAGTTATACTATAAAATAAATAGTTTTGATAAAAAAAATAATTATAAAACTTAAGTACATTTTTTTTATGATAAAAACTGGACTTTTTTTTTTTTTAAAAAAAAACACGTTATTCAATCAACTAAGTATAATTAATAAAAAAAAACCATTGGAGACTAGAGAAGGTGTATACAATCGTATTTCGTGTTAGACGCATTGTTCAGTTATCACTTATCATCGATTAATATTTTGGCACATGCACCTGTTTCGTAATTGAATATGAATATTGTACGTAAAGAATGGTAATTGGACGTCACTAGGCCACACGGATGGTATAAAACGGATCCCCTGAAAGTGGTTAGTATCAGTCATTCGTCTGTCTTCAGTCGTGCATCATTCATTTTATCCGACATACTCGTCAATCAACAAATAAAAAAAAAACCACCATGCAATTCCAAGTAAGTCATTTTATATACTCGTATTATTTATCTCTATCTCAATCGTAATCGTTTCGTCGCTACTCGCTTGTGACTTTTAAACATCGACAATATTCAAGTTTATCCGAGAAATAATATATTTCTATTAATATAAATCCGTTCAATATATGAATATTATGAAATTTGTTCATATTAATATCTATAATAAATAGTAATTTGGTATATTAATTGTACATAAGAAATTACTATGTTTACTTTGATTTTTTTTTTAGGTATCTTTCGCTCTTTTCGCTATGGTGATTGTATGTTTTGCCGCCGCCGCCGAAGAAACAAAATCGCAATCGGCTCAACCTACCACCAATGACCGAAGCAAACGAGGATATGTTATCCCAGCAGTCGCTTCACCTTACGTGGCTGCACCGTACGCCGCCGCCCCTTACGTAGCAGCACCGTACGCAGCAGCACCATACGCGGCCGCCCCATATGTCGCAGCACCGTACGCAGCCGCCCCTTACGCAGTCAGTTCCCCATACGCAGCCCCATACGTCTCGTCGTACACCAGCTACCCATATGTGGCCAAGACTTTGGCTTCCCCATACACTTACTACCCATGAACAACCAACTCTCGCAAGAAAGACGATATAATAACTCTGGAGTTACCACTTAACAAAATGTCCGATTTATAAAACAAAAATAAATACAAATAGTTTAACCATGTATAATTAAAACTAAAATGTATATTAAACTGTTTAAAAAATATCTCTATGATATATTTTGTTGAAATGTAAATAAAAATAAAATTTTTCACATATTAGTATATATTTTTGTTACATCTATTTATGTTTTCCTCATCATTCTATATTTCTATATAACGAAATATAAAAACTTGTATACCGATTATTATTATACGGTTCTAATTAGTAATTTTAATTTAATATTATATTATTTTATCTTTTGGATTACATATACACAAGACGAAGTTGTTATTTACCTGTTACCAGTTACCTGTAAGTAAGTATAGATAATGATAGCAAGCAAAGTAAGATTTCATTAATATCATTAAAAATTAATGATAACACAATTTATGAGGCATAAAAAAGATAAATATTTTTCGAATAATTGATAAGAAATAAAATAATTAAATTGTACTACCTAATTCCATTATCGGACAAAATTCCGTATATTATTATTGCTAAGTCTTTAATTTTGTATCAGTTTCGTGTAATATCGTATTTCTGTAATAAGTACAATATTTTACTTAACAAAAATACCTACACGTACAAATGAACGAAAAATAAAAAAAATGAAATACTACCTAATTGTGTTATATTATCTTATATTGCATATATGTTATTATTGGTATATCTGCGGTATTCTACTTATACCTAATATAAAATATAGAGATCTTTAAATTTACTATAGCTATAAAAATGTAAAATTACTTGTTACAAAATTTTATAATAACATTTATGTTCATAATAATTTATAAGTAAATTATCTTCATAATAATATTATAATTTTTATACAATCCAATTATTTAATAGGTATATATATATCTTTTTCCGAATAGGAATGAAGTAAAGTAATTTACTAATTAACTAAAGAATAATAAATAAATTATTCCTTATTATATTATGTTGGCGATACAATGTTGTTTTGAAACTATTCAGAACTAAAATATCAATAGATAATAAATTTATATAAAATATTAATTGATAATAATGTAAGGTAAATTTAGTTTTCCAAGTAAACAATGTTTGTAACAGGTTGAATTAAAATATTCAAAATAATATATTTATATTACCTTTACCTATATTATACAATTATGAATTATGATAACGAATTAACGAACAACAAATTTAAACATATACCTAATTATTTTCATACCTATATTTCCATATGTAATTGTTGATTAATGTAATTAAATAAATGATATAATTTTTAATTTGTGTAATAATAACAGCTATTATAAATTATTACAGAATCTTTGAACAGTAAAATAGAAAATAACGAAAGATAAATATTGAATGTTCATTTCATAGTTAACTAATATTATTTATAATACGAGTATACTCGTATATAGGAAATTATGTTTTTTAACTTTTCCAATTACGTTATAGTATATTATTATTCGTTTAGACAGAATTTTATAAAAGTAAACAAATGTGAGAAAACGATTATAATAATATTGACGAAATAATATAACAATATAATAGTGTAGTGTTTTAAAATCAATGAATACTATAGCTTCACTATAAAATCAATATACAGAAGGTAATACGAGTATACTCGTAATGCTGATAATTTTCAATATGTGAAATAACATATTTATTTAAAATATTAATTTAAGTTGATTATAATATGCACATTATTATTAATATTATAATCTGCATCATATTTAAACATTAATAATTTTATACCAAGTAATTAGATTCTATTACAAAGTACTGAAATGAATTAAGTCTCCATATTTCAAGACATTAAATCAGTTTAATCTATAAATATAATAATTTATTATTATCACACACGTAAATTTAATACAGCACAAAATAATTTGTTACTCAGAGCTCAAAGGCCTAGCTAAAAATTAAGCCACACAAGTGGAATAAAAAAAAAAAACAATTAAAATATGTTCCTGATTTAGAAAAAAAATATTTGTAAATAAAATATTGTAACTCAACATTTAAAATAATTACTTACGAAGTAATTATTTATATCATATTAAATAGGTAATTGATTAAAATTATTTTTATTTATATTTTATATTATATTTTTTATTGTATAAATACAAAAAAAAAAAAATATTTCAATGTCGTTTAGTTATAAGTTTCAATGATTCCATCAATAATATTATAACGAGCATTAAATACGAGTACCTACTCCACAATTATTATTCAAGTATGTAGGTAAACTTAATATAAAAATAGCTATAAAATGAAAAGGATAAAATTAGTCACTAAATATAATTTAACAGTATGTATAGCAGAACTATTATACGTTTATAAAATTATGTCATATAAAATTTAGTTGACTACAATCTACAGCGCGGTCTGCAATAATAGTATAAACTAGATATAAAATATATTGAATATATAATATCATATTAATGTTGGACGCTGAATTTTAAAGATAACACGAGGGCTGAACATTGAACTTACTTATTTTATTTATCACAGTTTCGATAACTTTTAAAATTGCACACCTACACAGTTCCATATAAACTGAAAGATATCATAAAATTTGTAATCGATTAAATATTAATAAGATCAACTTTTTCATCTTAGATGTAACACGAAGAATCGATCTATCATTTAAACGTTTTTTAGACATTTATATAAGTATGAAGTATTGAAATACTAAATATACTCTTCCATAAAAAAAATAATTTAATATTGATAATCAATTAAAATTGTATTTTCATTTGAATGAATCAATGAGAGCACCGACTTAATAATTTTTAAAAGGAACTTTGACCTCGCAGACCCCGTGTACTTTGGTGCAAACGGATACAATGTTAGAATTTCGCACAGAATTAATGAGCACTCCTAATGAGCAGCGACGATATCATCGTTAATTATTATAAATTTTAAATGTATGCGTTTTTGTACCGATTGATACTTTTATTGTTTTATTTTTATTACGAAGAATATTAATATTCGTTTAAGTTTATTTACTGCGGTTTACTGGGGTTCAGTAATATCAGTATCAAAAATATATACCAAAAACCAATTGTTCGGTATACTGCGCGCAGTTTACTGTGACCTCCGCGGTAGTCGTTATTAATATTTATCAGGGACGAGCGACCACTACAATAATTCGCGGTTTTGAATGGTATAGGTTCATCGAAATATTCCATTTGCGGCATAATATGTAATCATTACGGCGTTATCGGGTCATCATCGCCGTAATAACTAATAAGTAATTCCGTCGTTTTGGCATCGTGCGCGATGTCGTAACGCTAAAATATTTTGTCGACGTTGTGCGAAGAATAACAATCTAGAGTCGAGCGGTCATATATAAGGATCCAACGGACGGACAGTGGCTATCAGTCGGTCGTCCGCCGTTTCCAGTCGTGTCATCGTCATCGTTCGTCAAACGACAATCCCAAAGAATTCACAAACATTGCCATTATGCAGTTCCAAGTAAGTGCGAAAATATCGCGGTTAGGTTAAGTTCGGTTTATAGTTATAGTAATAATAACTTTTTTAAATTTTTAATTCTTTAAAAAATATCGAATTAATAACATTTTCGTGTACGTTTTATTTAATACAGGTATCATTCGCTTTGCTCGCCATGATCGTGTGCTTCGTCGCCGCAGCCGAAGAAGCCAAATCGTCTTCTGTAACTTTAACCAAGTCCACCAACGATCGGAGCAAACGCGGTCTGTACTACGCCCCGGCGTACGCACCGTACACGGCGCCGTATGTAGCACCGTATACAGCACCATACGCAGCACCGTACGCGGCACCGTACGTAGCACCGTACGCAGCGCCGTACGTCACACCGTACGCACCATATACTTCCTCATACGTTTCGTCTTACACCGCATACCCGTACGGTTATGCTGCTTCGCCATACGGTTTCTTCTGATCGACCAAACTCCGAAACAAAAATCCACGTTACAACTTACAACAAAATAATATTACATTATTATATTATAATTTATGAGTCTATAATTTGTATATTAAAAAAATATTCAAGCAATGAAACTTAATAATGAACATAATATTATTATTATTATTATAAAATTATGCTGTTCACTTTGTATTTTCTTGTAGTTATGTAAATAAATATAAATTTTAAATGAAATACTTACTACGTATTAATTTTATTCATTCACACACCAAACTCTTAAACTTAAAAATAATGATTTATTTAAATTTATATTATCAAATAGTCTTTTGCCGTTTTGATGATTATTATTTATAAACACATTCGTATTATATAGTTGATCATAATTATTATACGTCGTATATATACCATAAAATTTAATAAAGTTAATAAAGTATTTTAAATCAAAGTCAATTTTAATACAATAATTTAAAAAAAATAATAATTTTTTTCGCATTTTTCTTTGAAATTTAACGATAATACAAATATACAATCATTATTTCAATAAATAGTATAAGTATATACGAGTACTTTATTTTTAAAAAAAAAAAAAAAACAAAACAAACCAATATGTTTTTAAGTATGAACGCACTTTTACTACCTGAAACAATGGTCTGATTTTCACGAATAGCATATATTTGTGGTTGAAAAGTGTATATTATTGGTACTTTATTTAAGTCATTTTTCGAATTTCTCAAAATTGACCCTATACGTTAGAAAAAACTACGAAAAAATGAAAAAATGACGTAAAAACGGCAAAAAATTAATCAATATCTACATTATCTGACTGAACTTCGCTCAGAATCGTTTTTTCGAATGCAATGTTTTATCATCGCATTCAAATTTTAATTAAAATAAAACATTATGATTTGCACACCTATATTCCTGTGGCAGAGTACTTCCCTTGCTTTTTAAATTTTTGTTACACTATTTATCTAATTTAGTCCAATATTAAAATTAAAATATAAAATAGTTTTTAATAATAAATGATTTTTGTTTTCAGCATGACAACTAGGCCATGTTAGTTTACATAATTTATTATAATTTAGCCTTTGAATATAATATATTTAAAGGTTAAATTATAAAAAGGTAACATGAAAGTTTAATAAATTCTATAAATTACATTTCATTTTTTGTGTGTTTTATGGGCTAATTATAAGTATGAATTTATATAAAATATATGAAATATCAAGTCAAGATTAAATGATAATGTAAATATTTTAGAAATATTCCTTTACTATGAGTCCATTATATACGCCAGAACCACTGAATATTTTTTTAAAAAAGGTAAGAGTAATTAATTTCTAAACTTTAGTAAGTGTCAGAGACTACAGTTATAATTTTTATTTTTATTGGATAACATTTTTTAATATTATTTTTTTTTTATTTATGAATTTAGCGAAAAAATAAATTAATACAATATTTCTATTAAATTATACTTTAAATCCGGTTAATTATATTTTAAATTGAATTAGAATAATTAATGTCATTGACAAAATATACTAAAAATGTAATATACTTTATTTTTACGTTTTCTTAAAATAATTATAACGTGATAGTATTATATTTATTACCAATGGAATAGGAATGATTAATACACATTTATTATTTATACATTTTTTCTATGTAGATATTGAAATTAAAGTTAATACACAATAAATATGAAACATAAATTTATTTTTTAGGTGACAATTATAAATCTGTTATTATATGAGTTAGATTAAACTAATATTTCAGCTAGATTTATACCTATAGGTAAACGCCTAACTATAAACAAAATGTTATTTATAAAA
The DNA here is from genome assembly GCA_021307375.1 of Tetraneura akinire. Taxonomy (NCBI): domain Eukaryota; kingdom Metazoa; phylum Arthropoda; class Insecta; order Hemiptera; family Aphididae; genus Tetraneura; species Tetraneura akinire. The sequence continues at coordinate 16,675,154 of JAIUCT010000001.1, forward strand.
CCAATTTATTATATTAAGAAAAAATAAAATATTTTTAATATATATGTATAATATAATGTATTATAACTTTAGTTTATATAATATAATAATAAAGTTATACATTAATAGCACTGTATAAATATCTACATAACAGTATGTATGTATTGTAATTTTGGTGTAGACCGTAGACAATATAGAAGGTAAATGTTATAAGACGACGAAAACTAAATTACCCTAATAAAGTAGGTCAATATAACCATTTTAAATCGAGATAATAAAATATAAACACTACTTACCCTAAATAAGGTATGAATGTCTAAATATCTAATATAAATGGATTCAGGTCAGTTCCTAGTTTCAATGGTGGCATGACTAATGAAATTTAAACACTATATATCGTTGTGGTCAGTATAAGTATTTTCAAAAGATCTATATATATTATATGTTTAACATTTTTAATCAACCAACTCACGAAAAAAAAACATATAACAAATAATGTAATTTTTTAGACATTTTAGATTTATTTGTTATTTCACTCGTAATAATATTTCTATAAATAATAAATATTATAAATTAATTTCAAATCAATTTATGGTATTGATAATTTCAATTAAATGCACGTTTTATTGTTTTAAAGTGGCAATACAAATAATGTGATGCTATAAATATCCTTATTGAGTTTTTTGTAGTTTTCTATTGTGTAACGTACTAACGTAATATATAACCGTTATCAATTTATCATTGAGTATATTTTTTAATAAATATAATTTATATAATTTTATATAGCCGGCAGGCGTATCTAGCGTCCCTTCCACTTAAAAAGAACTGCGATTTTTTTTCGTATCTAAAGTATATCAATTAAATAATCGAAATTGATTTATTATATAGGAAAAATGCGTAAAAAAATAACGAATAAAATAATATGACGAATGTATTTTCACCCGTTTGTGATATTGCACCTATTTGAATTATTAGTTTCATTGGTTATTAGTTTATTACAGATCACTTTCTTATCTTAGATATTGTTAATCCATTAAGGTGGATAATACGAAAGTTATTTTAAAACACCCGATAAAACACGATAAGTATTAAAGATAGTAATGACATTTTTAATATTACTACATTAATTGGTACTAAAAAGCATGGTAAAGGTAAATAATTTGATAAATAACATGAAAATGACACTCGAGAGTATTGTAATATCCATACACAGGCCAAATACAATAATTAAACTCAAAAGAAACATTTTGGTGGTTTAACGTACTTTTGAAATTAAATAACCACGTAATAGCAAAAATGTCACAAATTTTTGAGAAAAATATCTAATAACTTTAAATTGCTATAACTCAGCTAATTTTGCACTTAGCAATGTGATTTAACCACCAAAATTCATGAAAAAATATGGGGGAAATAATTAATAGTAAAAATAAGGAGTTGTCATTAAAAAAAAAAGTTGCATTGCTCACTAATAACGGTAAAATAATCGGACAGGGGACAGCATATACGAGACAGCATATATCGTACCTAAACGTGCATTGTTCAATATAACGTCTAACTATTCACTAAAAAAACTAACAATGGGAATTGATTTTGATTTTGATTTTCTATTCAAAAAAGAGATCCCTTATAGGACAAATTGAAGTCCAATTTTCAAAATTTGAATTATAATAGCGTTAATAAACATATTAATTGTTTAAAATTTTGAGATTTTTTAAGATATCATTTTAACCTATTAAAAAATAGTTTTTTCATCATTTTATTTTAATATTTCCATTTTCTTACATTAAAAAAATTTCGTTAATTATAAACATATAAAACATAATAGATAAATTAAAATAATTGAATAGCAAACTCAGTAATTTTCAAATAAATATTTTTAACTATTTAAATAAATTATATATATTGAACACCTAATGTCAGTTTTTGACCTCCATATTGGTGGTTAGTCCTTGAAATAGGATTATTGGAATTTCAATAACCTGTATGTTACAATTCACAACGATGAAAACTGAAAAGTTTCTACCTACCCTAATTATGTGTTAATTGGGAATGCAATGTTTTTAGTAAAATAAAATTAGTTTGTTACATTATACAATTTTGATTCAATAAATCTTTATTATTATTTATATACTCAATTTTATATTTATAATTGATTTTATATATTTTGTTATAATTTACGTATATTAATAATAATTGCCTATATTGGTGTTAAATATTATGAATTTTTAATATACTTTTAGGTACCTACATTATTTATTTATCGGTTATTAATTTATTATATGTCTCGATTATTGATTTTAAAAATAAATATTACTATCGTAACTCTTAGTATTTAACTTTGTACTTGTATACGTACTTATTATTATGTTTAATGATGGAAGTAAAAAAAAAAAATTAAAAATTTTTTACTTAATTGAAAATAAATTTAATATGTTGGTAATTAAAAATATTTTTTTTATTATGGTAAATATTAAATCGGAAGAATTTATTATTCTATTAGATATAAAACTTATGAAATATGTTTAAATTATATCGTGATTACAATTATTGTTCTTAATTATTTACTTATTTATTTTTATAAAGAATGAAGAAAGTGACTAAAAATTAAATTTGTGAAATTAAGACATAAATCTAATTGTAGATTGTACAATTTTTTTGTTTTAACTAGTATGAATAAAGTATTAAATTATATAATAATGCTGTTAACGGCAGGCGGCATTACCCCATTGCTAAATAATTGTACCAATAATATCATTCAAAAAAATCTCTAAACGTCCTCACTTTTTAAACTAAGTTTTTTTTATTCTATTTTAAACATTTATTCTAACGGTTTCTATTTCAATACTGACCATACAAAATATGATATTACTTGTAATACTATTGTGTAATTTAGTTATTATATATTATAATGTCTAGACATTTTAAAGAATAAGAATAATAGTAAATTTAAGGCAAAAAAAAAAAAAAATAATAATAATAATTTTAGTAGAAATTGCCAACGCATTTTAATAATATAATATATTTCCTAGATATTTTATACAATACCTGAACGATTTACCACATATACCACATAAAATTAATATATACATTCCTTACTTGTCTAGATATTATATGTAGGTAATGTCTAGTCTAATCTAAGTCAGGTAATAGTATTTAAAAAATATTGATGATTATTGGATCAGAAGTTTAAAGGCAAAGAAGTCTACGTTATTTTTAATTTAAAAAAAGATCAATAATTAATTATATAATGTGCATGTAAAATAAAATGTCAAAGTAAAAAATGAAAATCTCGATATAGCTATTACAATTAATAATATGTAATTCCTATATTATCATTATTATTTTTTAGTGATAAACAACATTATTGAAAATGTAAATGTGATACTTACTATTATTATCAATATTTTATCTAAATTCGTTTATGAATTCTATACAATTTCGAAAAATATACATGATGCAATTTTAACTAAAATTATTATTTTTATTATTTTTACTATCATTTAAAAAAAATGCCTATAAACAATATATATAACGACTAAATTATATATATTGCCAGTAAAAATGATTAATATGATTAATATGATCACATAAAAATAGTTTTATATAATCAATGATAATACCTATTAACTCGGTTACTCGGTATATAAATTAAATAACTTACCTTGGAATCCACCACGTACAAGCTTCTGTCAGTCTCGTTTGAATTTAACGGTCTTATTCTTACAGCCACCTGAAATAATGTGTTAATATTATAATATCGAATAAAATAAATATAAATAATTAATATTAGTTAAATCTTAAATCTAACAAAAATGAAATTTATTCTTACAATTATTTTTTAAAAGTTTTAGTATATAGTACTATAATATATACTTTATATTATACTTATACGTACATAACATAATACGTGTATTATATTATTACTATTAAATGAAATAAATAATTTTATTTAGGAAGTTTAAATATTTTTACATATATGATATATTATAGGTACATTGTTATATTGAAAATGACTACCTAAATAATTATTTGTATTTTAATAATTTATTATCCTCATTCCTATTATAAAAATTCGATTTTACAAAATATTATGGAATTTATTATTTGTTTTTATTTGGTTTTTATTATGATATAGTCATATGTTTTTTTTCTATATATATTTTTCAAATGATTAGGGTAACTATAGCTGTTATCGAATTTAGTTTGCATTCGTGTTATTAGTTTTATTTAAATATTATTTTGGAATAATTTATTATTACATTCATATTCGTGTTACACCTACATAATACGCAACGCGTGGTAATCTTGTTATTATAACTATATAACAATAAAAACATTATTATAGATTTTAACACCAAGTGGGCGTATTAAATTTTGAATAAAACATCATTGAGATGTTAAAGAAATTGATCATAAACTCATAACTATATTTATATTCATGGTTTTTTATTTTATAAAATCTTGAATAAATAATGCATCTACCTAGGCTAAGATTTTCAGATTTTATACACGTGTCCTAAGTATAGAAATATATATCGCAGTATTCTATTGATTAAATTTTTTTTATATATTATATTTAAATTCAATAGAGAGTAAGAATGGAATAATGGGTATTATATAAATGATATTTTTATCATAATATTATATATACAAGATATAATCTTCATATTTTATTAATAATTTTGAATGACGAACAATATTGAAGAAATTTATATAATGCAATTTTATGTTTTGCAAATTTATTTCTCGATAATATATTATACGAGTGCATTTACCATTGTACCTAATACCTTTGTGACAAACTGACAAATATATGGGTATTATATTTATTCATTTTATTTTGTAACACCTAAGCAGGTAATATTTAAAAATAATTTGGGTAGAACATATATTATAAGCACTGCTCGAATTGGGAAAAAATTAGTAGAGGAGCTCAACCTAACAATTAAAAAACTGCGTTCCAAATGAAAAATTGTTAACACAAATCCGGGGGGGGGAGCTTTGCCTCCCCCCCCACAACGACAAAGCTGATATTTAAAAAAAAAACTTCAATTTACCTACGTTCATTTAAATTTCAAATATAATCCATGTATGTGATTGCGAATTAATGTTCTCCCAAATTTATGTGGCCCTATACATTTTATATAGGTACCTATTCAGCTATTTTTACAAAACAACCATTTTGATAGTAATATCTATATGTTACAATAGGAAATAAAAATAATACTAATTATAAACGTTATTTAATTATTATTAATAAATATCAAAATTCGTCATTATTAATAGTGATAATAAATAATAATAATAATAATAAATATAATATTATAGAATACATATTATTATATTATTATGTGATAACTGATAATATCATATTATGATGAAATATAATATATAAATAAAGTATAAACAATTTTGATTAAAAAATATTTTAAATAGTAAAATTGACAACAATTTAAATCTACATTTTAAGAAAAATTATTACGGGTGTATTTTCCCCCGTCCCCCCGTTCCAGTAAAAAAAATTAGCTAGGGTGCGCAAAAAAAAGAAAAAAAAAGTAGAGGAGCTCTGTCCCCCTGCGCACCCCCCCTCCCAATTCCAGCACTGATTATAAGTTGTAAACAATGTGACCATAAAACAAATAAAAATAAATACAATATTAAATTATAACAGTAATTTAAAAATGTTCATTATTAATTTAATCCAAGAAAAATTGGTGAGAACCAAACTCATTGAGACGCATGTAGGGAATGATTTTGACCATATAGAGGTGTGATAAGTGTTTTATTATATAATAGGTACCTATGTAGAATTATTAATTTTAAAAATGTTTTATTTTTAAAAATTGCGTCTAATTATTAAATGTAATTAATATTTCTCATTAAATATCAATTTATTACTTATAATTATAAGCATGGAAGTCAAACGTCAAAGGAGTTGACGTTATGTGTAAGTTTTAATATAACACCACACAACACACACACACACATTTATATATGTTTGCATTTGACATAAACTCTTGTTTTGATTATTCCCACTATTTTTATTATATAGGTAGACACTAGTTGTGAAAACGTCCGATGTAGAACTTCCGGGGGAGGGGGGGGGGAAGTTAAACAAACCTCGTGGACTCCTTATGAATCTAACATTGTTCATGGACCTCATATTTGATTACTCGAGTTGATCAAGTAAAATAATAGAAATTTCGTATAAAAAAAATATAAAAATTAGTAAATTACCTATCCTCGTAATACCAATACGGCTCAATTCGAAAATTATAATTCATAAATAATCGCATTTTATTATTATTGGACTAACTGCACGGCGTGACACTACAGGATTAAAATGTTATACACGTGCACGAAAAACATATGTACTTACGCATTAAAAAATAACATAATGTACGTGGAAAAACGAAAAAAAAAATATATTAAAAATTTCGCTTTCATGAATTTTATAATTTCATTAATTTTAATTTTATTTATTTCAGTTGAGTTCAAATTTAAATGCGATTATTAAAATACATAATAATATTCTTATACATCATATAATACATAAATACACACCATGTATTTTATAAATAAACTCATATTTACATAGTTAATAGAATATGAAGTTGCGTTTTTTATTTTTTTACTATTTCGTTTCGAAAATTGAAGTGATAAAAATAAACGAAAGGAATCAAAATATTCTTTTGTATGAAAATATCGCGAAAAGATAATAAATATAATTATTAAAATAAAGACATCGTATGAATCGAATTTCTATTTAAAAATGTAGAATAATAATAAAAAATAATAGTATAATAATATGCGAAATCATAATATAAGTTTTTTAACATCTTCCTAATCTTAAATTATTACCATGAGTTTCTCTTCGACGGCCGTCGACTCTTCGCGCGAATATTCCGGCGTGGAAGTCATGACGTTGCTATACGCGGCGGCGGCGGAGGCGGAGGCGACGACGACGTTTGGATTTTGTTGCAGAGACGGAGACATAATAATATTACTATTATTCGTATAATATTGCTGTTATCACATATTATTATTTTTTTATCGCGTTCGGACGACATCGCGTAAAAACAGTATTATCATCGTTTCGCGGTCTCGAAATTTGAAACCTAATAATTATTATTATTTCTACAAATAAGAAATAACGATATGACGATAATATTTTATATAAAATTGAATATAACTTACCTAATAGAAAATAACAGACATTTTTGGAAGTGAGCGGGGACAAAAATTACGCGATAGAGAACGGTGTAAAATAATTGATAATAATAATAATATATTGTCGCGCATTGGTCGTCGCGATGCTCCCGGCGTAGCAGCGCGAAATCGACTCCGGCACGTCAATGTCCGAACTGGCGAAAAAGCCGACCGCGACGATTTTCGCACGCACCGGGTAGCCACTGGCAACAACTACGCAATACACATTATCGTGTTTATATACATACGTAATATTTTTACTATAAAATATAATTTAATACATACAGGGTGATTCGATAAACGTATGAATAAAATAACGAGATGATACTGCTGTATGATTGGAATATTGGATACAGACGTAAAATAAGGCCTATGCTGTATTTTGATTGAAATTTGAATGCAATGATATCGCATTCGAAAATAATGATTCTGAGCGAAGTTCAGTTGGATAATATATAACTATATATAAGTGTTATTATATCATTCAAATTTTGATATCAATGTAAAAATTGCAAAGTTTTATCACGTATATAAAGTACATTCAGTAAAGTTTTCAAGTCGCTAAGTTTAATATTGCCTGAGTTAACGTGAAATATTGAAATCAATTTCGTCAAAAGTATTCAATTTCCGTAAAAATGACAAAAATACTGCATTTTTTGTAGTTCTTACTACAAGATAACTTCAATTTTGAAAAATTCTAAAATGACATAAATTAAGTATCAATACTACATCCACTATTCTGCCGAAAACATATGCTATTTGTGAAAATTCGGAGCATTATTTCGAGTCAAAAAAGTGTTTACAGACAAAAAAGAAGACACACCTAACCATCCAATTTCGAATATTTTCGAAAAATTTAGTTTTTAGCCGTTTCTTGTGAAAATTCAATTTCTTAAGTGTGACGGTAGGAAATGTTTTTCTTTCTATAAATTATATTTGTACATCTATACCTGTGTAATATAGTACACTGTATAATATAATTTAGATATACTATTAAATTTTTCGGAAATAAATAAAATATAAATGTGCGCAATAAGACGGGTAAAAATTGTTAGGATTAGCATGTTTCGATTATAATAACCACATTATATGCATATTATATTTGTTTTTAGATTCTGAGCGAAGCGAAGAATGTATTGGTTTTACAATGATGTGTGATTATTTTTTGTTTTTTTTTTTTTTTTTTTTTATGTCTGTGTACAAAAATACTACCCGAAATAATGCTCCGATTTTCACGAATAGGGTATGTTTCCGGTAGCAAAGTGGACGTAGTTGGTACTTTACTTAGGTCATTTTTTGAATTTCTCAAAATTGACGCTATGCGGTAGAAAAAACGGCGAAAAAATGACGAAAAAACTGCATTTTTCGCGAAAAATGAAATTTCGACGAATTCAATTTCTATATTTCACGATAACTCAGGCAATTTTTAAGATAGAGACCTGAAATTTTTTTTGGATGTTCACATAGCTACTATATATATGTGGTATAATTTTGGAACCGTTACATTAATTTTTTTCCAAAATATAGGACTTTGAATATTTCGTAAAATTCACGTTTTTACGTATATAATGTGTGATAAAATTGTCAATTTTGGGTATTTTAGTCTGAAAATTTTACTGAAGTATACTTACATATTACTTAACATCATACTAAAATATTAGAAAAATCCATTGTCAAAATTTTTTTTTATAGCCGTTTTAAGTTGATATTTTTAGGAAAACGAAAATTTTAGAATCCATACATATAAATAAATATTCTGAAAACACTTTTACTACCCGAAATAATGCTTCGATTTTCACGAATAGCGAGTTTCAGATGTAAAAGTGGATGTAGATGGTACTTTATTTAGGTCATTTTTCGAATTTCTCAAAATTGACTATAAGCGGTAGAAAAAACTTCGAAAAAATGACGAAAAAACGGCATTTTTAACGAAAAATGAAATTTTAACGAATTCAATTTCTATATTTCACGATAACTCGGGCAATTTTTAAGTTAGAGACTTGAAAATTTTTTTGGGTGTTCACATAGCTATTATATATATGTGGTAAAATTTGGGAACCGTTTTTTAAATTTTTTTACTAAATATAGGACTTCGAATATTTCGTAAATTTATCGTTTTTACGTATATAATGTTTGATAAAATTGGTAATTTTTGGTATTAGGGTCTGAAAATTTTACTGAAGTATACTTACATATTACTTAACATCATACTAAAATATTAGAAAAATCCCTAATCTCAATTTTTTTTTATAGCTGTTTTAAATTGATATTTTTAGTTCAAACGAAAATTATAATCTGACTGAACTTCGCTCAGAATCGTTTTTTCGAATGCAATGGTTTATCATTGCATTCAAATTCTAAGTAAAATTAAACGCTATGATCCGCACACCTGTATCCTGTGCGGCAGGAGTATCAGCTCATCTTTTATTATTTTGTAGTTCGTCGTTCGAGACGATATTTCTAATCGAACCAAAAATCTATATTTTATTAATTATGGTCATACAAACACCACTAGGACAACTTTATTATTATTATACGCTTTATATTATCATGTTCAGTTCCCAGTATAAATGCATGATTATATTAAATATGTAATTATATAATATTGATTTTTCTTGTGAACGCGCGAGCATTAAAAATGCTTCGCTTAAATTTACGAGTAGATTTTGTAACCGATAATACTTAAACAACCAAACTGGAAGTATGCAATCATAGCCAATCAAAATATTTTATTTTCATGTGCACATTATATACAGGTATTATTAAGTGTACACAAAAAATATATTAACTTATGAGCTTTAAATCTAACAAGAAATTAAATTGATAGGTTTTACATTTTAGTACAAAAATTGTGTAATTTATTAGGATATTATTATTAATTATTATAGACATTAGACAATAATACTCGTATTATAATAATATCTTAACTGAGAAAAATTAAAATTGAATGTGCTCCGTTTAGACGGATTTATATTAGTAATTATACTAATTAGTATAAAATGTATGTAATATTTATTTGTTTGATATACCTAAACACTTCGCAGAGGAGTGAATATTATTATAATTTACTTACAACTTATTAAATTACTATACTCGACTAACTCAATTTACTATATAGTATACATATTGTCATATTGATGTTATACAACAACGTTTTAAATGTAATCAGAATCTAGACTTGATAACACATTTGTTACGATAAAATGGTAACTTATTATATTACCTATTAGAGCAAGTTCAAGAAGATAATATTAAATATTAGGTATACAATATTTTCATACTATCTATACCTATTGTCCTATTATAATCTATATACGAGTATATAAGATATAACTATTCACTAATATATATATATATATATAATATATTACAAATAAATATTTTAAATTATCATAATAAATATACCTATGTATACGCTAAATTGGCAAAATCTATGTCTTTATATACGCCAATAATTCTTATATTTGTCAATACGACTTTTATAATATAAAATAATGAAAAATCTTTCCACTTAAATAATTATATAAACATTAAAAATTAACGATTTGTGAATTATTATGATTTATTATACATATTTTTCTTTTGTTCAAAAACAGATTTTTATCAGTCATAAATCTTATGAAAAACTAAAATCACAGTAAGTTACTGTGATTTTAGTTTTTCAATAAGTAACAACTATAAGGGTAAAAATTATAAATTTAAAATGAAGATAACCATATAATTTAAATTTATTTATTTATAACCTTATTATTTGTATGATATATTAATATATTGTATAAAAATCATTTTCTTTAGTTGGCATGCAAATTTATATACCTAAGTACTTTTTTTTTTTTTTAAATCTAATTTGTACTTAATTACTACATAATAAATGGGCTAGGATGTATATGCATTGGTATGTTTTTTTTTGCAACTTCTGATTACTTATTTTGTGAGTAATATCCACGAATTAGCTCTTGCTGAGGTAAATGGTGGTATTTTTATTTGTCATATTTTTGCATATTTTAGATAAAATGCATATTTTTGCATATTTTGAACAAAATGAATATTTGTATACATTGCGACTACAAAAACACAAAAATTCCATGTTTTATAGTATATTTCTTTTTATTATTTACTTTATACTTTTTTTTTCATTTACTTTTTTAGCTTATATAAGAAGTAACTTTGACTTTATCACTCAATTTTTTTTGAAATTAGAAAATGCATCATTTTTAATCGATGAAAATTTGGAAATCGTTGAAACACCTAATGTAAACTTGGCCAAAACAAAGGACCGATCAATGAAAAAAATCGACAAAAATTATAAAAATGTGTTAGAAAAGAATACCGGGTTAAAAGCTATGTTTACGATACGTAATATTTTAAATGGAAACAATCTATATGAAGATTTTCCAAATCTAACTCCTGGGGAAGTAATAAAATTTAGATATGCAAAAATTACGTCATGTGATATCGAACGGAGTTTTAGAAAATATAGAAACATACTAAGGTCAAACAAAAGATCGTTCATTTTTGAAAATTTAAAACATCATGTAATTGTTTCATGTAATTCATTTGAGTAGCTTTATCAATTTCCTTTATATCAATTAATATTTTTAAAATGTTTTTATATTTTAAGTTTTTATTTCATTATATTTTTTGGCGTTTAACATATTTATTTTTATTAATTGGTATTTAAAAAAAAAAAATTGTTAGATAATGGGTTTTTTAAATAATATTTATTTGGTTTATTTAAGTATATTTTTATTGCATATTTTTGCATATTTTTAATAAACCAAATGCATATTTAATCATTTTTTATTGCATATAAATCCTAACCCTTATTATTATTATATATAAGTTATTAATAACTTATGAAACTGAATACAAGTTTAATAATATATACTCGTATTATAATATTATCATAATGCTATTATAATATCATAATATATTCATAATCATAATATCATGCTATAATATAATATCATAGGTATTATGTTCCGTTTAATAGAAGTATAGTGCATGACAAGTTATTCCGGTTTTAATGGTAAACAGTTATTGTATAAATTCAAAAATTGTAAGTATCTAATTACGTTTCAATAAAATATTTGTATTTTATTTTGTTATAAAAATATTATATTATTATTTATTTTTTGAATTCGCCAGTAGACATTTTGATACGATCGTTGAAACAAATTAACGACAATAACGAATACTTTAAATTAAAATTTAAAAAAAATTATTAATATATTTTCAAATTTAACATAATATGATCATCGAGTATATATATACGTATATAATATATAATATAAAATTATAAAATATACTGATGTTCAATTTTTGTTTTTGGATATTTAATATATGTAAATAACTATTTCAAAAGTTTAAAAAGAAATATATACATTTCTATAATAAACATGATGTAGAATTTTTTGACGTTAAGACATTTTATACAAACACGTAAATAATATAAATATTCTTATATTATATTAAAAATCTACAATATAGTACCTATATAACATTTAAAATATATTTTTAGATATTTAAATATAATTATATTGGTATTATTTAAATTGTTTAATTATATAATATAATATAATAGTATAAAGTTATTTAATTAGAAATGACAGAAAGAATACAATATTGTTGTAAATTATTGAATCTAATTTAATAGAAAATTACAAAGCAGAAAACAAAAAAAAAAAAACAAAAAAGTAAGCATTTATGATCAATAATACACTATAGGTATGTCAATAAACTTATCCGACACATCAAGGTTATCATTTTACTTTATTAAATAGAAATACGTAAAATATCTCAATTATTATACTTTATTTTTTAATTTTTTTTTTTTACCCTTTTACATTTTTACATGTATATTTAATATAGATAGAACGAATTTATGGTGTTTTATTTATATTCAAGTTTTATAGAAAAAACGTTACGTTTTTCTTATTAAAAATTGTAGAAGAAATAGTTCAAACGTAGCATTATTATTAATATGTTGAGATTTCACAGTTTGTATATAAGATATAAAAAATAAAAATACTTTATTTTTTAAATGTTTATATTATATATATTTAATTTTTTAATAGAAATATAACTATTCTAATTTTTGTTAAAAATCTTTTAAATATATACATAATATTATAATTTTGAATTAATATTTTATTGATAATATATTTATTGTTATTATTATTATTTTTATTTTTTATACTTGATATTATTAACATCATTATAAAGTAGTAATTATAAATTACAATACAATTTAATCACATAACTTAATGTGTACAAATTAAATTATTATTGTACCTATTTTCTTATTAGGTATTATTATTAACTTGGAATTAAATGAAATACAAAAGAAAATGTTAATTAATATATACTTACACTCGATCGCATAGTATTAACATATAATTTAGGTGTATATTAAGTACGTATAGAAAAGCGATTAATTACGTTAATGTTTTCTATTATTAGGATATTCGAACTTTTTATAATATACTCGTAATATTATACCTTGTACTACCTATCATAATTCATATAAGATGTATAAACATCGAGTTGAACAAGAACAAGGCGAATTATCTTTTTGACTTCAATAGTTTTAAATTTAATTCATGAATAAAAAAAAAAATAAAAATAATAAAAATGTATTTTAATATTTTATATCAATATACGCATAAATATTGCGCGTAATAATAATTATTAGTTATTAGTCTTATTACAGTATTATTACTTATATAAGTGTATTAACCACATTTCTGTTAACGTTGGTACCTACCCATAAATGAATTGTTTGATGCTATACAGTAGAAAATAAAATAATATTGATACTACGTTATAATACAAAGGACAGTAACGGTTACACGTTTTCCGACAACAGAAATTGACTGATAATGGTTGGGCGTTGTTGTAAACAAAATGTATAATAATATTACGTACATCGCGTGTGCGATTGATAAAAAAAAAAAAAATACATATATATATATAATATTAATACAATTTTAAAAAATACGCGTGCAGTCCACAACCTTCCACAGGCGTTCAAGGTTAATGTCTCGAAGTCTCCACCCAAAAACCGGTTTCTTCAGCAATGCGCATTGTCTGCGCCCGCAGAGCTTTTATGTGCTGACGCGCGTGAAAATGATTCGAACAAAGATGAACATAATATTATAGGTACCTACGTATAATAATAGAGGACGGGAACGGACTGGAAATATTATCATTATTCTAAATGCGAGTTCATTCGTGTACGGCAAAGGGTTTTCGCATCAAAACAATAATAATTACTATTATACCAAGATAGTGTTACACTCGGGTCGTTCAACTGTAACCGACGACACCCGTCGTGGAGTATGTACGCTGCAGCACGCATGAACTTATATACCCGACTATAATACAGGTAGATACCTTTTACACGGTCTTGGGTATAGTTAAAATTACTTAATTATTAAGTACACCTACCAGATATCATCTCCGCGGGAAATTTCGCTCCGGGTGTAATATACGTGTGCGCCTAATAATAAAAGGCACCATTGGTTCACCGCGGCATTCAATACATTAATATAATTCTAGTGTTGACAACGCGTGATCCAAATTTATGGAAATCGTTTTCATATAATACGCGATAACATTAAAATAATATTATTGAAAAAGTCAAAGTCATCGTAAACACTTCTCGCACTAGTATACGAGTAGATGCTTCGATATCAAGAATTACGAGCCCGTGACTAATCGCGAAATATTAAATTCTTATATCGTATCCGAATAATAATATATTCGTATTTTGTGTACAAAAAGTAATAGAAGCTATGTTCATTGACATATATATTTAGATTTAACTTTCAAATGAAAAGTTATCAAACCATAATTCATAAAATATAATTGGATTTAGAAACATACTTGTTGGAGGTATTTATATTGTAAGTTTCGAGACTATATAACCAAAATATATGTAATGTACTTATAATAATAATTTTCAAGAAACGGTATGTCCAGTGGCGTATTTTGAACAAAATTCTGGGGAAAGGTCCAAAATTTTTCTCCTGAACAATAAACAATAAATTTACTGAACACAAATAACAAAATTAATATAAATATAATATAAAAAATAAGGATCGCTACAGTGGTTCTGGCTGATCCAGTACCCTGGGATCGTCCGTAAATACGTCACTGGATATGTCTATGTTTATTTCATTATTTGATAATTCATGGCATTATTGAAAATTTCTTACAATTATTTCATTAAATATTTTAGTAATAATAATGTGTAGAGTGTAGATAGGACTAAAATATAAGTTTAAGTTTAAATATATATAAAATTGTTTTCTGAATGCTTATATTTTATAATACTCTTATATCAATATAAATCATTCAGCCACCAATAAAAAATTAGAACTACTACTGAGTTCAGAATGAGTTTACTGTAGGAAGTTAATAAATAAAATAAGTTATGTAGGAAAACGATAAAAAAACTTTTCATTATTTATTTACTAATAAAAAATATTACTTTTAAATCAAAAAAAAAAAAAAAAATAATAATAATAATAAAGTACAGAATAAAAAACAATAAGTAATTAATGTGTACAAAGTAAAACCAACTATATAATTCTAAGAAATATGTCTCTAAGGAATTAATGTTATAAAATTAATTGTTTTATATATATATACGAGTAAATAAATAAGTAATTGTTTTGTTTGAAGAGAGAAAAGTTGAATAAATTCTTTATACTATTTAAACATATTATACAGGAATTATTATTATTTTATATTATACGATTTACTAACAATATACGACTATACGAGTATCAAGTATAAACTTGTACGTATATAAAATTTAATATAATAAAAATATCAGTTACATATTTATATAAAGTTAAATAAATAAAAATAATTTTAGTCTTCTTAGATAGATATATCTTTAATTAGGAATATTATCGTTTTTGTTATTTATAATAAAAAGTAATATAATATTATAAATTTAAAAATTGAATCTGATATTATATATTTTGAAAAATAAATATTATATTATAATATAATCAACTTCATCTAGTCGATAATTGTCGGTTGGATTAAAAATTTTCGTTTTCATTAAATATAATATTATATAAACATATAAATACCTATATTGTTTTTTGGAAGTAAAAAAGAAATGTAAATATAAAAATTGCTATGATAATAATATATTATTATTGCTTATTGAGTATATATAACCATATCAGTGAATAATTGTATTTATCACCATATTATCTGTCCAAAAATAACAAAATATTATAAATATATACTGTGTACTATGCTTTATCACTGTTGGTCTAATATTGTCAAAAAAAATTAAGATAAAAATCAAATCGCCCATCATCACGTTTTTATACCTGCAAGCTCTCCAGTCTATCTATTATATTATATTTTTATGTTCCTATAGATTAAATCGCGAATGGACGTTCATCTAATTAACTAGATCAATATACGTAATAGTATTATATTATTAGTTTATTACATACTCGTATGCAAATAATATTATAGTATAGATACTACTACCGTGGTACATATAATAAATTATTAAAATGCGAATATTATTATATAGTGTCGTAACGCGTGGTTTGAATCAAGGACACGATCATTTCATTAGGGCGGAGTCCAGACCATTGCATACCCCTTGGACGACTGCTGTCCCCCCAAACCGGGTATCCGGTATCTCTGACTCTATTTACGATCGTACTCGTATAAAAGACTTCGCATTAACTGGAAACAGCATCAGATCATCTGCAGACGTTCAGACCATCTGTGCGATAACAAATAAATTTCATTCGTTATTGTTCAATAAACTACCACAAAAATAAAAATGAAGGTAAGGACAATCTGTTAACAATTTATTTTTTGTAAATTACTCATTTTTTTTATTAAAACAGAACTTATATGGTGCACTTAAATTATTACAATAAATATTATAATAACTATTATTATTAATATCATACCTATAATTTAAATTCTATTTATTCCGTTATTTTATGAACTCGTACTCACGAAATAAAATCACTGCCAGCATTAAGCACAAACTCTTAATTACCTATAAAATTATAATAATTTCTAGTAGGTACCTAATATTAAATTTTTATAGTAGTTTTTAAATTATTTCATTTTTAAAATAATACTTTTCTCTGTATTATAAAACAATATTAAATAATCAATAATACTATACTATTGAACATAATATGTTTATTAAAATATTATAATATAATATATTATATGTTAAGAAAAAAAAATATTCATATGCTTAATAAGACAATAAAGTTTTTAAAAATGTTTTTATCATTTTTAACTATAATCGTTTTTATCTATATATTTAAGAACTGCATGTTATTATTTTGAATTTTGTAAATCATAATTATACATTTATAACTACTTTATGGTGTATATAAGTCCAATAATGTATATAATAATTACAAAGTCTATTGGATTTTTTAATCTTCCCTACCTTTCATAATATTAGTAATTTAAATCAATTTTCTTTAAATACTTGGATTTAATTTCATAAAAAAAATCGCAAAAATTAAACAGTTTCTTATAATAATTTTAACATAGATATTGTATCTAATTTATATTATGTATACAGTATACGAGTATAAATACGTTTTGGAACAAGTTTAGAATAATATTTAAATGGATAAAAATCAGTTAGAAGACGATTAAATTTATTTATTCGTTACTGTTAAACCGATAGTTTCTAAAGTCCAGACTTATACCAGCTACCAGAATAACTAATAATAATTACTAATAATTACTAATAATTACTAATAATTACTAATAATTACTAATAATTACTAATAATTACTAATAATTACTAATAATTACTAATAATTACTAATAATTACTAATTCGATCGCGATCCTTAATTCTTATACAAATACGGTCATTATTATACGTTCCATAATACGTATTATTAGATTGAGGTCTGCATTCGTATTTGATCACTGCCCAAAATAAAAATACGAACAGTAAATTATAAATATGCATAGCTTTATTTTTTTAAATATAATATATTTCAGACATTTTCAACCTGAAAAATTTATTTTCTTCTCACAGGTTATCGCTTTAACGCTGTTGTTGGTCGCCGTTATCCTGTCATCCGCTGAAGCCGGTCTGGTCGCTTATCCTGCACCTGCCTATGTACCAGCAGCTACCGTGTATGCGGCACCGGCGCCAGCCCTCGTTCGCACTCCGAATCTGGACAGCGCGGTGGTGCACTCTGAGCGAGTCGGCGGCAATTTCGCGTACAGCACTGTCGAGGGACACGCTTACGCAGCACTCAGCCCGGTGGTGCACCACGCTCCGGCGCCAGTGGCCATCACGTACAAAGCGCAACCGATTATCGCCGCTCATCCAGTACCCGTGATCCACGCTGCAGCTCCGGTACCCGCCGTCTACGCTCCAGCCAAGACGTTCTATTATGCGCATTAGAGACATAGGAAAATTTTTTGAAAAAAAGAATTAAATAAATACTTCACTCACCATATTATATAATAGTACTACCCGTGTTCGATATAGTTTTATAACAATTTTTGTATTATTTTATCAAATATTAATAATAATACTTATATTATTGTGTATATAATACAGGCTGATCGAATTTTCACGTTGCGAAAAATTTAAAGACATACGTTTTCAACGGTATATTTATTATTTTTGTAACGCGATATTTTGATCACTCTGTATAAACGAATTTTATATCGATAGTTTACGATTATTATGCGTTCGTTTAACGCGTGAATTTACGCCTCCTGGTCACCACTTATTAGGCGTATAATTATTGCGAATTTTTATTTTTACAGCTAAATAAAATTTTATAAAAAAAATATTTGTTTTTGTATAATTATACATACGAATAAATACCAATTTTTTTATATTATTTTCTTAAATACAACATTTTGGCTTGAAGTTAAGCTTAGTTTTTAAATTTTATGTATATAAAAAATACAAACAAACAAAACGCATCGAAAAACCCCCTTTATTTTCAACAGTTTTTCACCAATTATATAATATATATTATTTTTATTTTTATTCGAGAATTTATATATAAAATATAAAATCCATTAAAAATTTAATTACAATATCATACTGTATACAACTATTAATTATTATGGTTATTATAAATTTTTTTAATAACGCATAACCGTAAAATATAAAATCACTTTTGAACATCCATGCATTTGTGTCTGGTATCTATTGTTTCATCCAAATAATATAGTAATAAGAGTTAAAATTAATAATTAAAATAATAATTTTAGACATATTTTAGTAATAATAACTGCAAAGAATTAATTGTTAGATAAGTTTAATTTGACGAATATTAATTAAAAATAATAAAATATATGAAAATAATTTTTATATAATTGTTGATCTGTAATAATAAAACTAAAAGCTAATAAAAAAAAAAAAAAAATTACAATAACAATGATAATAAAAAATATAACCGTAGATTAATATAATCAACGTTCTATTATAGTTTACTAATACGGAATTTGCGATCTGAAAATTGTTTCTTTTTAAGTTTGATTAATGTAATCATAATGTTTCAAACATAATGACATGCAATATAAATAAATCAAACTAAATATTTGTAAAAGATATAAATAAATGACATTTTATAGTTCAATTCAATAATTTTATTAAATTTTGTTATACAAATGAATGAGAAAACTAAAGTTTACATTAAATGTTTACTGTGAACATGAAAAAATTGATTTATGTTAATCATTATGTTTATAAATGAAAAAAATCATCAAATTGTCGTTCAAATTAAATTAGTTTTTTATATAATATTTATAACACAAATAATTTTTAATCCATATCATAATATATATTTAGACCTGCCTTGGGATTTTGGAATATTTTTACTTGTAGTTATAATAAAATAACTTCAGTGTTATAATATTATTGTAAATGTAATAATAATCTATTTGATTGATATAATAGTATAATAATTATTAATACTTTCCAGAAAGTAACCAAAAAAACTATTGATTTAAAAAATCTGTTAACCACGTATGTACCTAAATTGCATACCCATAACGCCGTTATAAAATAAATTCATCAATATTACTTCGAGTAAATTATAATTAATAATATTACTATATTATATAGGTACTAAATAAAACACTTTTTTTTTTTTTAATATATAGTTATATATTTAATAACAAAATCAATTTTTTAATATACGTTTGTTTTAAATATAACAAATTTTAAATTAACAATATAATAGTCAATAATTGAAAAATTCTTAATAATAAAAGATAGATATTATGTAGATTTTACAAAATGTGAAAAAAAATTATAGCATTTAAAAATGAATTATATCACAATATAATCATTTATAATTATATAAAATTTAAATATGGAAATAAGCAAAAGATAATAATAGGTAAAACAAATACTATACGTGATAAACAAAATGAAGCATTAAAAAAAAAAAAAAATACAATATTCATATCTTATTTTGACAATTCATATAATTGTATTTTTTAGGTAGTGACCTAAATATGGAAGACCTTTCTGAAGGTAATAAAGGAGAACAAGGTGATAAAGATTTATTATACCGTCTAGATAAAAGAAGTGGTGTACTTGATACTCGACCCAAAACACTATGTGGAAATAACCGTTGATTGGCTGATGCATGCTGAATAGAAGATGGAAACGTTTGTGAAAAATGTTGTATGAGAAAAGGTGTTAAAATCGGAGCTGGAGGTTCAAAATCGAGTAATGTAAAATCTGGTGAGAAAGTTGGTAATGGTATATCTAATAGTTCATCTTCAAAGTCCTTGGAAGAATTTATGCTTTCTATAAAAAATTAAAATAAAAGAATTGTTGATGAATACATAAACACATCATTTTTAGTTAATATACTCTATTTTAAATATGTTTACTTCTTGGCCTTTTGGGCGATGATCAAATTTTAACATATTTAATTTATTAAAATTTAAAACTATAAACGTAATACAATGTATAATTACTACTCGTATAACATAGGAAAGTAGAATAATGGGAATAAAAATATAAAATTATGATTAGGTATATACATTTTTTATAATTACCTTACTTCAAAAGGTCAACTATAGTAAGTTTATAGTTTAAGTATTGACTTGTGGATAATATATTTAAATAAATAAAAACCCAAATCCACAAAAATTTTCTTTTATTTTAAGCAAATACGTATTTCGATAACAAAGTTACCATCATCAGTGCAAAACACCGACCATTCATCGACAGTCCGTGTTTTGCACTGATGATGGTAACTTTGTTATCGAAATACGTATAGCAAGTTATTATCACCTACCAACCCTAATGAAGTCAGTTACTCTTGATAACATTCAATACTATAAAGAACTACCTAAATGATGCAATAAAAGAGCGGAAAAGATTCTTCATTAAGATAGATACAAATGTATTGCAAAAATACTTGCATTGATAACCTTGCACTGGTATTGAACCAATGCATTGTGATTAAATGAATAATCACTGTGTTACACTGATCATTATAGAAAATAATAATAAAAAAAAAATATTTTAATTAAAAATTATAATTTTTAGAAATATACCTACATTAAATATCTACCTATTAATACAAACTCTACTTACTTGTACTATTTTCAAATTTTTCATTTACTTTAGTCAATTTATGTCTAAGTTGTCCAGTTTCAAGTTCCATTTCTTTAACTTTCCTCTCTGCTTGTCTAAATGATATCTTTAAAAAAATATATTAAATTATAATAATAATAATAATAATATAATCAAAATTATTTTATAAAATAAATTATATTAATAATTATCTGTAGTAATATTAGTAAACAAACCCAGCAATCGCTTGCTTTTTTATCTGCTGCAAATACTTGAATTTTGAAACTAGCTTCTTGATCAATTATTTCTTTTTTTAACGATTGAATTTCCATTCTAAAACCAAAATTCAAAAATTAATTTATATACGATATACCTACCTATAGAAAGTCATAAAAATTTAATTTAATTGGTTTACTGGAAATAAAATAAATAGTCGCTATACCTATTATACTTATCGGTTACTAGTTTACCACCTATATGCAATATGCGGTACATTACAGTTAATTTTCATTCAATTTCGTGTTGAAAATCGGTTTTTCAAAGAAACAATATTTTAATATCGAGTATTATCGATTTAATTTTAATTGAAAATAAATATATAAATATATTTATTATACTATTATGTTGTATACGCTCATACAACGGGCTCATTTCATCATGTACGATAATCTCAAGTTAAGTCAATTCACCCCTTCTCCCCTATAATTCTATTCTATTCCCTATAATTCTATTATTATTCTCTGGATCCGCATCTGATAGCATATAATGAACATCGTAATATATATACCTCGTACATTCAAAATAAAACATTAAAAATTAATAGTTTATGAATAAGTTATAAATATGATTCACAATCGTCTTAAATTTAGAGCGTATCGTTAATCTTAATATACAAAATACAGAAGTAGATAAAAAAGTTATGCGCTCTAATACACCACTGGAAATACAGCTACCAATAAACCAATTTTAAATGTGAAATTGAGTGAAAATGAATGCATATTTAGGTAGGTAGTCAAGATAACTGATAGATAAGTAGGTAGGTACCTAAGTGATAAATAAATCAATATTTATTCAAAATAAAATTCTAACATAAAGTAAAGTAACTATAGGCTTAAAAGACAAATACATAATATTCCCGCTTATATTATTTTATGTTTTATGGTTCAAATTATGGTTAATTTAATAATTATTATAAATATGAATACAATATGAATAATAATAACTTTGTCAACCGTTAAGTATGTGCTTACTTGTAGTTGATAATTTCTTGATTTAAAGATTTTATATGTTCACTGAATTCCCCTTCTTTATTATCACATAATAAAGCTTTCCCATTAATCTGTCTATAACATGTAATATTATTAATCATGATTATAAACATTACATTTTTTTTTTTTTTATAACAATATACTCGTATTATATTATACACACTTAAGATATTCCTTTTCTTGTTCCTTGAAAAACTTTGTTAGTGTAATTAATTTGTTTTCAATCTCTTCTTTTTCTTCTTCTAATTTTGAATAATTATTTTCTAATTTTTCTATATCACTTTTTAAAGCATCATTACTATCTATAAATAAACATTTATAGTTTAATGTTGATAAAATTCAACATCGAACTAAAACTAACCTAGGTATTGATGATTTAATTTTAGGGACTCGTCCAACTTTTGTTTATATCTTTCACATATTTGATTTGATGATTTAATTTCAGAAGTTAATTTAACTAAAGATAAAAATTTATTAGTTTTTGTCTGATTAAATTTATTTATCAATATTTCTTGTAAAGCATCCTTGAATTGTATAGCTTCATTCTTTGCAGTTATTAAAGCATTAATCTGTTCATTAAACTCAAATCGAAAATTACTTATTTCACTTAATAATTTTGATTCTTTTAATTTGCTTTTAGTTAAAATCTAAAAACAATATATAAGCATCACCAATAAGTAACAAATTGTATTAATATTGTAAACATTTTATATTTTATTAGTAGTAGCTTTTTTCGAATATTTACTGTTGGGTTATACGAGTACATGCTTCAATGCTTATGCAGCGATTTATTTATTAAAAAATATTGTTTGTGCCTAACCCAATTACAAAAATTTTTTATAAAATATAAATAACAAGAATAATATTCTTCCAGTCATTAATACAAATTAAAAATGAGTAGGTATTAATCTCATTTAAATGAGATAAATAATAGATAGGTTAATACCTATTAAATAATAAATTGAATTATTATAACAACCATTACCTAATTAATATAGAGCCTATAGGTAATAGTAATATACACTAAAATTACAGATATCATTTTCTACCCGCATAATAGGTTAAAGGAATATTAAGGATACATTATTAGTGACACAAATTGACATAGTTAAAGATACCTATATATTAAAATCATAAATGTAAAAAGTTAATTTCAATGAATAATTTAAAAACATTATTTACAATAATTTTAATATTTTTCCACGAACTAGTTTATGTATGAATTATTGATTGCAATAAAGTTGATTAAATTTATAGCGAAACAATAATAAATTTAACAGTCAATAATTTATGTATAAAAATGCAACAACTTCAAAATATCTGCTGAATATGTTTATGATAATACGAGTATATCGAGCATATAATATAAGATTAACGTTTGAGGACGACACGCGAGCTACAAAGAAGAAACATAAATTATAACTATTATCATATTATAATATGACGTGTGAGTTTGATTATGTTTGGAATCCGATTACACTACGATTTATATATTTCGACTCAAAATTCAAATCCAACATTCGTTGATCGTTAATACGTTTCGTATTGTAAATAATATTTAGTGTTAACGGCTTTAATGCCTTAGTCAAAATATTATAATTTAAAATAGTAAATCAGTTTTATTTGTAAGTAAAAAAATTCTACCTATTGTTAATTTAGTTATATAATATTATATAATATTATATTATGGTAAAAAAGACCATTTGGTGTCTAGTAGGTATATATCATATTGATATTATAATAGCCAATAGGCAATATA
>JAIUCT010000001.1:16704963-16771722 GCA_021307375.1 Tetraneura akinire
TATCTTTACATACTTGTTCTAGTTGTGAAGAAATTTTAGAATTATCTTTGATTAAACTAATATTTTTTATTGTTATTTCATCATTATCAGCTTTAAGTGATTTTATTATATCATTCTTTTTTTCTAATTCTGTAGTTTTGTCAAAATTCTAAATAATAGGTAGAAAGATAAAACTTCTAGTAAGTTAATAGATTTAAAATTTAAAATTACCTTTTGTGTAAGAACAGTAATTAAATTTTCAGAATTAGCCAATTTATCTTTTAAAATATTTAATTTTTCAGTACTTTTGGCACTAGATTCTAATGTGGAATGTAATAGTGTATGCATTTCCATACCACTCTTAATTAATTCATCAACTTCTTCCTCAAGTTTTTTAATTCGTATGGTTTGAGATGATATTATATCCTATATATATATATATATATATATAATATATATTAATGATTAAGTAAATAAGTAAATAATAAAAAATATAAGTAAATATTATATCAGGAAATACAATATCAGTATAAGTATCTATATCTCATTATGATAAAATTCATATAGTAATGTATATTAATATTAATTTATAATAAATATATACCTATATATTTTACTATTTACTATAAGTACCTAATGAGATTGATTCATACTGATTTTGTATTTCTTGGATACTGTTCTTTTAAATTTTAATAATAATTATTTTTGAACAGTTACCAAGTTATCGTCTTTATCTTCCAGTAATGTTAATAAATTATATTCATGTGTTATTTTCTAAAAAAAAAAAAAAAATTAATTATAAATAAATAATACTAAAAAATAAAACAATAAGAATACTTATTTTTTCAAGAAATGAAATAAATATTATATAAATAGTAAAACGACAATTAATATCGATATTTTCGTCTAATTAAATATTTTTTTATTCAGTGTAATTATTTATATAGGTACCTACGTACTAATTATAAATTATTGATTAAAATTTGCACATACCTACTCAAATGCACACTTCTTAAATTTAAATATCAACGTAAGAATTTAAAGTTTCTAAACTTAATACTGAGTTATCATAAAATATTTTAAATAGAATTCGTCAAAATTATAGTTTCCATGAATATTGCCGAATTTTCGTCATTTTTTGTTAGTTTTTACTTTCAAATGAGCTCAATTTTGAGAAATTCGAAAAATGATTTAAATAAAGTACTAACTAATAACTAAAAATGATTGTCTAGTA
Source organism: Tetraneura akinire (assembly GCA_021307375.1). Classification (NCBI taxonomy): domain Eukaryota; kingdom Metazoa; phylum Arthropoda; class Insecta; order Hemiptera; family Aphididae; genus Tetraneura; species Tetraneura akinire. The sequence goes on from JAIUCT010000001.1 coordinate 16,706,177, forward strand.
TCTACCATAAACATATGTTATTTATAGTAATCGAAAATCGGTCTATTATTTCTGTAGAAATTGTCTTCATAAAAATTTTAAAAAATGGCTTACATTGCAAAACCAATACATTCCTCGATTCGTTAAAAATATAACTTATATAGGTAGCAACTTCCAAATCTATGTATCTATGTGCATTACTATAAATTACATTATATATATTGTTATTTAAATATCTATCATTTACTTGATATGTATAATAAAAAAGTGAAAATAATAATGTAACTACAGCCATGATGATATAATTTAATTCTGAACGGTTCTTATGTTTGTTATTTTCAACAGCTTTCTGAAAATTTTTTTTTATTAAATTAGTAAATTAATAAAAATTAATATATTTTTATCTTCAACTCACAAAATTTTCAATACTTTGATTAGGAATATCCTGATATATAATATCTGAAATAATATTTACAAACTTATAATTATTTTTTCATAATATAATATTATGTATATTTACCTAAAATGTATCTACATTAATATAATAAACAATTCTTTAAGAAATAAGCTGCATAGGATTAGACAATTATTAACTAATCATTTTTTAGAAGAAAATAATGATTTAAATGTGTATTTATTAGAGTTAAAAATTAAAACATTTAATACATTTTTATACTGGCCATCGGGGATAATTCACGTTAGGGAATCACTAAACAAAGTACTGAAAATGTATAGGAATTCTTAATAAAAGTCTTCGGAATTCATATTAAAATCATTTGAAATAGGTACTACAGAAAATCTCTAAAAATTTGAAAATATGGTGTACCTACAATTATTTTCCTCGTGAATTACTCTAATTATTTTCTTTTGTATAGGAATTTAATTATAATATTATATATTTTATTAAAATTATTTTGAATATAAACTAAATATAAAGGTAAATTATTTTAAAACAATTATTTATGTTTCGTTGTTTTAAGAATATATAATCTTAAAATTCATTCAATATAAATCTTATTTATCCAAAAAAATGTTAAAATAATAAATAATAATTTATTTTTAAAGAAAATTATTTTTAATTGATTTAAAAAATGTATTTAGATTGTAGGTACTAAAATAATGAAATGAATATTTAAAGAACAGTTTAAAAAATGTTTTTAAATAGATACATACTCAAAAAAAATTCTAAATATTTAATGTAAAATAAAATTAATATGAATAAAAATTTCAATAAACTGTTATTACCGATTATTATAGGGCCTGGATTTAAATGCACTTAAAACCATACAAATATGCTCTAAAAAATAGCCAAAAATTCCCTTAAAAAATGCATTACCACAAAAATGACCTTAAAATGTCGGATATATTTTTTAATTTAATTTGTAATTTATAAATAAGATATAATTATTATTTATTATTTTATTAAGATATAAAATTAAAATTTTAAATGATGACTTAATGCTGACATGCATATATTTTGGCCGTTTTGGAGAAATATTATTCATTATAAACATACCAAAGTATATATCAAATATGTAAAATTATAATTATAAGTAAGTTTATTGTACTTATTAAATTTTGAGAGAAAGCATTGTGTAAGATCATCCAAAAAAAATATGCACTTTGCATTGAAATCCGGGTCCTACTCATTAATATCATATATCATATATCTACAAGCTAAACTGTTAAACTTAGTAACCTGTGAGTTACTTACCATCATACTTAACATCGTATTTACCCGACAATGTATCTGTATAATTTGATTCCTGACACTTAAGTTCTATGAATTTGATAGATTCACATTGTTTCTTTGAGAATCCAGCATACCATAATCCAATAATTAATACCGCTGTTAAAATAACAATTATTTTTAGTATATACTCGTACATTGTCAAAATGTTGGAGTAAATTTTTAAGTATTTTAATTGTTGACAAATAGTATAAAAAATATTATTTTCGTAGATCGTACTACGCCGTTCAAAGAATTTTATGAAAAAATAACAAAATAACACGTAGGTAATTTGTAATCTGTAAACATTATAATTAATAAATTAATAATATTTTCTGATGAAAGTGAAACAATCGGTACTGCTATGTAATAGTCCATTAAAAATGTCGAATGTTATGCCCCCATAGACTTTTTACATTTAAAAGGTCCATGTTTATACCTAACTAAAATTTCAAATATAACAATTTGATTATAGTATTGTTTATTATATCGTTACTATAAATTTCTTCTATGTCATTTTATTTAATCATATGTTTTTATATAGAAAGGACAAAAAAAATAATCCAAATGTGAAAATTATACTACGGGGAGAAAAAATTTATTATATTTATATACATTGTATTAATATAATTTATAACGTAGAAATATATACTAGACTACTAGATAAAGGCTGAAATTTATTAAATTCTCCCCTATATTTGCTATATTTATTTATTTATGTGTATCTACACTTTATACGTATGCAGAATGAAATAATTTTCGAGAAATTATAAATGTACAACGTTTTAATCATGAAGAGTCATCATAGTTTTAATCTTCATGGTTTTAATATTATCAATTGTTTAATGTTTATTAATTTATTATTAAATCATTTTTCACACGATAAATAAAATTGTAAATATTTACGGCGTAATGTTTAGGCAATATAGGCAACACATAATCATATTGAAATTTGTAATGCGATTGGATTATTAGTTTCTTCTACGTTTAACATAATATTATAAATTAATTTTCGTTTGTGCAATATACGCATACCTATGTTATTATTCATCCATTTTCAGAAATTAGAATGTAAAAAGTAAAATTGTTCCAAAGCTCCAATATACATAAATATTACAGTATCAGTACAGGCATCTATATCTATATCTGTATAAACTAGGATGCCAAAATCCTAAGTACTTAGCCTAAGATCCTAAGATCTTAAGCAATAAATCATAATATACGTATATACGTATATATTTTAATGCTTCTGTTTCTTTGATAGTCAACATAAAATATATTTCTATCTCTTAACTCTTTCTTCTGGGTACTGCTGTCGTTTGGAAACTTTAATAGCAGTGTACACGGTTTACTATCATTCAGTTCTTATATTATTTTATCTTATCTATACGACAAGTAGACAACTTATTATAAGTACGAAGTACCTACGAATTTTCATTGATTTAATGTAATTTTTATCTTTTGTGAATAGTCTGTCGACAATTTTATTGGACATAGATAAACAAATAAAAATGGTATCCATCTTCTATTAACATCATACAAGATAAATTCAAAACTCATCCAACTTTTATCAAAAGTAAATATAAATTTGTTTAGTTTCGTTCAATTGATCACCTATATAATGCCACTTTTAATCTTATTAATTTCTTTTTATCTCTCTAGTTCTAAATGCAAGTATAGGTATACATAATTATGTTTTAAAAATTTTACTTTGTTTTATTCTTTACGCTTTATCGTATATATTTTCTTTTGTTTAAATAAGAAAAATCACAATCAAACTTCCTTTATTTCTCCTATTTACAATATATTTCTCTTACATTTTACATTTTTTTATTCATCATTTAATTTAAGTAGGTATGAGTAGGTATTTTATCACAATCACCATATGAATTCTGATTTATCATTAATCTTCTATTATTTCCTTATATTTTATTTAGTAATATCTTAATTCACATAATATATTATAACAAGACTTACTAACAAACCACAATTTTCATGAAAATAATTAAATTATATATTACAAAATTTTAGTTTTATTATTATTATTTTTAAAAAAACTTCACGAATACGTACAAATTTCAAATATTGGTGTAATAGTAATACCATAATATTGGCAACATCAAATGGCTATAACTTTGAAAAATAATTACACTGGATTAATATTAACATAAATTATTATTTAAAACTACAAACATTTATAATATATGTACCTAATAATAATTGCTGTTGGCTAAAAACTAGTTACACGTCTCGCGGAATATTTGTAAACTTATGTTGGTATTTCAATATGTTAGAAATGATAAGTTAATATTATAATAAATTATTGATTTAGTAATAATGGTCTTTCGAAGTTTGACATTTTATCATTTATTTTGAGTGATGTTTCATTTATTTATCATTTATGTATATTAATTATTAGGCACGTGATTGTTTTTATAATTGATCGCTTGTATATACTTTTATACTGATACATATATCATTTTTTTTTATAACATTCAATATTTTACTTTTTTAAGTAGGTGAGTAGCTACATAAATATTGTTATAATTATTATAAAATATTTGATATTGTTTCGTCATAATTCGTAATACAAAGTTATATAAAAGTATGATTTTAATATCTCATTAAAATATGCTTCGAACATGCGTTTTTCTGTGATCTATAACAACAATATTTTTTCGGTCCGATTCTCTATCGGACATCTACGTATCAAAATAGGTACGAACATTTATTTAACTTTATTTATTTAATTGATTATTTAATTAAATATTTAAATACCAAATGTGAATAAATTAAAAAATACAGTCAGCTGACTCTTATTAATATCATGGTTCATGGCTATAATTAATTATATAATTAAATAATTGTATTTATTTCGGAACAGAGTTCTTTGGAGGTGGTGTCGGTTAATTTTCCCGGTACAACCCCTCGTATCACTCGGAGGAGAAGGTTTAATGATACAATGTTGCGCAACGTTTCACAGTTAATACTGCGCCTGCGTTACCTACGTCAAACGTGCACAAGCACAACACATATTGTGACGGTATAACTGGTTACTGGTACACCAAGTTTGTGTTATTTTATGAAAGTATGAACTATGTACAAGCTTATAAGTTACAACCATACCGGAACGTATCAAACATTAATTATAATATTATAATTAAATATTTAATTACACCTACCAATAATATCACAGAATAAAAATATCATAAAAATTCCCGCGTGGACGCCCCACTGTGATACGCTGATACGATGACATCGCCGCCGTCACAAGTCACAACAATCGAGTGATTATATTTGTATGATTAATGTTATGAAAATAAATAATACCTAGTACGGAAAAATATTTTAATAATAATTTATTTGTACTTACAAGTTACGATATTCACCTACTTTATTTAATGTTATTATTATTGTTATTTTTTAAATCAACATACGTAGGTTACTTTAAAGTCGTAAAAACTAAAAACAACAATTATTATTGTTATTTATTTTCAACCGTCAAAAGTTTATCGTTGCGCTCGCGAAGTGAATAATTGTGAATGTGATAGACCAAAAAAAAAACGAATAACACAGATCCGATTTAGTCTGTATCGCCGTTGCGCGTGTGTTTCAATTTTATTATTATTCTAACGATATTGTGACTGTGAGTTATGTTTTAAATTGGTTCCAACGACCATGTAATCTTTACGGAATCCCCGGTATTTCGTGTCGCAATTTTATGTAAGTACAAAGTAAATAATATAATGTAATATTGTAATCATAGTTACAACTAGGTATGGTCTTAGGTAATAACACAAAACCATAGGTATAAATGAATAGCTTCCCGTTCCCGCACAACACGATTAATTGATATTCACAACATGTATTCCGTCGTCGTTGTCGTCAATCGTTTGCTGAATTTATACAATAATCATATTATGCATAATGGCCGAACAGATTAGGCGTTCCAAACATTTGCACAACTACAATAATTATTCTAATTATAACCATTTATCTATTTGCGGCCATAAAAATACAAATACAATCAATTATAAAATTAATTTAACAACGTTAGTTAATGATTATTCAATTTTACAGGTAGAATGTCGTCGCTCGAACTAAAACCATCTATTAACAATGTTTTGGATTTGTTGGCTCAACAGTTTATTGTGATTTCTGGTCAGTTTATAATTTATGTCTAACAATTATATATATTATTATAATACAATAGTCAATACTGTTATTATTGATTTTAGTATCGACTAATTTATAGAATAATAGAAATTATATTAAATGTTTCATCATTTTTATGCGTATGACATATATAGTACATAGGTACTATTCTTAAAATCAATACAATATTATAAATACCTACATATTAACTAATCACTATATTAACCAGATACCTAATAGATAAAATAATCTTTTAATTTTTAAACTAACATAAAGAACTTGATCCATAAATATCGTGTATAATAAGTTATATTGTATAAGAAATAATTTAATTTGAATACTTATAAGTACTTAATAACTTTTTAATATTATATATTAAAAATTATTTTATCATAAACAATACAAATTTATATGTATTCAATATAAAATACATAATTATGTAATTTATAATTTTAACAGTGTTATTTTGGTATTAGAAAATTGGTTTGGTAATATAATATGAGAAATAAAAGTAGTACTTAAATACCTAACTAAATTTAAATTAATTAATTATTTTTATTTCATAATACATTAAGTCTTTAATATTATAATTAAAATTGAATATGGACTATATTATAAGATGTTCCTAGCCAATTCATATATTATATTTTTGTTTTAAATAATATAAAAGAATATATATTTTTTAATAGTTGTAATTAATACAGTAAATCCATTTAACTTTTAAATTAATATAAAAATTGTAAATAAATATGTTTGTTATTCTTATACATTGTATTAACCAGTGCTGAACAATTCATGATAATAATGAATCCATAATCCGGATTTAATTTACATAATCCAAATTTTGGATTATATCCATCAATCTGAATTATGGATAAAATCCGTTAATTTATTTTAAATAGATTATTGAATTCCAGAAAACAAAACAGAAGTATAAAAAAAATGTGATACAATTTATAGCCATGTAATATAATAAATTAAGATTTGAATGTAATGATAAGTCATTGTATTTGAAAAAAAAAACAATTTTGACCAAAGTTCAATCACATGTAGTGCTGATTCTTAATTAATAATTAAAATGTTAATATACCTATTTAATAAAATGTAACTTTATTTAAATACTATATACAATTTTCATGACTATGAATTATATTTTATACGTTATCAATTTATCATAAATAAATAAAAGCAAAATTATTCAAATTAATTTCTGTGAATTAAGTCATTTTCTTTGTTCTTTGGTATTTTTTCTTACCCAAATATAAATTATTGGTAAATTAAAAAAATAACTTATATAAAGTATAAACTAGATCTAATTCTTTTTAGAAATATCTTCATTCGTGATAATAATTGATCCACATTTATTGCCCAAATAAGTGTCTTCAGAGTATTAAAATTAAAATTATAATTCAAGTTAAATGTATGCAAATATTTGTTTCAATCCGGTGCAATCTCAATCAGTAATTCAGTTTTTAAGCTCAGCACTAATATTATCATTAATAATATAATTCACAATAATAATTAATCAAAGATAGGTATATGTTTCATTTTATACTTTTAGATTTTAGATATATATATAGAATTTCTAGATACTTATTTCATAATATTGTACTATAGGTATACATAATTAATATATTATTTAAATAATTTTTTAGGTGGCAAAACTAAAGAGGGCTATTCTATTATAACATTTCCAGATACTGGAAATTTCATTGACTTACATGATGAAGGCTATGCAAAATTAATATCTTATATTACATCAGTTCCTTCGTAAATATTTATTAAATTCAAATTTTATATTTAAAATTTAAAATTTTAATAACTAATAGTATTTATTATTTTGTTTTTAGATTACAAGAAGCGGATTTAGGATTTGTTATTATTATTGATAGACGTAATGACAAGTGGAGTTCTGTTAGATACATTCTCTTGCGTTTAGCAGTAAGTAAAATTAAATTCATTTTATGTTTATTTTATATTTATTTAATATAATTAAATATTGTATGGGTATTCATAGGTAGGTATCATGTTAAAAGCATATTCAAATCTATTTTATTCTATGAATTTTGATTGTTTATAATATTAATAAATATATTTTATATGTAAAATACAGAAATGTTAATATACAAATAATTAATAAAAGATATATACATATATATATAATAATAAATAGTTGAATATTATATTATGTATTAATAGCATTTAACTACTAAATTAATCAATAATCAAGAAATACAATTAAACTAGTTTTTACCATTTAGATATTAACTTAAATTGCTAGGTTCAGGAAATCAGGACTATCTACTTTTTATAAAAAATAAATAATTACTTAAATAGTTGAATCTACATCATTTTTCACTCATTTTTTATTATGATATTCACCATACAATAGAATTAAATTAGTTTAATCATTTTAATTTAATTAATTTTGTAATTATTACAATTAAATTGTAAAAATATTTGTTGATTTAGTTATTAAGTTTTAAATATGTCATAATTGTTGAAATTTGTTTTGTATATTTCATTAATTCTAATGTATAATTATATTTAAAAAGAGATATGCATAAATTATAATTTAATTTAATATTTAAAATTAAAATTTGTAGTTTTTTAAAATATTATATAAAATTATTAAATACAAAATATTATATACTTATTTAAATGTTTCATGATTGTTTTCATATTAATACATTCTTCATAAATTTATATTTCTTTAATTTTATATTAATTAATTAAATTAGTTAGTATTCATTTATTCAATATATAACATTAGAATAGTATCACAATTAGAATATTCTAATTGATCTTGCCAATTGGTTTACTAAAAGTAACTAATTTGAAATTGGATATTTTTAGCATTTGAGTGGGATGGTATCTTTATAATTCTCCCCACTAACTTCTCAATAATCACAATTTTATTTATATACTTTACTCATATGAGTTTAGTGGAAATGTATTTCAGATAAACATTTCTTATTGTTTTTGTTAATTGTTATATAAATCAATTTACCTAAATAAATATTTTGTATAATTGAACATTTGTTTAAAAATCTCTAATTTTTATCACATTAATTATATTATTCAAAATATAACTCAATGATCTAAGAAATTCTTAAAAATTAATAAAAAAATTATACTTATATATACCTATTAATAATTCAAAAGTATTTTTAAAGTTTTAATTTTTAATAGGAATTCTTTCCTGGTCTTATACATACAGTTTATGTGATTAGACCTAATGGTTTTTTGCAAAAAGCTATTTCGGAAGTAAGCAATAAATTCTTTAAGGAAGAATTTAAATTTAAAGTTTTTGTATGCAGTGTAATTGAAGAATTACATGAATATGTAGATAATACTGAGCTTACTATTGAACTTAGTGGTACTTTGCCATATTTCCATCAACATTGGATACAACAAAGAATGGTAACAAATAAATTTTAATACAATTATTCATATATTCATATTATACTAATACATAATAAAGAAAAATTCATATTTTTTAGTCTTTAGAAAATTTTTCAAATGAAACTAATGAGGTTTCTTCTATGCTTAATGAATTTACTGAACGTCTAACAAATGATACAGTAGATTTTCCAGACACCAAAGAACAATCAGCTGACCTATTATGTCAGCATGCAGTAGAATATAGTAAATTAAAAAAATGTATTTCCGAAGCTGTTAAAAAAGGTGAAACACTATTGTGTGATTTTAAACAAGATACTGATACTTACCATGGTACAATACCATCAACAGTTACTAATGTTGCTGCATTGGAAAGGTAGTTAATTTGCATTATAAAGTGTATATTAATATATTCTTAAGTTGCTTACTAAAAAATATATTATTTTTTTTCTATTGACATAATACTTCTCGTAAAATAAGTAAAATAAAATAAATTTAATTATTTTTATTTACTTAAGTAATTTTTAGTATAAACAAGTAATAACTAACCTAACTCCTGAATATATTAAATAAATTTAATAAGATAGTATACTTTATATTTTTAAATATAATTCTATATTTTAAACCTATTAAAATATGTTATTCTTATTAGAAAATTTATATAAATACATAGGTAAATAAATGTAAATTTATTAATAAAAAAATAAAAATTAATATTTAAAATCCTTTTATTTAAGTATTTGTATTATATGGAATTGTAGAACTTAAATTGTTTTCAATAGGTTATTGGTTCAAATGGAAGAAACGGAAAAAGTTTTTGATGATTTTTGGGAACAATTTTCTGGACGACTAAATCAATATCATTCATTACTCACATTTGAAGAAAATTTTAATTCTGTTCAAGTATGTTTTAATTATTTATTATATTTAATTTATCTGCAAAAGTTCAAAATCCTAATAAAACTTTACAATTGGTTTTACAATTTATAGTGATATGTCTTTTTTTTATGTATGAAGACATTTTTTTGACCAGAAATAATGCTCGATTTTCATGAATATCATATTTTTGGTTGGCAAGTGGATGTAGTTGGTACTTTATTTAGGTAATTTTTTGAATTTCTCAAAATTGATGATATGCAATAGGAAAAAACGACCAAAAAGATGAGAGAATGTAAATTGATGAAATCAATTTTAATATTTCATGATAACTCAAGCAATTTTGAACTTAGAAATTAATAAAATTTTTGTGTACGTTCACAAAGGTACTATATATATGTAATAAATTTTTGGAATCGTTACGGTTATTTTTCTACAAATATAGAAGAAAGAATTCCTAAAATTCTCATTTTATTTATATAATGTTTGATATTATTAGCAATTTTGAGTTTTATGGTCTAGAAATTTTACTGAAGTATACTTACATATTACTTAGCATGATACCAAAATATTAGACAAATCTTACATCTTAATATTTTTTTTATAACTGTTTTATGTTGAAATTTGAGTAAAATCAATATTTAAAGTTTTTATATGGATTCTTCCTATTATAATTCAATATTTTACAATATTCAGTATCAACTTTTTTTTTTTATTTATACAAATTTCACATTTTTACTTGATGTATAACAGGTAAAATAATTGAATATAATAATATATTAGATAAGTCTGTGTTAGGTACTCATTTAAAGTAAACAAAATGTAATTTTTCAATAAAAATTTAGAATAATATATTATAGAATTAGTCAAGATTTTGTTTTATATATGTGAAAATACAAAATAATAATATAATGAACATATAGTAATATAAAATAAACTATGCCTATCCTTTTTATAAAGTATCCTACTATAATTGTGGTTAATGATTGCCATGTTATCTCTAAACATATTTACAGATAAACTATTTGTCCTATATATGATTTTGTTTTTATTATATTGTATTGATAAATAACATTAATATAATCAATTAATATTTTTTTTAAAATTTATTTGTTATGCATAATAATGTGATAAAAAAAAAAATATAATATTTTAAATATTACATTTTATTATTGTTTTATTTAATATTATATATATTCAATTTCTAGAGCTCATTAAATGAACATTTGAAAATTTTGTCAGAAATGACTGATGTCGGAGATTCTGTAGAACAGGTGGAAACATTACTTGAAGAACTAAATGAATTTCAGAAATCTAGTCATGTATGTATTTATTATATTATTATGAGTTCTTAAATCAAATTAACAAAATCTAACAAAAAAAAAAAAACAAAAATGTATGTTATGGAAAAGTACGAATACCGATAAAATCTAGGATTTACTGATTAAACCTAAGTTCTATGGCTGCTACTAGTAAATTCTGTCTATTAATGTGTTATATTTTAGTAGAACTCAAAAGTATTTTTTGTTCGAGCTTTAACAAAAAAGTTTGATAAATCTTATAATATATACTTATACAGTTACTATATATAGTATACTATATGTATAGTATACTATATACTATACAGTTATGTCGGTGAAAGTCTGAAAAATTTAATTTATTATACAATTTTATTCTTTTTTTTATTTTGTTAAATTAAATTTATTTAAGAAAAATTATTAGATATGTATAAATAAATTACAGATATATTATATAAAAATTGTTAGTTATTAGTAGGGCCCGGATTTAAATGCACTTAATAAAACCATACAAATATGCTCCAAAAAATAGCCAAAAATGCCCTTAAAAATTGCATTTTACCACATAAATGATATTAAAAATAAAAAAATTGCTTTTAAAATACCATATAAAATTCTTTATTATTTATTATAATTTATTATTTTATTTAAAAAAAAAAAAAAAAAAAAAAAAAAAACTGAAAATTTAAAATGATGACACACATAATATGTTTTGACCGTTTTAGGGAAATAGTATTCATTCTAAACATACCAAAATATATATATTAAAATTTATGTAAAATTAAAATTCTAAGTAAGCCATTGTACTTACTAAATTTTAAGCATTGCATTGAACAATAATATATTGTTTAATATGTTCAAACACCAAAGATCTTCTATTATCCATAAGAATAATTCATCTTTAGATATTTTGAATAGACTAAATTTTTTTGTACATTGAAAAAATGAACAAATATGCATAAAAAACTAATAAAATGAACCAAAAATGCTAAAAATGCAATATAAAATTTGCAGCTTTGAAACCCTCGTTACATGAAATGAATTATGTACTAGAAAGCATTGTATAAGATTAACCAAAAAAAAATGCACTTTGCATTGAAATCCGTGCCCTAGTTATTAGTGCATCATATTTTGTTAATGTATTGATTTTACAATGATCTGCCTTTTATATATATATATGTCTGAAGACACTTTTACTACTCGAAATCTTTCCGGTTGGAAAGTGGATGTAGTTGGTACTTTACTTAGATCATTTTCTGAATTACTCAAAATTAACCATATGTGATAGAAAAAACAATCAAAAATTTTGACGAATTCCATTTCAATATTTCATGATAACTTAGGAAATTGAAATTAGTGATGTCAAAATTTTTGTGGGTGTTGACATAAGTAATAATATATATATGTGGTAAAATTGGGGAACCGTTACATTAATTTTTCTACAAAATATAGGACTTAGAATATATCGTAAAATTATATATCGTATAATAAATTAATATATATATATATATATAATGTTTGATAAAATTGGCAATTTTGAGTTTTAAGGTCTGAAAATTTTACTGAAGTATACTCATATATTACTTAACATGATATCAAAATATTAGAAATATGCCAAGTCTTAATTTTTTTTATAGGCGTTTAAAGTGGAAATTTCAGTATATTGCAATATTTTACAAGAATGTTAAATAAAATTGACAACAATTTTTTTTTAAATTTTTAAAATTTTATTGAAGCTTAAATACATTTTACTTAACTCACTTCCAATTAATTGTCAATTATTACATTTACGATTTTTTTTATAGTTGTTTAAAGTATAAAGAAGCAAGGGAAGGGATACAGATGTAAAGAGGAAAAAGTTGAATTTTGATTACAATTTGAATGCAATGATAAATCATTACATTCAAAAAATTATTCTAAGTGAAGTCCTGTCAGATTTTGGTATTTAGGTGACTCATTTAGGGGTTTTATGATAAATTATTTTATATTGTACGTAGAGACTGATAAATGTAAAAATTTTAATCGGTACATATATTATCAGATGAACTTCACTCAAAATCGTTTCATGAATGTAATGATTTATCATTGCATTCAAAATGAAATCAAAATTCAACACTATCCTCTTTACACCTGTATCCCTTCCTTTTCTTTTTTTCTTTTTTCATTAATGTTACTATTTAAAAAAATTTAAGGATACATTAATATGATATATTCATAGAGTACAAATACACACAAATATGTTTTTTTTATATTAAATTAAAATTGAATGTTTTTTAGAAAATAATATATAACTAACAAGTTATAAAAAAACATGAATTTTTTCCTTAAAAAATGGAATATGAAGTTCATAGGTGTGTGCAAATGCTGCCCCTAAATCCTTTTTTGGTCTGTTAATTATTAAATTTTATCACTGATAAATTAAATTTTTATACCTAAATTATATTAGGTTTGTTAAAATTGTATCTTAATCAATGTAATATTTTTTAAATAACTTATATTAAATTAATTAATTTTAAATTAAATAACAAATATAGTTGTAATACATAAAATTAACTATGAAATAAATTAAATTTTGTGCCGGATTTATTCAAAAATTTGACTAATTTATTTTCTGCTATCTCTAAATTTTAAATCTGCGCATGCCCATGATGAATTTAAAAGGCTGATGTTAGTTATTTATTAATTTTAGGAGAAAATAAAATTAAGTGAAGATTTACTAAACTATGGCGGACAATTATTATCTTCCAAACGATTTATTGTGTTAGAAAGTATCCAACCGAAATGTGATGAAGTTCAACGTCTGATTCAAACATTAAATGATCGTTTGGAGAAGCGTTTACAAACATTAAATAAAAGCTGTGAATTACAGGCTAGAATTCAAAAGGTATGTCTATGACTTTATAATCATATATGTTGTTTTATTGTTTATATATTATAATATATACTTCAAATCAATAAAGAAAGAAATTCTTTATCTGCTTCAATAATATTATTGAAAGAAAAAATGAAACTTTATTTAATATATTATTAGTTTTCTTGTAATTAAAATTGAACCTATTATAATAAATTAAGGTAAAAAAGGTAACATTTGTTACCAAATTACATTTTTGTAATTTACAAATTTTATTAAGATATATTATTAAATTGAAATAATATTTTATAATATGTTTAATAATGTTTGAAAATAAAAAAATTGTATTTAAATAGTTTAATTATCTTAAAAATATTAATTTTTAGGCTAGTGAATGGTGTGCTAAAGGTGTTATGCTTTTGGGTTTAGAACCATCTGATAAATGTATTAGTGCTGAACAATCCTATGCAGAACTTGAAGAATTCATGAGTAGTGCTCATCATTTGAAAGTTGAAAGTCCTAGAGAATTTTACTCCTTATTTGAAGATACCATAACACCTGAAACCAAACCTATTGTTACACAAGTTCTTCAAAGACTTGATGATGTAACTACTATGTGTGATAAACGTTTAGCAAGTCTTAAACGTTTAATTAATAAACCCCGACCTATTTTATCTGTCAATCCTGAACCTGCTATTCCTATTCATTTAGCTAATATCACAAAAGTAAGTTAAGAAATAATTAATTCTATTGTATATCAATTTTTTTTTTTTATTGATTAATTATTTTACCTGTTTGTAGATCTCAAATGGTGTAGATGAATGTGACTCCACAATACAAAATGAGGAAAATATTGTTACTAAAACCAAACATGTTCTCACAGAACTTCTATATACTGAACGTCAATATACTGCAGAACTAGGATCTATACTTAAAGTATGTTAAATATTAGAAATTTTATTTTATTTGTTTTTAAAATGTTGTATTTTTAGGGATATAAAGATCAAATGGAACACCCAGATATGAAAAATTTAATTCCTTTAGGATTAAAGGGTAAAAGTGAAATTCTTTTTGGAAATCTTGAAAGTATTTATAGCTTTCATAATCAGTTTTTTTTACCTGCTCTTGAAAGTTGTTCGTCGAACACTGAATCTGTTGCAGTCTGTTTTACAGATAATGTAATAGATTTTGTTTAGATATTTTTTTTTTTATTTACAATATAATTTCTAAGTAATAATTTTATTATTTTCAGAAAGAAAAATTACTTCAGCTTTATACTTATTATTGTGTAAATTTAACAAGGTCTGAAGAATTGAGAGAAGCAATTGGTGAAGACAATCCTTTTTTTAAATCATGCCAAGAAAAGCTTAAACACCGTTTACCTCTTGGTGCTTATCTACTCTTGCCTATGCAAAGGATTACTAAATATCAGCTTCTATTAAAAGTGAATATAAAAAAATCAATAATAAATAAATTATATTACGTGCAATTTATTTTAACGGTTTATTTATTTTTTCTAAGGAATTGTTGCACAATGAAAAAAATCATAATTGTATTATTAAATTACAAAAAGCACTTGATTGTATGTTACTTGTACTTAATAATGTAAATGACAACATGCATCAAATTGGGATCGTTGGTTTTTCTGTAAGTTATAATTTATATAAAAATAATTTTTTTTATACAAATTTTTAACATTTTAGGGTGATTGGAACGACTTGGGAGGTTTACTTTTGCAAGGATCTTTTTCTATATGGGTTGAGAACAAAAAAGATTTATTGAAAGAATTAAGACTTAAAGCAATGAGACGTCAAATTTTTTTATATCAACAGGGTTTACTTTTATGTAAGAAGGTATCTAAAGATAATAAACCAATGTATCATTACAAAAAATTTTTGAGAGTAAGTTATTTTATTTTTATTAGAATATGAACTACAACTTATAAAAATGTTTTTTTAAAAAAAAAAAAAAAGATGTGTAATATTGGGTTAACGGAAACTGTCAAAGGAGATTTATGTAAATTTGAAGTATGGTTAGAAGGACGTCAGGAAGTTTATACAATTCAAGCATCAAATTTGCAGCAAAAGCATCAATGGGTATCTGAAATTAAACGTGTATTACTTGATCAATTAGCCGAATTAAAAGGGCAAAAAATTATGCAATATATAAATACTAATGGAAAACATGTGTAAGTTATTTACTACTATGCATTAATTATTAATGTGTATATAAATTATGTTGAATATAATAAACTTGTGTAGAAACTTACGTCAAACACATTCCATGGATAATCAAAGTGATACAGGATCAAATCGTAGTAGACGTCCACTAAGTCATCATGAAACTACCGATGATGACTCGTCTGATTATAGTTTGACTGATGATGAATCTCTTGATGAGACAATTAAACAAAAAGTTAGTTCATATAATTATTACAATTATTAAGCTTATTTGTTTTCTATATGTGACTTTTTTAGGCTGATAGTTATGTATCACTAGCCGATTACAATGCACTTCGGCCTACTGATGCAACATTAAAAAGAGGTGATAAAGTAGATCTCTTAAAAGCTAGTTCAAGTAGTTGGTGGTATGTTAAAGTTCATAGTAAGTATATATTAATTTACAAAAATATCTAATATGTTAATGTTACGTAAGTTTATTATATTTTTAGCATAGTTTAATATTATTATTTTATTTTAAAAATATGTTTGAATTAAAAACTAATTATATCATTAAACATTTTATTGTTATTTAACAAAATTGAGTATGATATAAATAATATCTAAATACATTTTTTTTTCTTTTAGGCTCTAAAACAGAAGGATGGGTTCCAGCCGCACATTTAGAGATCAGTGGTCGTAAATCATCACACAGTTCTCAATCTGTTTGTAGTCACGGATCTACATCTACAGATTAAGTTTTCTCTTATTAATTTTTATTTATCAAATAAGTATTTATATATTCTACATAATTGTGATATTAAGTATTTAATTTGTTTATTATTATTCGTACAGTCTAAACAGGACTATTATGTATTATAATTATTTAACTCTTATGTACACATTTAATATTTTAATATTATGTTAGTTGGTATGCCATTTATAAATCATACAATTATCGCGAGCTTCCTTAGAGTTAGTACAGGGAACATTTTAAAGCTTTAGGTATATATTAAAAAAAAAAAAAAAAAAAAATAGTTCCAATTATTTTTTCAGTAAATTAGTAAATTTAATTATATATTCATAAATAATAAATATAAATGTTTTCTATTATAACTGAATTTTGTAACCAAAATAATTTTGAAGCCTTTTATTATAATTTTATATACAATTCTTGATACATTATAATATAATATAATGTGCTTGTATCATGCATTAAATTTACACTCATTAAAAAAATGTATATACCTACAGCTTTTTGGGCATTATCCTTCTGTTTTGGTTCCTCTATTTCCTCGCGTATTTTGTTGTATAGTATTAAATTTAAATGTAACATAATTTAAGTTTTGTTTTATATCTAAATATTTAGCCATGTTTTATAAAATAATTATTTGGTTTGACAATGTGATAGATAATTATAAAAATGTGATTTTTTTTTTTTTTTATTCTTTTTGTATCAAATTCATAGTATTTATTTTTTGACAATATAATGTGATAATTAAAACCTGAATCACATTTAAAATCATCAAGTTTAAATCGACAAAATGTATAAAAATTGAACTCTCTATTTTTTTTTCTATACAATTATAATTAATATTTCTTTAAATTAAACAAAATTCCATTCTTACCAATACTAATAAACCACACAAATCTTGTGATAAGAAGTGAATTGCCATTTCAATTTGATCTTTATTTTATTTCTTTTTAAATTCTAGTCATTTACATTCAATTATTTTTCTTTGTTCCCATTATATTTTTATAGTCATGGGTGGGTTACATTAGTAAACAGATATTGTATAATTAAAATATTATTGTATTAAGTGGAATTATTGTTCCTAGATCACTTAAAATTACAATTTTAATTACTATAATAACTTAAATATTGTTTAAATTTATCTATTAAAATTGTTGCTGGTTAATTTTTACTAGTCTTAATTAATTGTTTTGACTGGTCCACCGTGTGGTTCTATGTTTTGTTTAATTTATTTATAAGTCACCTTATATAATTATGTTTTTATTAATTTTGTCTGCATATTTGTCACCAAACATTATTATTATTGCCGTTTATTATAACATACGGGATTAATTAGTTTAAAATTCTAAAAAAAGAAAAAATGTTTCCCAAAAATTAGTAATTTTTTAAATGTATTATTAATTATCCTAAATAAATTGAACATTAAATACAAAACTATAACATTGAAAAATTTGTATTTTTTTATATATATATATATATATATATATACCAAATGTATATCTTAATTAAACTATTTCACTATTTGTTTATCTGTTTTTAACAACTAATTTTTAAAATATAGTTAAATTTGGTTACACATTTTATTAGATAGTAAGAACAAGCATTATAAAAAATTTAAATAGTCAACAGATATCAATTATATGGATCATTATGGTAAAGTAGCAAACTCCCAAAATGTGCAAATACCACTCTATCATTGATATATCTACACCTAAACATTCATGAGTTACTATTAACATGATTTATGAAACATAAATACTATTGGATATTTTAAATGTGTATTATTTTTAGATGTTTAATTGACAACAATAGAGACTAAGTTTAAGTCATTGATTCTTCGAAATGAATTATAATTAAAATTTTAGATATATTAAAGCATATGACATAACTAATACAAAATTCCAAAATATCACAATATGTAATTATAATTTGGTTATCTATTAAATTTATCTCAATAAATCACCAATAACTTTCTTATGAACCAATAATTCTTATCTATTATTATTTATTAGGATTTATAAGTTGGAAGTTTTAAGTTTAGGCTGTATAGTCGTATAGGATTATAAGAACATCGCATTATGTTTATTTTTACATTTTCTGAGATAAGTCTTTATACCTATGTAAAATCAACTTTTATTTTTTTATAAATTCCGACATAGTATATAGTCTAAAATTAAAATTATTTAGTATGGACGCATAGTATAATAAATAAAAGGTATAAGTAGGTATATAAAACAAATTAAATACACCTATGGTTATTAATATGATTGATTAATTAAAATTGTAATTACTTACAAAAATAGTAAGTGATATATATATAATATAACAAAATAAATTTATTTAAAATTTGAACTTCACTTTGTGATTATTTTTATTATTACTGCGGTCTTTCCTTTGCAAATAAGTCGATAGGGATAAGGGATAACGTAGGGACCACAGTCGTGCATTTTTCCAAAGAGTTGGAAACAACTTCTTCCGCAGATGTGCAATGTACATGTTTAAGAACAGTTCCGGATGTCTTGCTGCAGCGGACTTTATAATTTCTGCTGGAACACCGTCTGGCCCAGGGGCTTTTCCGCTTTTCAGCGATCCTCTGCTGCCTCCAGTTCTTCATGGGCGAACAGAAGAACGCTCTCTCATGTCCGGTCGATTCTCGAGTTCTGGATGGGTCGGAAAAAGAGTTTGTGCAATGTGTTTCATGACATCGGCATCTTTGTCCATGGATGGTGCCAGTTTTCCCATTTTTCCCATCACTATCTTGTATGCCTTGCCCCAAGGGTCATTATCGATCTCTTTACACAGGTTCTCCATGCGTTTTCTTTTGCTGCTTATTATAGCATCTCGCATCTTCTTCCTTTCGAGCTGGTATTCTGTATTTTTTTTCTGGCGTCTATTAAAACTACTTACATTTTAAAATTTATACGCTGGATCGTGAAAAAATCACCCTGCATAAGTAAATATAAATATAAGCCCATCGCGTTTAAACGAAAAACTTTTTACAAAAATGTAATTTGTTATGATTTTTAAAACGCGAAAATTTAATAAGTAGATATTATTTTACTGTAATAATAATTAGGTAGGTACATATGATATGCACGTACAATGAGGAATCATGCGTGTTTAATTTTCTCTATATAATTACCATAACTTAAGTCTAATTCCGACGACGCGTCCGGGGTACGGTGGGCACTTCGAGCTCATTAATATAATAATAGGTACGTACCTATTACCTAATTATTACAAAATATTAAAATATTATATTTTGGTGGTGATAGCGCACTGTATATTATATTGGATATTATATGATTATTTATAGCACACTGTATAAATAAACGTGGCAGACAATAGTCATAATAATTATTAATATCGGTACGTACCTAATGATCAACAGGTATCGTGTAAAAAAATATGTTCAAACGTTTTTTTTAATATTAACGTAATATTTTACGACTCGCGGGGTTCGACCATAACGTTATTCATTTATTCATTTATTATGCGTACGTGCACGCGGTTCGCGAATATTATTTGTAACGATTCGTCTACGACTCGCGCGTGCTCCTGCAGTAGAGATTAATCTAATCTTAAACGAATATATAATAAAATATTAACGAAACTCGTTGATAACAATAATAATATTATTCGTGTTTCGTTTACAGTTATAATAAGTACGTAATAATATAACGGTGATAAAATAATGCTATAAATGTGCGTATTGACGTCTGTTTCATAATAGTATAAATTATAATATTATCCGTGATACACGACAATAATTTATTATATAGCCTCAATAAATAATTGTGTACAGGAGAGTACCCAAGGGCATAGGCGCAACTAGAGCCTAAATATTGGGGGTGCTAAAATTATGTACCTAACAAAAAATAAACCGTGCCCCCACACCATCAAGTGCTATTTCCTAATTATTTATGTCTTTATGAATCACTATTACAATTCTAATTAAACATATTTTATTATCCTAATAAGTAGACATTTACAATTTATATTTTTTCTAAGTTTCATGCAGTATTATCAATTTATTATATTCATAGATTACAATATTATAAGACATTTGAACAAAATAGTTCTAAATAAAACTTTAAAACTTAAAATTGACAGTATTTTACTATTATAATAAGACCTAAAGAAAACAAGGGGTGCTAAATATTAACTCAGGGGTGCTAAAGACCCTCTTGCGCCCCCCTAGTTGCGCCTATGCCCAAGGGGGGATTTCGGGTTCAGTTCAGATCCCCATTGAAATAACAATATTATAAATAATATAAAAATTAACATTATTTTTTTTTTTTTTTTATTATACGAGTATAATATATTTTTTTTCACAAGTAATATTAGTATTTAATTTAAAAATATGATTAATATGATTTTTAATCCCCCCTACAAAATTCCTGGATATGCACCTGCCTGATATTTTTGGATGAATTAGAACAATATATTAAAAGCAATGACAATGACGGAGCTATACGCTATACGTACCTACGCAGACTGAGTCGTGTCTCTGTCTCTACCAAATCGTTAAAAAAACAATTAAAAATTAAAAAAATTGTTTGCACGTGCCTAAATATATTTAACATATTTTATATTTCAATATGTTACTAAATTAAGATTAAAAAATTGTATTATTCACTTAAGTAGGTACCTAATATCAGGGGGGCCAAGGAGCCACGACCATCTTCCAGGACCGTATTTAAAAAAAAATTGTATACTGTTAAAAACAAAATTACATTATTACGTATAATTATGGTAGTAAAAATTTGTGTTTTTTCGTTATAAAGTTATCCCAAAATTTTGACTGGGCACCCCCCCCCCACCCAGGCCTCTGGAACCGCCCCTGCCTAATAGAGGTATAAATTTATAAGTGACACTAATAAATTTTTTTTTACCTGTAGACATTGGACATATTGTAAGAACTAAAATACGAATATAAATTATATTACACGTTTAAACTTTGAAAATAATTACTCCGTGAGAGTATTTTTCTCCTACACGATTTATTATTTTAATATAGTGCTACGTATTTTATTATTATTACACGCGCTCTGATGCGTGTCTGCGGTAGGTAGGTACCGCAAACGTGATGAATCATAATATTATATTATCGCCATAATAGTTGACAAATTCAATTAACGTTTTATATTAAAATAAATTTGAAAAAAAAAAATATTATTTTCTGGTTTTTTTCTATATAGTCTTCTTACATTTGATAAAAAAAATAATAATGACGTACCTAACCTCCTACCGTTTCGTGGATCTTAATTAAATAATATTTATTTTTAATTTTTAATTATTATGAGTGCTAAAATTGGAAAAGGCGTAAAAGGGCACTCCTCTGCTTGTATTGTTTTTTAGCGCGTCCCTACCATAATATTATTAAAGCTCCTCATACTAATCGAAAAACGCGCTCTTATTTTTGTAATGTCGCGCCGGTCCCTTTTCTTCTATTTTCCCAATTCGATCGCCGATTGATATTTTTGTAACTCTGATCGTTGGACGACCGACGCAGATTTAATAATTTGTGACCGTAAATTTAAAATATATTACGCGTGATTAATAATCCTGAAGTTTATCTACGTACAATACCGCAAGTCCGTATATTGTGAACATAATAATGCGCTTCCGCCCGTATAGTACAAACGATACAAAAAATATTACGTTATAGCCAAGCTTCAAAAGGTCGTAATTTTAAAACCGATATTCCGACCGACAAATTTTTTATTGCGCCATCGTTCTCAACTCGTATGTAAACGTTAGTTCAAATTAACATTAAAAAAAAAAAATACCAACCGCAGTTTCCACGGTTTACCGTTAAGCATATCCGTGCGGTTAGTCGCTATAAGACCGCTTTTGCAGCTTTTGCTCTTAAAACACGCGCGTAAAATGCCGTTCAGTAATATAATTCTCAAGTCCTGAATAAATGATACAACTTATTTTAATACATTGTACCTTGTTGACTATGTAATAATATCCACGACACGGAAGCGTCCACAAAGGTGAAGCATCACGATTCACGATGCAATAATATTATTGTATCGTCGCCGACGACCGCCGTCGCTATGACAACAACACTTTCACCTGACCGTATAGCTGCCGTCAACCAGGTATAACCGTGGTATCCACGAAATACGCCATGGCACATATCATACCGTATGTCGAGACCGCGGGTATATAAGCGCGCGTGTAGCCCCTCCATCGCGGTTATTGGTGGCTCGTGACCTCATAGCGTGCCCACTGTGTCCGTATTCGGCCCAAACGCACGATCAGTGGGCAACACGCGTTCGTCCCGTACGAATTGTACTTTTCTAGTAACGATATCGCATATTATATTATTACCTATGTCGTGTTCACGGTAAAAATGGTTTTGTTTTTTTTTTCTGTGATAGGTACGTTAATCCCGCTGTGATTTGTTTTGTATATTCTTTATTATTTTTTTTTTTTTTTTTAACCCGACGATGACTGGAAATCACGAACGTGTTTCAGTCGTGACCGCGGTCCTGTGTCGCGCTACGTCCCCGCTTTTCACGCCGGAAAAATCGTAACATTCAAACTATATCAATATGATATTCTAACACGTTATACGACGGAAAGTGTTATATAACCGCAGTGTTAGTTCGGACGAATGAGCTTGTCGCCGACGTTACCGCGTATGGTATTGAAATTCAATATTATAGATACGTCATAAAATATATATCTATAGTACGTATATGAGAGTGCCTAATGTAGAATTGAAGTGCGTCGAAATAATATTATATGTGTTTTATACAACGTCATATCAGCGATTCGCTGTGTGTACATAAGTTTATAACTTTATAAGCGGTATCGAAGGAGGCGCGCCAAATCTTGGAGGAAATAAGATTCGCGATCGTAATAATATAGCGGTCGTGGTGAAGACCAGAGGACGACGATGAATAATCCGTACGCCCGGCCGACGGTACAGCCGCACATCGAAGACTTGCCGTCCGATTGCGGGTGAGTTATTTGCAGGAGCGCCGTGTGCTTTTCTAAAATAGGCTTATAGAGTGATGATTTTCCCATCTCGTGGTATGCGACACGATGATTCATTTTAGATACATTAAATTCGATATTTGCATAGCATAATGTTATTCTATTATTGATTGTTTCCGTTGAAGGCTAACCAGTGTAATAATTACTCGTAAATATTATTTAGATTATTCATAATACAAGATACCTATTACCTATTTATACCTATAAGCAGTGCCGTTCTTCCGCCTAGGCAACCTAGGCAGCTGCCTAGGGGCCCTTGTCTTTTTGGGGCATTTTTCAGCTCTTAAAAGAATCTAATTTATTTGAGATATAGAAAATAAGAGACTTAATTGTTAATTGACTTTTTAGTTGCTGCCTTGGGGCCCTGAGACTCTTAAGTTCGGCCCTGCCTATAATCTTTAATCTCGACCATTAATACGTAATAAAAATAAAAAAAAAGTTTCTGTTGACTTTGATGCTAATCTAATAATGTCTATACCATCATATATTCGACATTGTGAGCACAGTGTATAATGTGAACAAAAAATGTGCTCCTTTCCAAAATTATTGTAATCATGGCAAGCAGAACACAATAATAAATATGAAGTTAGAAGTTTATAAACAGCATAACGCGTAACCAGGGAATGGCATGCAGAAGGTCTATATAATACGCGCTTTCTCCACACGTTTAATCGTTTAAATAAATAAAACGACGTTGATTTTTGTAAATATTAAGTATTATAAAATCGTTTCGCGTGACAAATTAATTATTCGTTCTCAGTTTAAAATTTATAAATATTGGTTAAAATACACATGAATAGATAAAAACATAAACAAAATATGAATAGTTTCAAAATTATTAAGAGTGCAGTAGTGCACGTACTTGTATGCATAAGTAGATCAATTAATTATTTCTATAATTTTCACTTTTAAAACTGTTACGATTGCAACATGATTAATGATGGTAATTTTAAAATAATTATATACCGTTACAGACAGAACTTAAACAATTTAAAAAAAAAAATCATACCTATACATGCGTATTGCACGTATATTGTGTACGTGTAAAAATATGAAACTTTAGTTTAAAAAAATGTTATGACTATGTATAGAGGAAAAAAACAGATAATATATTTTAAATAAAAAATACCGAGTAAAATAACTACTCGAATAGTAACTTTGTAATCGAAATAGACATAATATGATATCATTTAGGTATTCAACAAAAGCGAATTCATTCGTTCATTTGGGGTTATTTGATTATTATTTTACTTATTTTTATTGTATTTATATAATTATATACGTGTATAACATTTACGTATTCAAATTAAGACGATTTTGTGAATATTGTTTAAAATTGTAAACACGTATAGAGTTACTATTACTACACGCGTATTGATTTCAAAACGTGATTTTTAATTTTTATAATGATAAATTATGTTTTATTTATATTATAATATTATAGGTAGATATTTTCTAGTTTATATAAATAATGTGTTCTGCTACTTGATTTCATAAATATTAAAGAATAGTAAAAATAGAATACTCGGTTCGACTGTCTTTGTTTTATATATACGAGGGATAAAAAAACACAATGGCTAAAATCTAAACTCATATATTATAATAATATACAATTATTTTTATTATTATAGAAAGTGAACACTATCACATCTTTTGTTTAACAAACTAAATAGTATTCATTCATGATTCAACGGCTTGCAAATTAAATTACGCGTTGTTCATATTTTTCAAATAAATAATATAATATGGGATATTTATTTTAATTTATAATATAATATATTCTATATTTCTATAACTATAGTAAATTGTAAATATACAAGATTTAAACTTAATATTATGTAGATATTTATAAAATGTTCATTTCAAATACAAATAGAAAACGTTAGTTAACATTTTTTGTTTTTTTTACTCCTATAATAAAATATTATTATAAAATACATGTATTACATTTTATAAAAATATAATATTATGTTAGGTAAATGACGTGAAATGAAGAATAACGTTATCATTGGATATTATCGTTATTTCACCTCCATATATTATGATGGAGAATGACGTTCATTACTTATAAGTTTTTGAAAATACCTAAGTAGTTTATGGTTTTCAAGTGTAAGGGATAGCTCTCTTGGCGAAACGGTGTCATACATACCAGTATTTAAGCAATATATGTCTAGATACAAAATTTAATAACAACATTACCCATTTCATTAGGTAATTAACGTGATTTACAATTTGCTAGAAAGTAACGATAATATCCATTGATATTGGCTAATAACGTTACTTACCAGGAAATAACGTTATTTTCCAAAATAACGACATTTACAGCTATTAGCTAAAAATGAAAAAGTGCTTAAGTATGTATTTTATTCATTTAAATATAATATGACATTTTATCATATTTAGGAGAAAAAGATAATATAGACACTTATAATATTGATTACTGGGGTTTTCTAATTAAGAAGTGCCTCTGTGACATTAACTAAATGCAAATAAGTTTAACAATTATTTATATGTCTGTACGATATTATTTGTAATGTGTTATGATTATTGTTAAAAAAAATATTATTGTTATATCTGTACAAATGGTAGTTATATATAATATATTACTTTTCTAATTAATTATATTAGGTACCATAAATATGGATAATTGTGTTTTGGATTGTTTAAAATTATTGAGCAACTTTACTATTTTAACTACTTATACAAATTAAACTAAAATAATTTTAAATACTTACTTGAATATTTTTTTACTAAACATAATTTAATTACTGTTTATCTCTAATATTGCAGACAGTATAATAAATTAACATATAAATTATAATTATAATAATATTGTTTAATATACCTGTAAATAAATAGTAACTATATATTTTCGTTATTATAAATAATTTATTCAGAATTCATTTTCTAATATTTATAGCTATAATAATATTTAAAATAAATAAAATTAAAAAAAAAAAAATCAGAGTATATTGCTTTGGATGATTAATAAATAATGGTGGTGATAGATTATTATGTCGCATTATAATTATTATGATTTAAATGCGATAATAAATACTCGTAGTTGTAAACTTTCAAAAGAAGCGATTCCGAGCATGGACATTTTTTATGCTATGTCTATGCCTATCTTTAATCATCTATCTATTACCTATATCGGACAAACTATTGTCTATTATATACAATTTTCAGAACTTTAAATTCAAAATTGAAAATTTTATAAAATAATAAAAATACCTATAAATTTTTTTTTTTTAATTTCTAAAGTTATACATACCTACCTATGTCCTATATAAATAAAAAATTAGCTAATAAAAAAATTCGTGACTTTTGGTGACTTTCTACTGATTAGGAAAACTATTAAAATTGTTTTTAAATGACCTAAATAAATTATCTACTGAAAAAGTATCCCATTTATGAAAATTAAATATTATTTCTGCACATAAAATTATTTCCATACATTTATTAACACAAAAACAACACATTAAACAATAATAAAATAAAATTAATGTTAAGTAGGTACCTAATAATTTTCAAAATATTTTATATTCAGTGGCGTATTTACGGGGGGGTTCCGGGTTCAACCCCCCCCCAGAGAACTAAAAAAGCACCCATTTTAACATTTGTTTAAAATTTTCATAAATTTTCAGAAAAATAATATTATAATCTATATTATAATATTATTTTTCTGAAATATACTTTGTTTAAGGCTCTCAGATGCATAATTTATCGTTATCGCCGACCGATGTCAATTTATCTGACTCTTGTACGTATTATAATGTTAGTTTTAAGCTTAAGGGGCCTCTTTACTGCCAATATTTTTGTTAAAAACTACCTAAACGCTTGATAATATTACTTGTAGTAGCTGTGATCGGATATCAATTCTGAAAAAATATTAGAATTGAGAAATAAGTGTTCTAGATATCGTATAATCGTAAAATTTGTGTTTTTTTGTTATAAAGTTATCCCAAAATTTTGACTTGGCACCCCCCTCCCCTTCTCCCCCCGACCAAGTCTTTGGAACCGCCCCTGGTTGAGAGGCCCCTTAAGTTCACATTTCTTGTTATTTTTCTGTTGTCGTCATGCAAGTGTTGTTTATTCCAATATGAAATTAAGTCTTATTTTAAGAATTTTCAAAACCCTCCCCAAAAAAACATTGAAAATACGCCACTGTTTATATTTATATGAATATTTATTTAATATTTATTTATATATTTATATACAATATACTTATCAAATTTTCAACATAGCGTTTTTAAATTAAAAATATGTTAGCGTTATATACTTAATTGAATATGATTAAATACAATATATTAATAAACAAATTTATTTTCATTTAAGCACCAATTTTTAAGACTTAATAAAATAAATCGTGAATTCATGACTACCGATTTACGAAATACGTAAATTTACTGGAAATTTTAATTAAAACCACTACAACTCTTCACTTTATTCAGATCTAAAGTAATAAATAATTTTTATTTTTTTAATATTTAAATTAGGCACATAGTTGTTAAATGAACGTACGAAAATTTGGTTAATACTTTAATGGTTTAATCTGAATCATAATTTCATAATAATTAAATATTATAAAGAATATTTGTAGAAACTTGAACTGTACATAATTACCTATATAATTATTTAAGATTTTAAATTAAAATAGAATATTTGACACCTGATTGTATAATATATCATATATTAAATTATGAATAATATATATTTAAAGTAATTTTACAATATTATGTTTATAATTTCATATTATATTATTCAGATAGTTATTAAATATAATATGATTATTTAAATATATCAGTTTTACAAGTTATATATCATATTACTAATATTATTACTTTATGCGACAAATAAAATAATTTGATATTATTCATTTGGTTAAAAAACCTGACGTTTTCATTATATAATATATTACCGAGGCAATTAAATTACACTTAGTTTACAAATTATTTTGTTATTTTTTTTTTTTTCGTAAGTTCTCGATGAGACGATGACTACTATTAATTATTAATATTTTAACTGCGAACAAAAAATTTATTCAACATGAAAAACATTGGAAATTATTCATATATGTGAAATTTTAAATTTTACTATCTGTACTACCTCATCCCTAATATTTGAATTCTAATGAATCAAATTGCTATTTTTATTTAATTTGCTATAAGATCCAATTAGGTTTAATTTAAAATTTATTTGATTCGTGTTTGTTTTAGATTCAAAAAATTCTAATGATATTTATATATATTTTTTTTTTTTTTTTTGAATTCAAATAATTTTTTTTTTTCATTCCTTTATATTTTACCTAATAAAAATACTTATTTTTATATGGTTCCCCATAGGTTTTTTCTTCTACGTCCTGCACGATAAATTATTCGGCATTGAGTAATATACCGAATAATAATAATAATAATAATAATATGTAAACACAATTATTAAGTAATTAGATTTAAATTATATTAGGTATTGATAATATAGAGTTATATACTCGTATAAAATTAATACAATTTAAAATATCGAATCGTGTTTTATTGATTGATAATATTCAATCGCCATTAATTATTAATATTATTATAATATCAACGATTTAAATCATGAGTCGATCTGTAGATTCGATTACTTTGTTTAGGTAATAAATGAATAAAAATAGTGACAATAAATTACGAAATATTTTTGTATAAAATATTATTTTAAAAACGATTTGCATAATATATATATACACACATACAGTATGTAAATTTATGTAAATAACTTACGGATTACTGATGAAATCGTTAGTAGACTCGTACGTACCTAAGTATGCATGTATTTTATTTTTATATACCCACATTTTTTTTTTTTACAAAAAATCTAAATATGGCCCATACTACAACTTATAATATACGACGAGTTTATGTATTTCTAATTATTATTGTATTGTTTCTATAGTATAATATTAGTGTCGATGGATAATTATTTAGTTTAAAAGACATAATATATGCCTTTATTAATATTACTTAAGCGAATCGGTAATACGTTACTGCACGTCGAATATAATATTGTATATAGATAATAGAAATGAAAATTGTCGTTATCGTTATCTATTTTCTATCAGAAGAATAAATTTATACAATATTAGGTATACGTTAAATGTTTAGATAAAGTGTTCGGTATTCGTTTACAATTCAATTTATTATACTATTATTATTTTCATAATTTCATATTGTTTAACGGTGGAAAAGTGAACGGCGCACAACTATCATCCAGGGTGTTGAACCACGCGGGTTTTATTCGTTACATAACTCATGAGTATACAAATACAAATGCTTAAAAATATAATAATACCTCTGTATACTTAGGTAAATGTTTTTTTTTTTTTTTGACGCTCCAGTCGAATATAATAATAATATAATATACGTATCAACAACACTCGTACAATATCCGATACACACACGTGCGTTCGATGACAGACGTGAAAGAAACCAAAAAAACGTCAACGCAATCCGAGTCCGTATTATTTAACGTTAATTATAATATTTATAATATTTGTATATAGCATAGTACTATTAAATTCATGTGGACAGTACGATATATAAATTAAATTCAAAAGTTACTCTCGTCGTTAATTTAGTTAAACGTGAATTGAACTGAAATTTGAACTATATGTTTGGACGGTGCGCGGGTAAAACGGAATAAGTCCAAAAACACTACTTTTGGGAAATTAAAATAAACTGTCTAAAACATTAAAAAATTATAAAAATTTAATAATTTTTTAATGTTTTAGACAGTTTTTTTTAATTTCCCAAAAGTAGTGTTTTTGGATTTATTCCCTTTTACCCGTGCGCCGTCCGTTATTTATACCTTTGTTTTCCTGTTCCTGGTATTTTATAAATTCCTTAAAATACAATCGTTATACTTAGTAACTGTTATATATCGTGTTATCTGTTTACTCAAAACAATTATTGACACTCATTATAGTATAACAGTATAATTTTATATAAGAAACTATTTCAATATTATCCATATTCAAATAATAAAAAAAAAAAAGGTTATCTACCTAGTTTAAGAGCAATTTAGTTGTTGTCGCGGGCTTAGAAAGAATATGGTTTTCAATGCGGTTTCTGCATAGAAAATAATTTAAAGAGAACGTTTTTTTTTTTTTTTTTTTTTTAGCCTCTTTTATATTCGTATTCTATCAATGATATAATATAATGATATTATAGTTTTATTCTACTTGTTTTTATGTCTGGAGAAATATGACATTTCTTTTCTCAATTGCATAATAAATTTATTATTGTAACAATAACAAAAATATTATAAAAAAAAAATATTGAGAATGGATAAATTTCGATCATTAAAAATTTGATAACATAATCAATTAAAAATCCGTTCTGAGTGATTTAATTAACATAATATACTTATAGTATTATTGATATTATTATATTGATAATAAATTAATAACAAAACCATGTTATGACAGTCAGTTTATTTTAATCCGCTATTATTTTATAACACTACATATAATTCTATATATTATAATAATGTAATGAATACTATACATACCACATACGATAATAACATTTATTATACTCGTAGATAGGTCATAGCCCATAGGAATAATATTAGGAAACGGTTTTACTACATTATAATACTGAACTACGCGTCATGTTATTAATATCGACCTGCTACCATATTCGACATCCCGTTAAATAATATCTGGTGTCGAATGATCCGTGATATTTGATCCGGTAACGCATTATTTAATAATCATAAATATTCTAACAAAAGAACCCGTTATCATAATATATTATTATATGTAATAATATTGTTTACGTGAACGTATTTTGGTTTACATGGATTTGTCGTCAAATGCGTAATATTAGAATATTATTAATCTATAATACTAAAAATAAACAACAATGAATTAACAATAAACGTTTCTATATATACTGAAAAGCTTAAAGTACCTACCTACAAAACATGATTTATATTTGAACAAAAAATGTATACGATTATAATATTATTATGTAAAAAGTTACGATAAAATTAAAAAATAAATAAATAAAATATTAATATCAATTAATAAAAAAAAATGCTTTCGTCCGACGAACGTTGATCGTCAAAAATACGAGTAATCTCTTCGGAAAAAAATAACATTAATAACCAACTATACATTATTATTATAGTAACCATTAACCATAATATAGGTACTTATTTAATATACCTACAGCAGGCGCGGCCGTTCACAGTTTTCACGTATATTGACATGAATGTATCTATTATAATTAGGAGGTACCTATCGTTTTTCTATTTTTCTATATTATGACCTATTATTGTACAAGTCGAACGGAAACACAATTAAATACATATAATAACACAACAGTACGTGCATATAGTAAATAATAACACGTACTGTACACACATTCATTATTGTGTGTTTAACGCGCGGTGTCGACCATATGGCGTATAAATAATATAATAATTATCATAATATTATACTACTTAATATATTATTTTGTGTGCAGCAATGTGGTCCTGCCGAACGTGTACAAATTATTCAATTCAATTTTTGCGTTTAATCAGCATTTGTACGCCCTTTTTTAAATTATTATTATTTATTTTTTTTAAACTGATTTATTACGAGATAACACAATCAAATAATATTTTACTCCGAATTCCATGACACTTAAATATGCGTTGTTATTAAACTCGGAGCGGGACGATAATATTATTTTACAGAACCGTGTTTTGATCTGTTCATATTGTATAATATATTCGACACTTTTTTCTTCCCACTTCTAAATTTTTTTGTTATCTTATAAATATATTACAATTTCGTTTTTTGAAAAATTTTACACAATATAGGTACGTATATATATATAATAATAATATATGATGATATGTGTGTAGTGTGTGCACATCATCTTTCATATACGGTGTACCTACTATATACCTTTATATACCTTTAACGTTATCAGAACGAGCGAATTTCAAATGCATTTTGACTGGTAGGTATTTATTTTTTCTTAAACAAATATATTACGAGTAATAAACTAAAAGAAACGCATTAAAACGTTGTTATGCGGTTTTTCTCATTAACTATAATATAATATTATTATAGTGTTTAGGGATCTAATATTACAAAATATTGTTATTATACGACAGTCTTTGTGAATATATACCGCGAAAAGTTTGGCCGACACTGAGAGCATGGATGACCTTGGCGCATTTCCGGTTCCTCGCTCGTCCGAAGACCAAATTATTATTATGTGTACGCTGCAACACACAATAATATAATAACATGCTATTCAACTATGAAATATTTTTTAAATCTGCGGCAAATAAATGCCATGTAGGTAGGTTAGGTTTATATGCCTGCGTATTTACATTTTACTAACATCGTCCATTGAATGCAGTATACTTGTTTTGCGTGTCGAGTGTATGATTTCAATGTCGAACAGTTACGAAATGAGTTAATGAAACGTTTATTTGCGTAAAAGCTTATAACGACCTTTAAATAATTATTGTACATACTCGTGTCATTAATAATATTACATTGGGCACGAACGATTACAATACACAATATACAATACGGTTTCGTTTCGTTTCGTACTATTAAAAAAAAAAAATTTATTTATTTAAATATTATTGCATTCAAATGTTAATTGAAATTCTACACTATATCTTCTTTACACCTGTATATCCCTTCCACACTGGTATCCTTTCACTTGCTATTTATATATTAAACAGCTAAAAAAAAAAAAAAATTGTAAATGTAATAATACACAATTAATTGGAACTGTGTTACTGAGTTAAGTAAATTATATTTGAGCTTCAATAAAATTTTGTCAATTTTATTTAACATAATTTTAATGTATTGAAATATAATAAGTAGAATCCATATAAATACATTAAATATTGATTTTACTGAAATTTCAACTTTAAACAACTATAAAAAAAAAACGTATAATATTGATATTATTCTAATCAGTGGCGCACAAGCCACAGACTCTACATGAAAGATGTAACAATAAAAAATTTTAAGACCTACCCACACCACCTAAATTTCATCATACATTCATACCTAATACAAAATATAAGATTTTTCACAAAAAATACTGAAAAACTTTCACCAAATTTTAGAATATGAGCGAAACGAAAAGTGTATCGGTTTTACAATGATGTGTGTCTATTTTTTATATCTTTATTAAGCTATTCTTAAAATTTCTAAAAAGTTGAGTCTATGCGATAGGAAAAATTACCAAAAAATATCAAAAACGCGGCATTTTCACGAAAATTGTAATTTTGAAATAAATTTCAATAGTTTTTGATAACTCAGGCAATATTGTACTCGGAGACTTGAAAATTGTCTTGGGTATACGAATAGGTAGTAGGTACTATATACTTCCGTGATGAAATTTTGGAACCTTTAAATTAATTTTTCTACAAAATTTAAACTTTATACGATAATATTTTATTTAGTCACAAGTCTAAAACTTTTTTTTATACATACATATAAATTGATTTGATTTATTTAAAGTAATATTGTGTTTTGTCTGTATGCTATAATTTATTCTTATTTTTCGTTCTTAAAATGTGATAATAGTTTCATATCATCACTACGGAAAGAAACAAATTTCGTATTTAAATAGAAGAAAAATCGTGTAATACACTTGTACGTCCGATGGCGTAGTGGAAAAAAAATATGTTTCCTCTAAATTAACTCACCGACGCGAAATCCTTCGAAGCCAATTGTAGTAAAAGGAGATTAATGTCATTAGAGAGTTAGATTAGAGCACCATATTTTTTTTTACAGATTGTCATTAATAAACGTTTACTAAATAATGAGTATTTAGGCTGTTAAAAGTGAAATAAATCGATTTTATTCTACAGGAAAGCTGCGTATAGTGCGTGGTTCAATACCCGTTAGATGACATAATTTTTTGCACTTTTTTATAATAATATTTTTGCCAATTTGTTTGTTATGGGTCTGCTCCGTAACAATCATTATTGTAAAACCAATACATTCCTCGCTTCGCTCAGAATCTAAAATTGGTACTTTTGATTTACGAAATATATTATATCTAAAATACGTGGAAAAATACTATTACTAAATTTGTAAATCACTAAATCAGAGAACTTGAAATAGAAAATTTTAATATTATTATTTAACTTTTTATAATAGTTTCAATATTTTGTTAAATACGAGTATGCTTGCATGAATATTCAATAAAAGTGTTAGGAATTTATACTTCTCTTTTTAATATTTAAATGAAATTAATTTTAAAATATTTTATTAAAACCCAAATCACAAAATCGATACTTAGTAATCGTATATACGTATTTCAACAACAGTGTTGTCATCTTCATTGCGTACCAAGCTTTTTAACTTAAAAAAAAAACAATTTCTTCAAAAATTGTTGTTTCTATATGATTTTATTAATTCTTTATTGATAAGCTAACTTTTTGAGATAATCATTTATTCTTCTAAAAATTGTCTTTAATACATAAAGAAATCAATTCATTTCTTCTATCGCTTAAAATTTAAACTATTATAGGTGTACTACTCTATTTAAACTGATTTAATAATTTATTTTATTATAATATGAATATTTTTATTAAAAAAAACTTGCTCATCCATATATTCATATAAATACATATATTAATTGATTTACAGATACGAATAATTTTTATATTAATTAGATCATTTTTTTTTTTATTCTTAATTTTATTTAAAAATGGGTACTTAACTAGATAGAATATAAAATAAAATATACTTATTTTTATGGAAAATTGGATAGATACGTCCTCCTTATAAGTTATTAAATTAAAACCAAGTTGGTCAGGCTCTAGAAGATACCTACTCTACTATATATTATTTTGAAGATACCGCTAACAATAACTAAATTTTACTTAACATTTCAATATTTGTGTTCTACATGTTATTATTTTACATTAATTTAAAGAAATAATTTTATAAAATTTAAAATAAAAGTTTCAACTAAGTGCTGTTAAGCTAATATTTACATAACCATGCTTCATTTATTAATATTTTTTCTAATGAAAGAAGAAATAAAAAAATGATTCAAATATTAAATTTAATATGTTGAATTTATAAAATAAAAAATAAGCCTTAGAATGAGATAAACAATTATTTATGATTTTAGATGATTAAAACGCCGACCTCTATTGTTTTTATTTGCAGAATATTTATTTTTTATTATATAACCGCTTGAGAGCGCTACGGATATATTAAAAATTAATTTTTATTAAGTATGAAATGGTGCTTTATGTGATAGGTTTCATCATCCGAATCTTGAAATAATAACACAATTGGTTACGGTATCATGCTTTATTCATTTTTCAATGTTTTTATATTACAATTAATATTGATAAGAGCACCCACTGGCGTGGTTGTTTCGAATCGTGTATTGTTGATGTTCGGGAAAATCGGGTGTGTCGAGCACTGGTCCTTCTTCGTTCGTAACGGTATGATTTGTTTTCATCGGTGACGGTGTAGCTCGTTCTCGTCACTGGATTGCTAGTAAAAGTTAATTAGAAATTAACTTAGAAAGTTAATAATTTTTCATCATTTTCATTGTTTAAATATTTCTTTATTGTATGAATATCATCAATCCATACTCTATTCACAAATCAATATGATACCTATGTTGTTAAACCTAAAATGTGTTAATTGTTAAAAACTGAAATAATAAAATTATTTTATTGTATTTCTATTAAATCACATATGACATATACCAAAAACGGTTTGACGATTTATGTTAAATATCAAAAAATTTTGATCCAATTGATTAAATTATTTAACTTTAATGGTATATATCAAAATATATCTAAGTTATGAGTATTTTCTTGGGTCAATAATTCCTATGTTATGAATAAAATTTAAAAATAAAAAAGGAAAGGGATACTGGTGTGGAAAGGATACAGGTGTAAACAGGATAATGTTCAATGATTACGAATTGAATGCAATGATAAATAATAATATTCGAAAAACGATTTTGAGCAATCTTCATCAGATAATATATGAACCGATTAAAATTTTTACATTTATCAATCTCTACTTTCAACATAAATATTTTATCATAAAACCCCAAAATGATTCACCTACATACCCAAATCTGACAGTATTTCACTCAAAATCGTTATTTGTATGTAATGATTTATCATTGCATTCACATGGTAAACAAAATTCAACAATATCCTCTTTATACCTGTATCCCATCCACATCAGTATCCTTTTCCTTGCTTTTTTATACTTTAAACAGCTATAAAAAAAAATCGCTAATGCAATAATTCACAATTAGTTGGAACTGAGTTAAGTAAAATGTATTTAAGATTCAATAAAATTTTCAAAATTTTTAAAAAATGTTTGTCAATTTTATTTAACATTATTGTAAAATATTGTAATATAATAAGAAAAATCCATATCAATACTTTAAATATAGTACCTAAGTGAACAACCACAAACATTTTCAAGTCTTTAATTTCAAAATTTCCTGAGTTATCGTAAAATATTTAAATCAAATCGTCGAAATTTCATATTTCGTGAAAAATTCCGTTTTGTCATCATTTTTTCGTCGTTTTTTCAATTGCATAGGGTCAATTTTGAGAAATTCGAAAAATGACTTAAATAAAGTACCAACTAGATCCACCTTCCAATCAGAAATATATGCTATTTGTGAAAATCGGACCATTATTTCGGGTAGTAAAATGTTTTCAGACATAACAACAAAAAATTTAAAAAAGATACATCAGTGTAAAAACAACATTATATTCTTTGCTTCGCTCAGAATCTAAAAGTAGATATTGTCTTTAATTGTTTTTTGGTTAATTTCTAGTTCCGTATTTCTTTTTAAATTATGAAAAGACGAGGACAAAAACGAAAATTCTGTATAATATATTGCGTGAAGCGACGCAATGCAGCCTGGGTTGCGACACCTGCTGTAAATAATAGATTAGGGTAGACAATGTAGCGGCACATATGGTGTCGGTTTCATCGATTCGAGATTCGTCCATTAAAAATGGTGCAGCTCAATGTAAGGCGGGTAAAAGTTGGCGTCGGGGGTTCGACTACCAAACTAAAAGACTCGCCACGTCATCAATTAACAGCTTGTGGTAGGTACACCTATCACCATTTTTATCAAAATTCGAGGTCGTCCTAAAAACTGGTTTGGGCGGAGCCAATTATCGAACATTAAGTAGGATGGGCATCAATTCATCTGAATTCGGTGAATTTCGTTGGAAAGAAATGTTGATTTGGAATTAGGTGAATTGCGTTCACATTAAAATTGGTTATGAAAATTAAATTTTATATTGTTAACTATATTTTTTTTAATACACATAATATAACTTTTAATTTTTGGCTAATTAAACATAGATTACATTATGCACATATAAAATTACTAAGATGCATACTAAAATAAGAAATAGAATAATATTGTATAATAATAAACAATATACACAAACACAATATCGTGTAACCTAACCTAACCGGGCCCAACTCAAATGTCTAAATTAATGTCTTAATTAAAACCAATTTTTTTTATAAAAATTCAAAATACATTATGATTTTTATTTATTGATTAATTAAACGTTCAATTAATTAGGAATCGAGTGAGTAACCAATTTTATTGCCGGATTTTTTAAATACGATTTTACGAAATAAAAAAAAAAAAAAAGTAGGATATAAATTGTGTCATTTTATATGTATCTAATCGAATTTAACTGCTATTAGAAAAAATAGAAACTTGTTTAAATAATATTTAATAAGTGTCTTTTCAAAAGAGATTTATATTAGCTATGTTATTTTTCAAATATAATATTATAAATACATTTTTAAAAGAATAACTCGAGGCCACAACACAAATTATTAACACTATATGAATTCGTATTTCATTAGTTAGATATATTTCATGAAAAGAATTAATATTAAATATTTTAAACATTATCTTATTATTTTAATTTAATTTAAATGATGCTTAATTAAGTATTAATTCTAGGATTAGTTAAAAGTTATATTATGATCTATTGATCTGATATTATTTACAAATATAAATAATATTTCAAAATAATATATAACTTGCTTTAAGTTTAATGATATTATATCAGTTTTATTTTTAATATAAATATTGACGTATTGTGTATATTTGTGCAGATTGCATTGGATGGGATATTCTCTATGTCGTTCTTGGATTAGATGTGCTACAGCTGGAAAATATTTAATATCCATTACTATATACATTTTCTGCCAGACAGTATTACAAAGATACTTTTTCTCTACTTTGGAATCAAAAAGCTATAGTATACACAAGGATATATCCAGTAAGTTTAATTTATTTACGAATAAAATAATGAATCAAAAATGTGTAATTATGCATATGGTAATTTTTATTACACAGATTGGCTGTGGCTTCTTAGTGGATTTGTTCATCTTACTCTCTCAACATTTATTGGATACCGAGGAGGTAAACGTAACAAGAATTCATGGATCGCGTTTTTTGGAATCTTACAAGGAATATTCGCTATCTTATTAGCAGTTATCAACGCATCAGACCATTACAATTATCAACGGCCATCGGCAATAATTTTGGCTTCATCGGGTAATTATTATAATAATATTTATATACTACTATATTATTTAATAGTTTAATAAAAATTAGATACAAATTATTAATAGCTAATAAATTATATGAACATAAATATTTTCATAGATACGATGCTCTGTGACTCAATACACGGAGCCCAAATAAAAGAACCATATGTTTCATTGAACTTGGTAAAAACTACAGTATTGTTTTTACTTCAATTCTCCATGTCTCTTGGTAGCACAGCTATTTTTGCTCTGGGTCTTGGTATGCTCGATGAATCAGTGTCTCCAACTAAAATTCCAGCTTGCATTGGTGTTGTTATTGGTTCATCATTATTGGGACTTCAGGCAGGTTTAATGATGGGAAAATTCGGATTTCAAGCAAATTCAGAAAATTTCAATTTAACAGGAGACGTTATCTGGATTGGTAAAACTAAAAATAAATAATCGCCTTACAATATATGTATTATTTGCTAACAGTGTCTGATTTATGGGTGCTTGGAAGCTAAACTACCTATTGTTCCGCGCGTATTTTTATTAGAAATGATTAATAATTTATTATGTAGGTAGTGAATATTTGGTACGGATTCCTGAAAGATTCCTGGCTGCAGCATAGAAAAGTTTTTAATTATTTTGAAATTATTAGAAGAAAACTTAACGTACCTAACGATTCTAAAATTGTATCACGTATATGTGAACTGTGAACACCCAATAAAATGTTCAACCCCTATTTCAATATTGACTGAGTAATAATGAAATGTTGAAATTCAGTTACCATGAAAAATGTTGTATTTTCGTCAGTTTTTGGTAGTTTTCCTACGAGATAAGTTCAATTTTTAGAAATTCGAAAAATTACCTAAATAAAGTACCAGAAACATTGGCTATTCATAAATATCGGATCATTATTTTGTGTCGAAAAAGCGTTTACAGACATAAAAAAAAGCTTCACTCAGAATTTAAAAAAGACGAATACAGTTAGGGCACTGATCAGTTTAAATTCCATACATTAAATTTCATATGTTATATGTACTAAAAATTAATATCATAATATGAACATATGTTCATTTAATTAAAAATGAAATAAATTTATGTATGTTAGCTAATTAATAAATATATGTTCCATTGTTTATAATTTTTACATTGTTTAATTATGTAATGAATTCAAAATATAAGACTAATTATCCTCACCGTTTAAGCTCCATAAAATTATTTTTTTATATTGCTCCCATTGTACATAACAAGTAGTAATATTTCCTTAATAAGTATTTAGGTGCTATAATTGATAAATTAGCACACATTATAAAAAAAATTCTAAATTCACCATTGTTTGCTAATATAGATATATTTTATATGTTTATTCTAACAGTGATTGGTTTGATATTGATATTCGTTTCGTTTGCCGTGGCCTTGTTTCCCAGCAGACTGATCACAAGTCGAGCATCGACACCGACGTTAATACGTAATAGTCCCATTTACCGAAATAATAGATACGGTATGGAATTGAACTACCTATGTAATATCAAATATTACGTTTTACAGGTATGTTGATTTTTTGTGTTTGGTATAGATTTTAGAAGCACTCTTGGAAGAATTTTCAGTAATAAGCTAATAATATTCAATGTTACCGCTATGGCTTGTGTGTATACAGTACTAATTAATACGTTGTACGAAGAACCCAATTATATGGAATCTGTTTTTTTCGTACCTAAACAAACCACCGATGTATCTGATCAAAATACTATAATAATCGGTATGTAAATCAATTACTTAATGATATAATATTTTATCCCAGTACTTCAATAGTAAACATTTTCAATAGGAATATATAATTTATTAAGATACAGTATGTATACCAGTCATTTTTAGTAACAGTAGACAAATGGGTACTTTTTATAAAAAGTATTCTAATTAAATTTCCCGTTAGAATTAAGTATTGTACCTATTTGTATTTGATCAGTCTAAAATATATACGATATAAGCATTAATCTAATGTTTATGGTAATTCAATTTTATGTACTATATTGTAGATTTCTTAAGATATCCATTGGCTGCAATTGGCGTGTATTTAACTGGCGTGTTAATATGTATTACACAGCCAAGAGCTACATTATTAGCCGCGTGGAATATTGGAATAATTTGTATTGTCACTATTTTAGTCTTCACTGGCATGTTCCTCAGGTGTTCAAAAATGCAAGTGCACAATCAATTAACACACAAGTAAGAATAAAGTTCAAAAAAACAATTAGAAATAATAAATAGAACAAGAAAAAATAGTCATAATATTTTTTATATTTTTCTAGAACTCAGTTAAACGAATTCTGTAATAATGACTGTAACTGTCCAGACAATATTTCTTTTGAACCAATTTGTTCGTCCAATAGTCACATCATCTATTATTCACCTTGTCATGCTGGTTGTAGAACTCAAGATCTATATTCCAGACAGGTATGTACTCGAACTTAAATATAATTTAAATTAACCTTTTTTAACATACGATGACAAAAAGATATTTTAGGTTATTT
Source organism: Tetraneura akinire (assembly GCA_021307375.1). Classification (NCBI taxonomy): domain Eukaryota; kingdom Metazoa; phylum Arthropoda; class Insecta; order Hemiptera; family Aphididae; genus Tetraneura; species Tetraneura akinire. The sequence continues at coordinate 16,748,505 of JAIUCT010000001.1, forward strand.
TTAACAATTTATTATTTCTGTAGGAGTATGTCAAATGTGCATGTGTCCAAACTGATAACGCTAGTAAACGTGCTTGCTACGATCATAACTGCCATCAAATGAACATAGGATATCAATCAATATCCGTATTAATCCTATCGCTGTTAGGCACGTGTATGGTGGGCACAATAATTTTAATGTTGAGGTAACAAATCAATTGATAATTATACATATCTTATCATTATTAATAAATATATTATATATTATACATTTTATAGGAGCGTAGAACCTGATGACCGCACCACAACATTGGGATTCGCCGTTACGTTTATTTGTTTGATGGGTCACGTACCTGGAAAAATAATTTATATTTTTATTGGACGTACGTATTGATAAATAAAAATTATACTTTTACATAATTTCTAATAATTTAAATATTTTAAATAATTAAATTTTTTTCAGATTTGACGTGTATCTTATATGACAATAATGATCAGTGCCGACTGAATGGTGCTGCAACGTTTTCGACTTACCTTAGTTTATCTAACATATGTCAGTATATTTAATATTAATATTATTTTGATGATCACAATTTTTACAAATAATTTTATTCGTAGGTATACTCATGACTTCAGCAGCACTTTATTCAGGCGTGTGTCTACTGTCAAAGCCTTTGCGTCCATATGGAAATATGGATTCTGCAAAAAAATTTATCGTCAGCTCGGTATCAAGTCCATTAAGTCCATTAACTCCTCCAGGATTCGAAGAACTTGCTCCCACGCCAACTAGAAAACCGCCTAAAAGAAGGCCTTCCGATTTAGCATTTTCGGAATCGAACACCAATATTGATTTCACTAGACACACAGACGACTATTCACCCAGAAGTCCAGGAACCACTCTTAGAGAAGGAGGAGTATTAACGACATTATTGTAAATGTTAATATAGAACAAAGTTCACACGTGGAGGAAAAAATATTCTAAGTGCCTATATAGTTAGATTGATGTATTGATTGGGTACCTATCAATAATTATTAATAGTTTCTTAATGACGTAATAAAAATCAAAATTTATAGCAGTAAAATAATTATAGAGATTATTCAAATTAGAAATATATTGCGAATCTAGTCTATGTTACTGAAGAATTATAATAAATCATGATCTTAATCAGAGAGAAAAATGAAATTAATGACTAAAAATTTTAAAAATAACAATTTTTCTGTATAGATTATATTTTTATAATTAATTAAATAAATAAATAATACTAACTAATATTGTTCCATGAAGTAATATAAAATATTTGAACTAAGTATATATCTATCAATAATAATTATATATACCTATTAATAATTTAATATTTGTTGATTTCAAATATACCTAATTTATTGTAAAATTGATTTAAGTTATAATTTTTTAAATTATAATTGAAAGTCTGGGAAAAAAATTAATTATTTATTTTTATTTATTCTAATAATTAAATAAAAAATTATGTTAATACCGAAAAGCATGATTTATGTTTTATATAATAGCTAATAATTTACATAGTTATTTTATTATATAGTAATTAGTAATAAAAAATAAAATACATTAGATTATTATTGTTACTGTTATTGTCACAGTGTTACCTATAAATTATAATAATATAAATAGCTAACTATGTAAGTACTGATACCTAGTTAAAATAGAAGTACAAATATAACTTAATCAAATCTATCATAAATTGTTTTTAATTAATACTATAAGTCTGTGTATAATATAATATATAATAAAATAATATATATATTATATAATATATATATTTATATATATATATAACATATATAAATAAACTATGTTATATAAATTATTTAAAACACTATTAACTACTAACATTATTTTTTACGAGTATTATAAAATAAAAATTATTTATTATACAAAACAAAATAATAATCATATGTTTTTATTATTTTGATTAAATATTAAATTGTTTTTTAAATATTAATGTAATACTTACTCAAATATCATAATAATATAATTATATATTATATCATTTTCAATAATATTTAAATTTAAATATATTTTTATCACAAACGTCCAAAAGATTTAATAATCTTGCATCGTATTCAATATTTATTTCATTATTAATATATATACGTATACAATACAACTGTAAAAAATATGTATGCAATTTCAATAAAATATCGAGTAATATTTACTTTGTATACTTAGTGAATATTATCTTTAAAAATTATTTATCAAATTAAATACCTACCTACTAACAATTATTGTAAAAAAAAAAAAAAAAATTTAGAATTAAGTATTTTATATTTAAGAGTTTAATAATTATAACACTTTTAATTAATGTTTATATACCCATTGTAAATTTTTATCATATCCATTCATAATAATAATTGTTATAATTTATAATACTAAGTTCAATAAGTTCATCTATTTATTTGTTATTACCTGTGTACAATAATGATAATCACTTTTACGTTTTACCTATTTAAACCTTTGTACCAATTATACAATCATTTTTATTGTAAATAATTATAGCGACACGTAAGTTTAATTACTTTAAATAAATAAATAAATGTATGTGCTAGATTAATTTAGTACCTAGTAATATTAAATCTTAAAAAGTCATACCTGTATTAAACTTAAGAACATATACCTAGTTTAAAAGAGAATAGTATGGGGTCCTAATATAGTATCATGGATAAATAATAAATCTACTTTACATTTTAATATTTTTGAACAAGTTTGATAATATGACCATGTAATTGTTATAATTTTTATAAATTATAATTTAAATTTGATATTATTATCATGTAACTAACTATAATAATAGGTACTTTATAAACACAATAATTATAATATGTTTTATTTGAATTATATGGTTATATATATGGTATTATAAGAATATAACGTGCCTATAAAAAGAAAAAAATAGAAACATTTACAAATGTTTGTAAAATTTCTAGTCAATACTTGCAATATAACTATAATAAGTAATTAAGTACTAACTTACTTGTATACGTATTCATAATTTACATTTTCTTGATATTCAGATACACATTTTTAAGCATTTCAGTATTTGAGATTGCTATCACTACTTATAATGAATTTAAATTTGTACTTTTTTAATGTTTGTATTTGATTTTTATGAAATAAAATAAAATAATTTAAATTTTTCATACATTCCTTACATATATACAATTTTTAATGTAAATTACTATTAAAATTCATACATTGTTATTTTTTTTTTTTATAATATTGTTACGGGTTAATCAATGGGATTATAGTTTATGATTAATGATCAATTAATCAATAATTATTTAGTGACAAAGTGACAAAAGTGGATAATTATAAATAATAATTAATTATACACACACACATATACATATATATAAATATAACTAAGAGTATTGTAGTAAAAATACATTTTTTTTTTTTTATATATATTATATTTTGCTGCTAAAATTTTACCTAGATGTCAAAATATATAGAAGAAAAATATTAAGTAAATTTTATATTATAATTTATAAGTTAACTTTAAACTAGGAATATATAAATTGGTTTGATTATATTTTATAATGCTTGTTGTCTTTTACACGTTTATTTAAATTATTTATGTTTTTGTATTTTACTGTATGTACACACTTTTTTATTTTATTTTTAGTATTTAAAAAATAAATGCAATTTGTTTTATAATACACTGAAATTTTTAAGTACCAATGTAATTTTGAAATTTGAAAAATATTATTTTCATTAATATTAAATACTTCGCAACTCATATAAAATTTAATAATAATAATATTATATAGTCCCACATCGTCACTTGCATATACTAAAAATAAATAGATATTTTTTATAACATAATAAATTAAGACGTATTTTATATACGTATTTTTAACTACAATAATTTAGTGTCATTAACATTTTTTTAGGATTCTAATTTTTTAATTTAATTCTGGCGTTATCACAATCCAATGAAATAATATGTAAAATCATATTTTGAGTTGTAAAATATTTCCAGACTAAACACGATTTCACAAGTATAAATACATTTCTCAAATAGAAAATGATATTTTGATATAGTATAAATGTACTTATGTAGTTTGAATAGAAATGTTTAATATTATCTATAGATACTTCTTTAGTGTATCATCATTATAAGTATAGGTACCTATGATAAATAAAATTATACTTATCATCTACAGCCTACACATATTTTATCGAATTGTTGATAGGATATTATAATATCGATAAACAACCCGGTTGCAATCGGGATAATTTAAAAATTAAATAAGTATAACTTTTACTTAAACATAAAATAAGACGTTTTATATTTTTAGTAAAGCTCATTTCAATAATTATAGTGAATGTTATAGCTCCCTTTAGTGACTGTATTGATTAATCCAATCGTTACAGACATTATTCGTGTTCACCTTAAAATTTAGGTTGAACTTGAAATGTTAAAGTATTTCAATAAAACTATATTGTGCCACCTATAGGCACATCAACATTCATTGAACTTCAAATATATTTTGCATGTTATTTTTTTTTTTTTTTTTTATTTGACTAAATGATATTCTCGTCAATAAAATAATATGGTTGCCAGACCAAGGCGTATAATTATCAATCGTAATTTGCGTAGTAAAAACTCGGTTTACGTCATATATCTAGACATATATTTTATTGTCATACTTAAAACTTAAAATACATTAAAAATGTAAAAAACAAAATTTTATATTTATTTAACTATTTTTAGAAACTATTATAATAAATACCTATTATATATCATATACTTATACAACATCGCGATGTATATGAGACAATTAAGAGTTATTATTTATTTTCTATTAACTATAATATTGATTTTTATAAACAAATTTTCCCTGATTTAAGTGAAAATGTTCAAGAGAATAATACATTATAATTAATAATATGGACTAGTCGGTTTACTCGGAAAAAAGTATACAATTACCATAAATTTATTATACATATTAGGAAATTATCTCCATTTTCAACTGCAATATCATATAGGATAAGGATAATAACTTCGGGTGTTATAAATGTATATAGGTATGTGTAATCCTATAAATAATATTAAATGTTAAATTAAATTAACTATGTTTGGAAAATATTAAATTAATATGAGAATTAATTTACCCACACGTATGTTAGAACTGTTCTGATACTATAATTAATAATAAATATCTAAATATGAAATAATCTACATTAATATTTCAGTGGAATATATTTTATAAACTTTAACAATTTACCATTTTAATATTAATTATAATTAATTTTAAATATAAACATAGTGTATAGTGTGTAGAAATATATAGGTTAGTGTAGATTGTTGTATTTATTATCCCTCTATAGTCCATACTACCTATTTACCCTATTATACCCTTTCGGGTAGAAAAAGTGTCTTCATACTTAAAAAAAGAAAAAAAAGAAGACACACTCATTGTAAAACCATAACATTCTTCGCTTCGTTCAGAATCTAAAAGGCAGCTACAATATTAACAGTCAAAGAATAGGAAAACTTGATTGAATTTTCATGTGACACAATTTTAAAAATGGAATTTAAAAAAAAAAACTTCTCATTAATTTTTGGATATATATTTTTGAACAGCTTTCTGACAAGGCAATCGAGTTTCTTTTGCCATTTACAAGTACGTAGCTAGTTGAAACAGCTTTTTCTTCATACATTTTTATTATAAATAAATACAGAAATAAATTAAATGCAACTTCAGATTTAAGATTACCCGATTTTCAAAAATTATGCGCCTCAATACAAGGACAAAGATCACACTATAAATATTATAATAAATTCGTTTTTTGTATATTAATATTTTTCGTTTTATAAATCATAAAATATTATATTCCATTATTACTTTTTATTTTTATAATTTATTTTAAGAGTAATTATATATGAGAAAATGTATATAAGCTTATATATGATGGGAGAGGGGTACAATGTATTAAGATGTTTAGCTTTAGGGTACAAAAAGATTAGGAAGGGGAACCGCTGGTCTATCGCCCTATCGGATCAAAAACCGCATTGATTCACAATCATCACACCACTGATAACCTGCAGTAACATGTATTTTGGTCTTGAATTTTCTTTAGACTCGTATCACTTTTACCGACAATCTGCAGGAAAGTGACGAATAGCGATTATTCATATATTCATATTTTTCTTTTTGGTTAATAATCTTTATTGTACTCGTGATTATATCTTTTAAATTGTATAATTTAAGTGTTTTTGTTTATAAATATTTTATAATGGTTGAAATGTAATAACATTTAGTTGAAATTTCACAATAAAAAAAAAAAATTATTCATATACTTATTTGTTATACAAATATAACTAATTACTATATATATATATAAAAACGTACTTATCTATTTTTTATATTATAAAATATTTTAATAAGGTTACAAATTGTCTTTATTTTCACACTATACAATACGATTACCTATATTACATAATTATTAATATTAATATAATATATTATATATACATATTATACTTATGAATGAACAATTTCCATACAATAAGTCAATAACTATTATTATAATAGTATATTCATATACAGAGTGATGAGAATTTCACGCAACAAAAATTATTGAAAAAATTTATAATTCTGATCACTCTATAGTTTTATAGTGTACCTACCTACCTATTATAATATATATATAGTTATAGTATATACATATATATTATTATAGTTCATACATTTTATATTATAATATGTAATTTAGGGATAAATCTATTATCTATATACATATTTTATATTATACATCTATACATTATGATATACGTTTAGTATTTTTATAGTCATCTTATTTTATTAGCTATAATTACTTACCTATACTATGAAAATATAAAATTCTTGAATACTCGCACACACACACGTCTAAATGCAGGGTGATAATAATTTCGTGTTGCAGAATTGGCACGATAAATACATAGGTACTTATACGTTTTTAATGTTTTAACGGTTATTCTGATCACTCTGTATGTCAAATACATATAACCTTACGTCATATTATTAAAATAATCATATTAAATTTAACTTATTTAATATATTGTTATTTATTATATGTACCACCTACCTATTTAATATGTATTAATATATTATAAAATATAAATATTTTAAATAATTAACATAACATATTATAGAATTACAGATTGTTCTATACGTGATATATTTACTCAATTTTTATCGCCTTCGTTAAGGTCAAAGGGTATATTATAATGTTTTAGTAATAAAATACAACAAGTATACATCGTCATTATTGGTGCATGTAAATAGCTTAACATATATATAATATGTACGCACGTCATAATATACCTACGCAATAATAATAATTTTCGTATCTTTATCGATGTGCGTTACAAAAAAAAAAAAAAAAAAAGAAAACGTGTTCGAGAAAAAATTTAGAAAAACGTTAGCAATAAAAATTTAAGTTTTGTACTCCTATATAATGTAAATAACTGCAGGTAGGTATATAATATGCAAACAAAGGGGTTTAAAATGTTTTGGTATCTACGTTATCGGGTTATAATAATACAATGTGTTGTTTGAGACGGTTGTAATATTATTATTGTTATTTGTTATGCCATATTGCCATATAATATAATTTATGCTAATATAATATTATATTGTATATAGGGTGATCGAAATTGTACGTTTTTGTAAATGTTATCGTTTTAATATGTGCCTATACGGAGAAATGGAAAAAAATTTAAAAAAATTAAAATTTTTTTTAAATTTCTTGTTAGGAAGTTCCTCATATAATATACGGTCAACTACTCACGTATTTGAATATATGTTTTTATTTTGTTTGCAAATTAACACAACGTACCCGTATAAAAAAAAAATTCTGATATACTAATGAAATTTTGAAATAGATTACTTTTTAATAATTATTAATTATTATAATATTAAAATTAAAATAATATTCTAACGTAATTATTTTCATATACTTAACTCAATTTTCACATACTGTTCGTAATATACATTTTATATTTAGAATACTTGTTAATATATTATAATATTATATTAATAATATTTTAGTATTATAATAATTTTTTTTTTGAAAGTCAACAGTAGCGTAATTTTCGGGATATTATAATAGACATTAGGCGATATTATTTTTACGTTCCCATTTTCCCAACACACCGTTACCAAATGGTAATAATAATATAATGTCAGATACCGCGGTATCTGTCATTTAGTTATTGCCAGTAGAATTTATACCTACTGAATAACAATAATGATAATAATTTAGATAAATATTATAAATTATTATATTATGATCGATTCGTGGAATTACTGTTATCATATAGACTTGGGTAGGTACTTACCGAATTATTGCGTGGACTGCAAGTCCGCAACAATAATAGATAATATCGCCTAATAATAATACATGATTAATATAATGTCTTCGCCTGCAAGTTTCACCGTCGGCATCGCGACGTACGGCGTCCGTACAGCCACGTTAAGTCGACCGCGCTCGCCTCGCGCGTTGTCGTTGTCATTCTCGTGCAGCATTGCGCCCCGATCAGATCTCGTCATATTTTTGTCGGTCGTCGTCCGTTGTAATAATCGTCGTACAAGGTATTTATATCATTCTCTGTCCGAGAACAGGAAAAACCTATTAAATATTATATATTATTATACATAAATATAAAGCACGAATATCGACAAAAACGTATTACTTTTTTTTTAAATTTTATTTTTTATTTTTTTAAATACAGACGAAAATAGAACGTGTAATTCCGCTTTTCGGCCGCGCAAAGACGACAAATCGTACGGCGAACCGTGTGCAACGAACCGTCCGACAAACGACAAACACCGCGCGACAAACGAACAGTGTGACGCACGCACAGTCGTCGCAATTAGTGTCCGGTGACCAAACCACAAGTTGGTAAGTGCGCGGTTACCGCCCGTGACTGGACTGAAAAGCGATACGCTCCTCCTTGTCCACTCGCCATGTCTTCGAGTGAGTAAAAACGCTGTATTTCATTACATACCCATGAATGTCATAACAATCTAATGTATACTTACCGTATTAGTTTTACCAAACGAATATTGCAAATACAATAAAATTATACTTTTATACATTTAGGTGTACTTTAAAAATTCTTAATATTAGGTAGTATTATTTTTATTATTATTATTATTATTTACGTGTGAAACTGCAAGTTGTGCTTGCAACGCACGCATGAATGTTAACCAGAAAATTATTTATTTTATTTTCTTTGCTACCAATCCGTCTCAACCAGACCACAACCACGTGTTGGGTTACATGCCACCAGGCTCGGTTATCTCCATGGCCATTCTTACGCTGTCATATCTCGTATGACGACAATATTATTACCAATGTTATTTTTCTTTCCGTTTGGATTTTAACTCCCCTGATGGAAGTGGAAATTTAACGACGGCTTTATTCAAAGAACAAAACGTTTTTGAGCGAAAAAAGAAAGTTACAAAAACTAATTACGAATTTAATATTTTTTTAACAACGGGACATCGTATAATATAAATAGGTATATCATATTTCTATTTCAAGTACTCATATTATATACTATAATAATAAACGTTTGTTTCATCCAAAATAACTTTTATTTTTAATATTATGACTTACAAAAGTACGGTTTTAAGTTTTATTGAAAAACACTTACAAAATTTCGATGTTACACTTTAATCATATTAAGGGAAGTCAATGAATATAAATTCTAATTTAATTTACGATATTCGAAGTTTTCTAGAAGAAAAAAAAATTGTTATACTTAATTTAATTGGAATTACCTATTGGTTATTATATATTAATTACATAACGATACGAATTTCGTCTAATGAAATAATTATATTATACTACGTCCAAGTCATTACTGAATAACTAATCCTTAATTATATATTTTATTCTATCAGTATATTTAATAATAATAATACGTACCTACCTTTACTTTGTAACTCGTAATTAGTTCTTATGTTTATAATTATAATAATTTATAATGTGTATAAAAATTAAGAATAAACTTTTATACGAAATTTACAATCTATCATTTTATTGCATTTATGAATCGGTAAAAATTATGATTAAAATTTATAAAGCTTTGTGGAATATTTGTTTACCTTTAAATGCGTTTATGTAAGTTATGAAATAAAATGTAAATTAGCTTTTCTGTGATTTTAACAGGGTTTTTAGTAAATTTTGCTGAAATAATTATACATATTATAGAGAAAAAATTCAGATTTTTAAAACTTATTTATAATATTAACCAATGGCGTAGGCAACGGGGGTTTTGTGGATTCAAACCCCCCATTGTATAAGATAATTATAATAGAAAATTATAATTTTTTTTTAAATTTTTTTTTTATTTATAATACTTACCTAGTATATTAAATAATTAAAATAACCTACACGGTACATACTATATTATATTAGGTAATTTATATTCAAATTTCTCTTTCTAGGTGCTCATGATTCCTACTTTGAACTTCTCCCATAGAAAATTTATACTTACACCCATGATATATAATATTAACCATAATATAATTACAAACTATTATACTTGCATTTATTTAATATTATTTGGACTGTATTAGTAGTATTTACCTATCTCGTATTTCGCAGTGTTATGAATTTTGATTATTAATTATTAGTGCTAATGTGCTATTACCAAATTAATAAATAAATAGGTACTAAAAATAATTTTGCCAAATTCTAAATTTATTATTTTATTAGGTTTTTTATACGTTTTCTTTACTTTGGTCGATGAAAATAATAAATAATTATCTATTTTTTTTTTTTTTTTTTTTTTTTTTTTAATAATAATATAATAGACAATATACAAGTACATAAATAAACATCAAATTTATTAATGATTTAATACATAATACTTAAATACTATAATTATTATAATAAATATTTAAATATTGTTAATGAAATATTTAATATCAATTACCTATCAATACGATAGTATTTTAATTTATTGTTAAATTCGGAAATATTATATTCATAATTATCTCTTATTAAAATTATATTAACTTGGCTACAAAGAATTATTTTGATGAACCAACTTTAAAATTAGCACATTTATTATGCCTGGCATAATATATAGAAATATTTGGCTTGATAAATGATTATATTTACATTTTTACTTCTATCGTGTTACTATTGTATATTTTTATCTAAACAAATATAATATAATAAAATTTAACAATTTTGAATTATTTGTCAGTAACCTTTTAATTAATGTTATATTGACACATTAATAACCCACACTATTAATTTAATTTCTAATTTAGATTTTAATATTATTTAAGTACTTATTAAGAATACTATTTATAAACAACTGTGACGAATATTTATAGAACATTTTATAAGTTTAAGTAAGTATAAGAATTAGAAGATTAATGCACTTCTATTAATCAATCTTTCAAACATTATCATTTTTCCAAATAATAGCATTTTATGCTTATTTTATAATCATTTTTGGTTTTTATTTTCATATCAAAATATCTATATTAATCAAATTTTACATAACAATCGGTAATCAATCATCTTTTCCATCACGATTAATTAATAAACATATACTCGTATCTTAATATATATCTTTTTTATTTACTAATGTTAAAATTTAAGAAATTTTATCTAAGAAATTTTAGATATAAAATAATAATTCATGATATTTATAGTTTTTAGTTATAATTGTTTAAAATATAGTAGGTATTCGTATTCGTTTGAATGAAAAATATAGTTATAACTTTAACAATTTGTACTGATTCGGTACACGTATTTAAATTCTCATAATTGTCATCTTACAGAATTCAAATATAAAGTAATTTATATTATATTGAATTAATAAGTTTTTACTATAGATAATAATATTATGATTATAAAATTTAATATTTATACACTATTACAATTTAAAGTCCAAATGGAAAAAAATATTAGAGTAGGTATTATTTTATATACATTTCTAAATAATTAATATTATTATTACTTATATAATAATTATGTGATACTATATAATAGCAATATGATTTATGAATATCATATCCATTAAAACAAAAATATTTAGGTGTAGATTAATGACGTAACGTCATATAATTTTTAATAAAATAAAAAAAATTGTTATACAATTCCTACGTAATCTATTTGGTATCAAATATGAAATAATATAACATTAAATATATAATATTATATTATTTAAAATTATTGTTGTAATCAATAATTATTAATTAAGAGTTGGTTTTTAAAGTCATCAATTAACTAACTAATCTATTGAAATATAAAAGTTAATAAATACATAAGTATACTTTAAACCCATTAATCACAAATCAATATTTATATTAATTGTTTAAAAGCAGATTTATTTTTTTTTATTTAAATAATATCATTATATAGACAGAAATTTAGTATTTACTTGAAGGTCTTTACATATATTTTTTAATGGATCAAACTTCTTATCGTGTTATTTTTAGATTCAAAGTCAAATGTCGGAAGTATAATTTTTAGGTGCATCTTTAATATTCTGATCAGTTACTTAAAAACATACATTAGGCACATCGTACATATTGCTAAATGCAGATAACCCAAAAATTGACCTTATATTTAAGAAAAATTAATTTTATACATAGTGTGTATAATTTAATTTAAATAATACTGTAAAATATGGTAAATTAACATTATATTATTTATGTTATTCTTATTATTTAAACTTCATTACGAATTGTTTAAATAAATTGCAATATTAATCATAATTTTGTTTTTAAATAAATTGAATAAAACCGATGATTAGTACATAATATTATTTAATAACATAATTAAATTTTACCTAATAAATGTCAATATATTATTTTTAAAAAAATCAATTGTATTTTGTTTTATCTTTACTACTGCTTACTTTATGTAATTTAAAAACATTCAAATTACATGTAAGACTAATTATCACTAGTCACTAGGTACTATAAATATATTACTTTATATAGTAGTACTTATAGTATTATACATATTGTATTATCATTAGTAGTATATCTATATAGAAATAAAATATAGTTTTTAGGAAAATTTTAAGTAGGTAGGTAGCAAAATTGTCTAAAATTATTAGTAAACAGCATGATAATAATATTACACTCGGGTTAAATGATGAAAATCTAAACGTGAACTTTGTATTAAGATTATAGAGTATAAAACTGATATTGAACGTATACGTATTATATATTCAAAATAAATCTATCAATTTATTATCAACTAGAAAATGTCTATTAAGTGTAGTTAGTCTTAGTAGTATACTCAAAACTTAAACATTAATGAAATTTGTTTTTATCTTATCTGGGTGTATGAATTTAATTTGTAAAATCCATTTTAGAACTAGGTATTGTAATGTAACAATATTTCTTTAATTTACATGAGATTTATTACTTACAATAAAATCGATAACGATTAAGTTATCTTTAAAGATCGTTATATGAATAAAATAAAAATCCTAATCAAATATATAACTAATCTGTTCTATGCACTATGCTCAGAGATAATCAGTAATATTAATATTTTCATATTCATTATATATTTTAAGTATTAAACTGCAATTTAATATAATTATTTTCATATTGCAACCTTAGGAGTTATATCACTGATTCATTACATTTTGCTTTCTATGTTTTCAATACTTCTTTTTTTATAAAACGTTATTTTTTTTCATTCTGAACATTTAAACTAAATTATTATTACTTGGTAACTGATTTAAATGTTTAATATTAAGGTTAACAAACAATAATTATTAGTTTAATACATTTTATTATTATTCAAAAAATGAATATAAAATTATTATTACCTAATAATTAAATTAAATGCTTATTAATATATATACAATTATTTTTCTTTATTTAAATATTTTTCTAATCGTTTTTTTAGCTCAACAATTTTAAATTTATAGAAAGTACGATTTTAATATAAATTTATTGTAAAATAATATTTGTATGAGTTAATAATATCAATAAGGAATATTATAAGTATAAATTAAAACTTACTAACTTAGTATTAAATATTATTGTAAATCTATGGTGTATAAGGTGGATACACTGTATTGTTATAGTTTTTTTTATTCAGTTTTATTATAATTTTATTCTTTAGAGAATATTTTAGAGATAAGTAACTTTTATTCGGAACATTATGAAAATAATAAAGTTATAGACTAAATTATTATATTAAAATAAGTTTTACAGATATTAAATATATCTATTAATTATTAAAAGGTGTTTTAACATAAACATAATTATATATAAAATTTGCATTTAAAATTGTTTAAGATTTTATTATTTTAATATTGTGTACTATTCCAAAAAACGTGTCCAAAGTTCATAAACAAAATATCCGTAATAGATTTCAGGCGATATAATGTCTTGCAACTTATTTCATACGCAAGTTTTATCATATTGATATAATATGATCGTTGAGATTCAGTTCTTAATTGAAGCCACAAAGAAATGAAGAATTTTATTTCTTGATAATACCGTAACTGTTCAAACAATCTAAAAATTAAAAATAAGCATAAAACCAAATTTCAATGAAACTACTGTTTACTCTTTTAGTCTAGTTACCTACTAGGCACTTTATTTCCATTCAAATTGGTGCATTTTTTATTTTAAATTTATAATATATCTTAGAAAATAATTTATATAAAGAATAAATTTAATTTTAAACCAACCAAAATGGAGTATATACTTGTCTGCAACATATTCTACGATCGTTAAGAGGCCCAATATAGACCAATATATCAACGATTTTGACCGATCTTCTGCCGAATCTTTCTTAACGATGCAACTGAAAATCATCATATACGCACATAAAATAAGTTTCGACGCATATATTATAAGGCAAATTGTTTCAGGCATATTAAGTTAAAAAAAAATAAAAATAAAATCATAATGATATAGTAAATAAAATAATATATAGACTAACTAATGACATAAATAAGTGTGTTATTAAACAAATATATCACCATGGACTTAATTGTAATTTATTGAAATATTAACATAAAAATTAACTATAACGAATATTAATAAAAGTTGGTTAACATTATTATTGATTATAGACTTATAGTTGTACATTTATTAGAATTATTGTCAATGATTTAGTAATCATCACTAATCAGTTAAATTTATAAACGTAGGTACCTATCACAATATAATTACGAAATTAATTATTGAAATTATTTTATTGTACAAATATATATTATACCTACATTAATATACTCGTAGTATAAAAATTAATTATATGAACCTTACATAGGTAAAATATTATAGACCAATATGAGTAATTTACGAAATAAAATAAAATTTTTATAGTCTAAAAAAAGTATTCAGTACTTCCCTTTTTTTTTTTTTTTAATATTTTTTTTTTTTAGTGCTTATGTTGACAATTTTAAATGATTTATATTACGAATTTTGTAGTACATAAACTAATCATTTGTTTATTGTTTTATTATGTAAGTAAAATAAAATAAAATAATTTTTGACTATTGTGAACTATATAAGTACAACTATATACAAAATAATTTCCTTTTCTTTATAATATAACATCATTACATTTACATATCTACATCAGTATATATTAAACTAATATTGTATAATCTATAAATTATAATATGACGTATTTATATTTAAGAATAGAAAAAACTTGTAATTCAATTTTATACTATATATTTAAATAATGAATATTGCCAAAAATGTTTTAAATATATTATGAGAAAATAAAATTCTCGTGTTGAGTAAATCAATTATAAAATAATAATAGTAAAATAAAAAAAATTTCAGACAAAGCATGGGTGACATTAGCCACAAACGATTCCTATTCATTAGGAGCATTAGTCCTGGCGCATTCATTGAAAACCGTAAATACTGTACACAAATTGGCCATATTAATTACACCTGGTGTGACACCGTCGATGAAGTACGAATAATAAATTTGAACTATTTTAGTGTTTTCAAGTTATTTCGTATTAACATGTATATCTAAATTATTTTTTAGACTCCAAATAGAAGCCGTATTCGATGATGTTAAAGTAGTCGACGTATTGGATTCTAAGGATCAGACTCACTTGGCTTTAATGTGTCGCCCCGAACTGGGAGTGACTTTTACCAAGTTGCATTGCTGGACGTTAACCAAGTACGAGAAATGCGTATTCCTCGATGCAGACACATTGGTAAGAAATATATATTTAAATAGGATTATATAGGTATAATATATAATTTTTATATATACTTGTAAATAAAGACATAGTGTTATGTTATATACTATGCTAAATTTCTAATCTATTAATAGGTCCAAACTTTATTTGAAACCAAAAATTAAAATTTTATAATAAATAACCTGTAATATAGGTATAATCATATTTCTCAATGATGTTTGATATTAAATTTATTTCACATCGCATATTTCATAGTGATACATAAAATATAATCGTATAGTATAAAATATTCTTAATATTATGCTTAAATAATTTATAATATTTTTATGGAATTTTTCTATAAAACATAACTTTTTTTTAAAATAAATAAGGTTTATTAAATACTATTATTTATTTAAAATAAACATAAATAATTATTAATTTCGCGCGTACTTCCAATAATATCAATAGGTAGTAAATTTTTACAGTTTAGATTATTATACTGCGTAGTTACGAAAATGTATATTTACATAGCATAGTTATTTAAAAGTATTTTAAGATACGCGCCAACGTCGAAGCACTTGAGAAATTTCGTATTTGGGGTTGTTCCAAATTATTTTAGGTTCTATTATACATATTTACAAGATCGAATGTATAAATTGTTTAAACTGCTTATATAAATTTACTCGAGAAGTCAAGTTTAATGAGACGTGAAATGGATGATTACTGAAGCAAAGTTTATTATTATATAATAACATTCGTTAACATTTTGTTTCTGAATTATAGATAATACTGAAATATAGCATCTCTAGTCATCTAAAACATATATTTTATCGTTTTATGATGGCTATTTAATTGTAAGCAATGTTGTGTATATTCAAAATAATCATATTATAATAAAATTGTTAAACCATTTTATAATGAATGAAAAGAGCTGCAATATTAGTTTATTAAATAATTAGAATATTTTAAATTAAAATTATTAATTAATATAAAAATAATTATTATTTAAATTATGAAACAGCATAGAAATTTTAAAGCATATAAGAAAGGTAATAGTTAGATAAAGTAGCTATAATTATCTTTTAAGTCAGATTTTTTTTATTTTTATTTTTTTTATACGTTTACTCTTTTGGCATGAGACATGTGTGGTATAATAAATAAAATAATACATGTGTATTATTGGCTACTACAGTGTTATAAGTAAGAAAATTAAACGTATATATTATTATTTAAAATTATATTTTTTTTCCTATTAAAATAAAATAATAATAACAAAATTTAATCCTAACTTAAATATAAATATTAAGTTTAATCTAGTTGAAAATTAATATTTTGTATATAAAAAAAATTAAAAAAATATTTTAATTTTAAAAAGACTATAAATTATTGAGTATAAATCCAATTTTTTTTTCACACGAGGCCACTCAGCAGCGCCATTAAGAAGCGCTGCACATTTTTTTAGAAGTGCATTAGCAGCGCAGTAAAATCCATAAACAAACCAGTATTTATCATATATGACTCTACCGCACTTCTAACGCGCTACCGTTGTACTACAAAAATAGTCGGGTGGTTGCAGTCACGTGTGAAACGTACAATTTAAAAATATGTATTGTAATAAGTAGCGCCACTTTTAGTCGCCGGGTTCTGCGACGAAGGCAACTACTGCGACCGTTCGAAGCACTCCCAATTTGTGGCTGTAGCCGTATGTGAAACCCTCCATATAATCGCGGTTTTCCTTATTAGAAGCGCTTCTTAGTGGCGCTGCTAAGTGGTCTCGTGTGAAGGGGCTCTAATAAGTGGCGCCACTTTTAGTCGCTGGGTTCTTCGACAAAGGCAACTACTGCGACCGTTCGAAGCACTCCCAATTTGTAGCTGTAGCCGTGTGTGTAACCCTCCATATAACCGCAGTTTTCCTTATTAGCAACGCTTCTTAGTGGCGCTGCTAAGTGGCCTCGTGTGAAGGGGCTCTACTACGAATTTCAATTATTAAACTTCGATCATAAATATATTTTTATATTTTAAATATTTTATTAGTTATTTATTTATAATTTATAATACGTTACCTATCAACTATATTTATTTGTAATAGGTATTGCAAAACTGTGATGAACTATTTGAACGAGAAGAATTTTCGGCTGCTCCAGATCCAGGATGGCCAGATTGTTTTAACTCGGGTGTCTTTGTATACAAACCTTCTCAAGATACATTTTCTGAGTTGTTAGAATTTGCAAAAACTAAAGGATCATTTGATGGTAAAACTAATTTTATTATAAACAAAATTATTATTTTACTCACCATTTTTTTTTTTTTTATTTAGGCGGTGATCAAGGTTTATTAAATATGTTTTTCAAAGACTGGTCACACAAAGATATTTCAAAACATTTATCCTTTATCTATAATGTAGTTTGGTCTTCTACGTACTCTTATTTACCAGCACTTAAACAGTATGAAAATAATTACTTGTAATGTTTGATTTATGTATAATCAACTACCTATTTTTAGGTTTGGCCAAAATATGAAAATCGTTCATTTTATAGCTTCTAGCAAACCCTGGTTACAATCATTTAATACAGAAACTAGACTTGTAACGGCAACCAGTGGTGGGTCTGGATTGCAAGCATTATTGCAATTATGGTGGGATTTATTTTGTCGTCACGTACATCCTGGACTTTCTACTGAAATGGTATATAACTAATTAATTAACAATTACAATTCATCATATGTTCATATTGGGATCAATTATTGTAATATGTTATAATCATTGTTCTAACTGTTTGCTTAAACTAACTTGTGTTATATAAAGATCATCTAGAAATGTTCAAAGATCCAGTGTTGCAGCTTTAAAGTGGTATGTAAAGTGTTTTAATGCTTTACTAAATATTAGTTTTAATAAGTACCTATTTATTTTTAACTGTATAATATATATGCATAATATATTGATCCTTCATAACTGCTGCTGGGGCTTCTCTTATACATATTTGGATCATTTGGCTTTTCGCATGCGCTCTTTTAGACTTATGTGGTGTATTTATTTATGAATTTTTTTTTCACGATGTTCTATTTTACACAAATAACTTGCACCGTTTTGTTTTGATTTTTGCTTTTTACACAGATAGAAAGTCGCCTCAGTAGCTGTTATTCCTATGATATTCATCATGAAGCCCCTCCCAATAATATGTTTAATAATTATACTCCAATTTATACTCCTAAGAACGATAATTCTTATAATTATCATACTCCTACGTGTGAACCTCCTATAGAAGAACATTACAATTTTATTGATCCTTGGGATAAGTATTTGAATTCAAATGAACAAAATACATACAATTTCGAGCACGAAATAGTAATTAATGAAGCAAAAAATAATGAAGTTGATATAAATATGGCGAAAAACGTTTGTATAGATAATCATTATGAACAGGAAGTGAAAAATAATTATTATGAAAATAGTTGTGAAACAGAAGAGCAAACAAAAGATTGTAGTTTTCAGGAATGTAAAAGAGAAGATTATAATTCATTTGGAAATGAGATAAAAAAAAATGAACATGATGAAGAAATAATAGAGTATAATGAGTTTAAACAAGAACAAGAATCAAATAATGTTGATAATTTTCTTGCATGTTCTGATAATATTCCTATTAATTTTAACTCCAGTTTAAGTGTAAATAACTGTCGTCCTGACTCTTCAACTCATTGTGAGATACCCAAGGACCAGCCATGTGATTTAAATGTAAGTATCATAAAAAAATTTCGGCGTATTTTTATATATAACGGTTAAAAACTTTTATGAATTTTTTAAGAGATCTAAATAAAAGTATTTATATAGAATATTTTTTTAGGGCGGTTTGGCAGGACAATTTGCAAGAATTTCATTGGGTGAAAAAACCAATGATCAAAAGGCTCTAGAAGATTTCCTTCGACGTCAATCTTGGGAACATGGAAATATGGATTATTTAGGTAAAGATAGCTTTTCAAATATATGGTCCAAAATTAATGAAACTTTGGGCCACACTGCTGAGGTTATTGAATCAGCTGATGTCGCAAAAACATCTTCCCCGCCAGAAGTTGTTTTTGTTGAAGAACCAAAGCCATTGAAATCTGCACTAAAGAAAACTTCAACTACTGTTCCACCTGTGAAATCAGAGCTAATCGATAGTAGTGAGGAACCTATTAAAGAACTAAAAAAACTTGATTTATCTGAGGATATTATACAAAATAAAACTCCCGACACTCCAACTGTTACTTCACCAACTCCACCTACAACACCTGCATCCCAAGCTCAAGATGTATCAAAATCAGAAACTGTAGAATCTACAAAAGAATTACAACAACCAGAAGTAGTTAATCCTAAAGAAGAAGCACAAACGTCTGTGCCTGATGTGTATACCAAAGAAAAACTAAAGTCAACAGAGTTTGAAATGGTTGTACCAGAAACATTAGAAGCTGTTAAAGAAACCACAAAACTTGATACATGTGCAAAAGAACCTCAAAATCCTGTGAAACAAGAAACACCTAAATTAGAATCAGTTGATACTGTAAATGTAATATCTGAAAAGAATGCAAACGAATTTATTGAATCAGTACCATGTATACCAATATCAAACGAACCAGTAGAAGACGTATCCGATGGAATTAAAGCAGATTCAAAACCTGAAATTTCTGTAGATAATTCCCCACCGTTAGTCTCAAGCGATCCACCAGTAGCACCAAAACGTACTAATAAAGGTTCATCAAATGTATCTAAAAACATTCAATCACCTGAGAAAAAATAACACATACTCGTACTTAAAATTATAATCAAGTCATATATTATTATATACACGTTTTATTTTGTTCCTCTGAGTAATATATCTTTATTGTATTTTCTTTTTTATTAACAAAGTAAGGCTAAATTAATGCATAGACATTTAGTGCCAAATGCCAATAATTGTTTTCATAAGTATTCAAATTTGTAATTTCTACTTGAATTTTCTTTAAAAATATTTTATTAAACCAATTCACTAGAATTTAATTATTAAATACATCATATTTTAATTAATAATAAATTTATTTTTTTTAATATGTGAATAATATATTTGAATATTTAATGTTTAGTTGCCTATACATGTTAATATCAGGGCAAAATACATTTTCATAAAATATATGTTTACAATATTTTTATGTATGCTGTATCGCTGTTTTTATTATTTAAATTGTAATTTACAGTAGGTGATTCAATATATTGTTATTAAATATTATCATTTACTATAATATAATATATTATATTTATAAATTTTGAGGTAGTTGTTAATTTATAACTTAATATTAATAGTTTAATAAAACATAAAATTATATATCTAATAATATAAAAAAAAAATGTTATCGAATGTTGAAAAAAAACTACCAGAATTAAGAAAAAAATTTTTAGTATTATATCATTTTATACAATCATCTCACGTAAGTATAAAGCTAAATTTGGTTTAAATATTAAAAATGACAAAATGAGTCATAATATTATGCAATAATTATATTATACTATGATTAAATTTAAAAAAATATCACATCGGTTTTCAACTAAATGAAATGCTAGTTCTTTTTTGACAATAATATTGTCTACATGATATTATGAGAGCGATCATATTTAAATACTAGGTATTAAAATATTTTTAAATGAAGAAATTATAAACAAAATACCATATTGGTATTAGTGTCTTACTGTAATCAGTAATAATAATAACATTAAAGTGAATATAATTTTTTGGTAGAAATAGTGTAGGTAATTATTTCAAATGGAGTTGTTTTCTAATAAAAAAAAAGTCATCTAGTAATAGTTTTTTTTATTAAATACGTGATAAAATAATAAAACAGTTATTATTTTTAGTTTTAACTGTGAATATTTTGAAAATTTATAATATTATTCAATAATTTTAGAATTTTCAGTGTAATTTTATGAAAATATAATACAAGTATTACTTTAATAATATCTTTTAGATATTATTTTAATTTATAATTTATATATTTAAAATATTGTAAAAACTGTATAGGTCAATATTTTTTAAGATTTCAACGTTATAATTTTGAATTTTTATTATAATACCTATGTATAAAATTATTAATAATTAGCTATTAGTATTAATATATTGTATATTCGGCGGAGTGTATCACTGTCAAAATAATTCTTTTTCGTGTGATAATAATTTATCGTTGTTTTTAAATTTTAATAATTTAAATAATAAAAATTATTTTCGTATAATACGTACGTTCTCGGAACATCGTATTAAATCAATTAAAATGGGATTAAACTAAAATAATAATTATTATTAATTAAATAATTTATTGACGATTTACTTATAACATAACATTACACTTTATGGGGTTTGAATTTGAACCAATTGAAACTAAAACGGATGTTCGTTACGATTTATAGGTATAATCGTGAATTATAATTATACATAATTTGTCATCAGAATTAAAAGATATTATTTAGTAGTAAGTTGTTCGATTTAGTTTTATTCTAAAATTAATTTGCGCCATTAAATGTTAATATTTTTTTTTTTTTAAATAATAGCTTAAATTTTATCTATAATTGTTTAATGGAGATTAAACCGTATAATTTAAAAGATATGAAAATATAATACGTTCCATAAGATATAGGTATAGCATGTAAAAAAAAAAAAAATAATAATAATAAAATAATAACGCCCCACAATAAATTCATAAATTTGTAGTTATTATTATAATAAATAATATACAAAATTGTCGATTAGATTAGTTTTTATTTGAAATTTAAATTATTGTGTTATTATTTCTTAACGTCGCCGAAATTACTTTTTTAGTGCTTAAAATATAATAAAATGACTAATTAAAAAACCGACACCGAACACGATCGTCTCGATATCATATTGATAAATATTATATTAATGTGCGTTTTCCATCATGCTAATTTAATATGAAACACGCGTTTACATTACATTTTATAACTAATCAAACTCCTTCAAAAACAATACGTTTGCATTGTATGTATAATTATTTATTATTATTATTATTATTATTATTATTATTATTATTATTATTATT